>LPNX010047212.1:1095103-1202670 GCA_001517045.1 Pseudotsuga menziesii
CTCAATCGGGTTGAAAATTAAACTGGAAGGTAATGGATGGATGAAGACAATGAAATGATGGAGCCGATCACTAGCAAGCCAAAACAATGGTGGGAATGACTACCTCTATTCTCCCTAAGGAGGGTAAAACCAATGAGTATAGATCAAAAACTTCAAAGCCAGAGTAACGACATTAATACATGGTATAATATACAACCAAGTCCATATAAATATGACCGCCAAATCATAATACCACAAGTCAATATATGTCACAAGAATCAATATAAGAGCAATAATAACCATAACACCATATAAAACACTGAGTCATATCCATGCAATATAATCCATCTGAAACACCATATATCCAATGAGAAAGTACTGGTATATCACTGGGCATCCACTACTGCTCTGAAATAACATGAATGGCTATATCGGTCCTCAAATCTGAGTGTCCTGAGACTCAGTCCTGGCATGGGAGAGTACAATAGTCCACTAATACAAAAATGATCCATCAAAAATGCTCATCTCAGCATCTCATATGTAAGAGATCTGGCTAAAAAATGTACTGTGTCTGAAAAATAGAATATGGTAGCCTAGCTACTATATATATGATAACAGACAGCCACAACTGATTGGAGGAAAATCTTTAGATTTCAAGCAAACATATGCCTTTTTGAGTGAAACAAAAAGTAAACCCTGCTGAAACAAACTTTCTAAATGGAATGGAACTGTCTGATTTTCCTCAAAACGTATGGATTTGGCCGAAACAGAACAAGCCTTGATTGTCAAGAGCTGCTAACAAGAGCTCCGCGGTGTGATTGCAGATTCAGAAGAATGGATCCAAAGCTCTTCAAGCAAAGAAGGCAGTGGCCATGCTTGATATGGTAAATAACAAACAAATCTTCAAAATGAACCAAAATATTGTCGCAAGCTACCACAATCTCGATGAAAACATGAATTTACCTCACAAGTGCTCCGATACCATGTTGCCAATCATAGGTGGGCAAATCAGTGTCAAACACCAAAGAGGAATAACTCACAGAGTTCAAAGATCAAGACACCAAGATTTATGTGGTAAACCATTATACCCTCAAAAAGGGAAACATCCATAGAGAAACAAAAAAGTTATATTACTGACCAAAGAAAGCTTACATCTAATGCATCACTATCTACCACCTGGACAAGTGACCCTCCATGATCTTTAAGAAAGCTTACATCCAGTGCATCACTGTCTCCCACTTGGACAAGTGAACATCCATGATCTTTAAATAAAGATGATGGAACAACAAGGTTAAAGGACCTAGATCATGTATCGATATAATTGGGAATAGCAAGACCATCGAATCACCAATACAGGAGATAGAATGGTGGACCTTGTATAATTAAAGTACAAAAGCATATTAAAGAAACACACTAAAAGCACACATGACTAGTACAATAGAGCAAGCTGGTCTTACGCAATCCCCGTATGTCTAAATATCCTAACACAAAAGATTTATATGCTCTTCAAACAGACAACTATTTTTTTGAATCACAACAAACAAAGATGATTTTCAAAAGGTTTTTCATGACGCACGTGATTTTGATTCATTTAATTCATAGAATCATCAATCAGTAAGCAGGTTTACCTGTCCAAATGATGCAGCTGCTACAGGTTCCTCAGAAAGTGAACTAAAAGCTTCATTGACTGGGCAACCCAATTCTTCCTCAATAATCTGCATAGCTTCCGACGTTGGAAATGGAGGCAATTGATCCTGCAACTCTGCCAGGGCCTGAAGTGGAAATGCCCATACAAAGTATATCAAATCACCACTCAAAACTAGGGTGCATAAAGGACATTTGCTGACATATAATTCAAAACCTTTTGGAAAATAAATGCCTGACTACAGTTTTGATTTATGTGGATATACATATGAGTGACATAAAAAAACAATATTAAAGATTTCCCATATGTTCCTGATTATGTATCTTGCCTCAAACATGCCATACTTGATAGCAAAAGTAGAGGACAAAGAAAAGAATTAACAAAGTTTGGAGCATTATAGAGATACAATGGTAATTGAAATAGAACATTAAGCCGGCTAGAAGTTTTACATATAAAACAAATATGCAAGCAAATCAAATAGCATATTTGAAATAATAAATTTTATCAGCAAACTACTTCCATCCACATAGGACATTAATATACAAGAAATGTACAGAAACTATACTCTAAAATGGAAAGAGAACCTCACAGAAAACATAAGATTTTTTTTGAGTGAAGTGTCTTCTCCTGCAAAATGGCAGCACCAACAGAATTCCAGCGTTTCTTCACAAAATTATTGGGAAAACTTTTCCAGCTCACTTAATATGCTTGGCAGTTTCATATTTAAGGCTTACAGGAAAGTAGTTGAAAAAAAAAGTAACAACCGTTAACAAGAAACCCTAGAAAGATACAAATCATAACTAAACATTTTTCAAGATTTATCTAGGTTTCTCAAACTCAGCTAAAAATAATGAAAATTGAAAAATAATTTGGAATCATCGAATCTAAAAACCCTTGGAGGTCCTATCTGAAACTGCCCTCTTAAAAATCAACAGTGAGAAAATTAAGTCTCGGGCAAAGATTGCTCCGTGAACTTCACCAAATCTGTGATGCCTAGAAGCCCATAGAGTAGACAGGTCTCCAAGAAAGAGGCATCTTAAGCTATATCAAACTGATGCCTAGAAGCCCATAGAGTAGACAGGCCTCCAAGAAAGAGTCATCTTAAGCTATATCCTGCTAGTCTAATTCAAAAGAATAATCAACACAAAATTCGTCCAAGAGGTTTCCTCTTATATTCTGAACTTCCTCCAGTTCCTAATAAAAAGAAAAAATAGCAAAGATCTCCATGAAAAAGGAATCTACAATATATGCCTGAGGTTCCTTGTGCAATAGGGTTGATAACAATATAATTTTTCCAGTCTAATTCCCAATGAAATAGATAAACAAAACATGGTATTTAAAATTTAAATATTAATCTCCCCTAGCAGTCAAATATGACAGATGGAAATGCAAGATGTACAATGGAAGTTCCTAAACATCCCTGATAAATAGCAAAGGAAAGAAAACAAGAGATGAAATAAAGCAAGCTTTACTACAAATGTAATGAGGCACATGAAGCCAAGTCGGTAAAAAGAAGAGAGGACCCAAAAGAGGGCGTCACCAGTGAAGATGGGGTAACTACAGTGTAACCCAGGAACTCTTCTAACATCCAAATCCAGGAAAAAGCTGGTGATGAGATTTGTGTCTGCAACTGTTTTGGGTCTCTGAAGTCCTGCTCTCTAACTGATCCCACAATTGAAACCTGACCATAAGGTCTCTTGTGACATGAACCATCTAAAGGTTGGAAGTAGGAACTGATTAGTCTAGAAATAGCAACATGGGAAGACATGTCTCTGAGGATATTCCCCCAAACATGTAGCATCTCAGCACAATCCCTCCAAAATGGTTAAAGTGCTCCACATGCAAAAAGCGGCACTAACAGGCTCAAATCCATAAATGGAAGACAACCTTTTACTATCAAGCCAAAAGCAAAATCATCCAAGCTTAGACAAACGGTCAAGATTATAGAGGTGAAGAAAGTCAAAGGACCTCATATTCAGACTTGGCGTTACTAGATAAAGATGTTTCGTTATTCCTTGGATGCACCTGACCATCTCCCACCGACCAGACAAGTGTTGAACAAGATAGAGATGGCATTTATAGGCAGTGTATCCAAATCACTTGGGTTAACTCCCCTGGGGAGTTTCGCTCGAAGATGGCCTTTTATGCTGAGCATTTCTTGGAGCTTAGGGATGGGTTCATTGTTCAACCACAATATACATCTGACACTGGGTACATGCTCTTCGCATTCCTCTAGGACAGTTCAAAGTGGGCTCTCATAGACTTCAGGTAAAGACAAACCACCAGATCGACCGACCAGATAGGATCTGTCATCTATGCCAACTACAAGAGGTCGAGACAGAGGAGCACTTCATCTTTCGGTGCCCCATTTACTATGAGATCAAGGAGCGGTTTAGTTTCTTATTCAGGGGGACTCAAACCCTCATGAGCTTCTTCAAGCATTTGAATCAGTGATGTTTAGCCTTATACATATAGGAGGCCCTCAAGCTCCAGGCCCTTTTCGGCAAATCACTTCCTTCTTACCAGTACTATCCTCAAGAGGGGGCACTAAGAGATAGACCGACACCAGCGCAGCCTCGAACTCCAAATCAGTACAAGCCCGTGGGACCTGCCCTAACCCCACAAGATTTCAGCGACATGGCCAAACTAGATCCCCTCCCAGGAGATGGATGAGATCCCCCTATTATCACATATATAGTAGTCGGGCTACCATATGCTATTTTTCAGATTCAGTACATTTTTTCAGCCAAATCTCTTACATATGAGTTGTTGGGATGAGCAGTTTTGATGGATCATTATGTTACTAGTGGACTATTATACTCTCCCATGCCAAGACTGAGTTTCAGGACACTCAGATTTGAGGACGGATGTAGTCATTTAGCCATTTGCAAAGCAATTTGTGATGCCCAGATTTGTATCAGTATTTTCTCATTGGACAGATGATGGTTCAGATGGATTATTTGCATGGTTATGACTAGGCTTATATATTGTGTTATGGTTATCATTGCTCTTATACTCATTTTTGTGACATGTATTAGCATTTAGTGTCATGATTTGGTGGTCATATAAATATGTGGACTTGGATGTATCTGTATTATGTATTTGATGTCCCTACTCAGACTTGGAAGTTCTTGATCTATACTCATTGGCTCTACCCTCCTTAGGGAGAATAGAGGTAGTCATTCCCACCATTTTTTTTGGCTTGCTAGTGTTGGCTTCATCTTGCACTATCTCCACCCATCCATTACCTTCCAGTTATGTTTTAACCCAACCTATTGCTTGACTTGTGGCATGGAGGACCGTCCCCCGCTAGAGCCTTTGTTGGACAAACCTCCCTGTTTATTTGTGTCTCGGCTCCGAGTTACCTAGGATGTGTTTGCTTACGTGAAACAAGTAGCGCTGCCATCAATACAATGTATCTGGAAATGAAATGAATATCTTGCAAAAAGCCCATTCATGAAAAGTAGTGTTTTTCAACATACATGAATGAAAGGCTAGCCTAATGAAATTGGCTCTGAAAAATATTATAATGAATTATCTTAAACATTCATGAAAAGTAGTGTTTTTCAACATACATTAATGCAAAGCCTAAAATAATAAAAGTCCGCATAAAAGTGCATAGACCAAGGCTATGGAAAATCAAAGGCCCAAAAAGCAATGGTTCCTAAAAGTTCTATCTAAAGATTGATGGCCTTACTTGTATTGAGTTGGATTGTGAGCATTTGTCAAGGTGAGTAAGCTCCTCTGAAGTAGTTCACCCATTTGTGAGTCACTTCCATCCCCTTTGTTATTGTTTGTCCGGCATTTGGCTAAAGTGTGTATTCCCTTTCCATATCCAAAGTGTTACAATGTTGAGTTGGTGGTCATCCTTTGTCCTAGCCTTGTAATTTTAAGCCTTCACCCTTCACTAGCAAATTGACTACAACTATGAAGTGAGTATGGTCTTGAAAGTTTGATCTGAGTTATGATTAATAAATGAAACCCTATATATATGTAGTTGATTGATGAATTGCCAATGAAGTGACTGCTACTCGTTATGATTGTTACTTAAATGATTTGTAGAGCATGTCTTAGCCTTTGAACACTTGCAACATATGGATGCCAGCCTAAGTTATATTGGTTATCTAATCATTTACAGGTTATTGTTTTGTCTATTGGATATTGTTGATGATCAGGTAGAGACCTGGAAAGGGTATGAGTATATACCCTATTTGGACTCTCTGAGTCTAGTGAGACAGCTTGTTTTCAGTTCCAGGCACTTGCAAAGATGATCAGGCTCATTTTACCCTTCTGATGCAGTTTTGCTTCACTGGATGATGTGTCTGAGCAGGGAGATGTTTTTATTGGATCTCCTAGGGCGTTGTATGGGGCATAAGGGGTGCAGCCACTTGATTGTACCATAGTATCCCCCTCCCAGAGAGCCTGGTGGGCTCAGTTGGACAACGCAGGCACCCTAGGAGGCTGTTTTGGCAGGTTCATGTTTCTCGAGGCAAATTAAAAAATGATTAAATGGCTACTGAAGAAATCGATTTGGGCTATAGAGGCAAAGAAATGGCATGGGATGAGTCATGATGATGAGAGTGATGTCCTCCAGACCTTCTCCAGCAATTGCAGCATCAGATTGGGCCCACACCTATTTTTTGGGCATTTTTATATTATTTTTTTGGGCTTTGGGGAGGCTCACGATTTCCTCAAGGAGGCACAAATTCATAAATTTAAAAGATTATATTATTTTATTGTGCCATGGGGACACCCAGAGGGAGTTAGTTAACACTCCATGGGCCCACCATGTGCTCCATTTATTTCTTGTTGAGTGGGATCCCCTCTCCTAGGGTGATTTAGTCCATTTTTATATTATATTGTTATATTGATCCATGTATTGTATGTTGAGCTCATCTAAACCATTGATTAGACATTTGTATCTTTTAATCTTAGCCACTTATTTGAAAAGTGGTTAGGATTTTGGTTCTCTCGTTCCTATTTAAAGGAGATAGCTTCTCATTTGTAAGGGGTCTTTGGCTCTTGGATTTGATTAATAGAAAAAATTCTTTGTGGATATTTTTTGGATCTCCTTTGGATCTGGTGTTCTTAGATGGTGATTGGAAAGTCTTTTGCTTCCTAGCATTCGGGAAATTTGTGTGAGATCTATATATTTTTCGAGATCATTTTCTTGTCTACAGGAGGGCGACTTCAACTTGGGGGTTTTTGCAGGGGCTCCTCAACTCGCTTGGACTGGCTTCATCTATAACAGGGGGTTTTCATTAGCTTCATTGTGGTCTATGATTGCACTTTGTCATTTTTCTGTAGATCTTGTTTTTTTCTCATGCCATAGCAAATATGATATTGTGGACGTTTGCATATGCACGAGAGAGGGTGCAGTGGTCACTTGGAGCAAAATGTTGGGCCTAGAACTCACTCAGGTCTTCTCAAATTGATCCAGAAAGCAAGGATCATCACCGTCAAGGCATCTACAAGAATTTCTAGGTAAGATCTGCAGGTTAGTTCATTTCTTCCGGATCTCAATCCATTGACACGTGCTTTTCTTCATTTTACTGAAAATTCCATAATAACAAAAAACCAAAAAATACTAAAAAACAAACCGCTCGATCTCTGGACAAACCACTACCAATTCATCCTCAACGCTAAGCTAAAGGTGCTTGGTTTGCCCTAGATCTGAGAAACAGTCCTCCCAAACCCTAGCGCTCCTCACCATTTTTCTGACTTTTTCCAAGATCTGGTTTTTTCAGCAAACTAACTTAGTGGGTTTGTAGATCGGGTCACCCTCTCTCCATTTTTCCTTCAGCGTTGAGCTGGAAGTCTCCAGATTGCCCTAGATCTGAGAAATTGACTTTTCAAACCCTAGCGCTAGCCACCTTACTGTTGGTTTTCCCCGTAGACTGACTTTTCCAACCAAATACCTTTCTGGGTCTGTAGATCGGGGTATCTCCCAAGTGGGTTTCCTCCAACGCTGGGCAGATAATGACTCCATTGCCCTAGATCTGACAAGCACTGATCTCCAACACCAACTCTACCCCCTCTTTGGCCTCTTTTCCTTGTAATCTGACTTTTCCTTGGTGACTCGAGCACTTTGATATTGTCATATCTCTCTTCGAGTCTGTCCATAGGTACTAGATAGCCCCAATCCTGTACTTGCCTTCCCTGCATTGGTTACATTTCCCAAGACAACGGATATCCTCACTTATTGCTAGTACCTTAACCCCAGATCTAGTATTTACTTCATAGGTCACCTGTGTCCCACTTTGGATCAAGCCTCACACTTCCTAAACCCTAATCCAAAGCCTTGGTTCACCTAGTGACATAATCCATAGATCTAGGGTTTCCATTACCTTAAACCTTACGTACCTCAAGTCCACTTGATCTGATCTGGTGTCTAGGTCTGATCTCTCCTATCGGGAGCAGATCTGGGTCTCCCCCTTTGTTGTCTTGGGCTAAGATAACATAAAGCAAAGACTGCCTCGATTGGCGTGACAACCATCCATTTGGGATTCGAGGCAATCTTGGCTCCACCTCCTTAGTTGCTTGTCCCTCTACCATCCATCCTGGATCCATCTCACATAGGCAACTACAAGGTTGGTGATAACACCCCCATACCATGTTGGTGCACTACCTCCACCAGTCAGCAAGGCAGCGAGCAATCCAAACACCCCACCAAGTCCCCCTTAGGACAACAGCCTATACTCGGTTTTCTTCATTCGACCTTGGATAGTAGGATATATGGATCCATTCCATGACAGATCCACTTCCTTTCTTATGGTTGCTCTTGTCCTTGGATCTTCTTCTCCTATGATACACCCCATTATTAACACAGGTATCTGAGCTCGAGGTTGAGGGTTCTTCACGCCTCCGGGTAGATCTCATTCTCCACTTCTCTACCTTATTGCATTTTACTTTCTGCATCTCACCTTTTATAGGAGACCTTTGGGTACTCCTGCAAGGGTCCAATCTATCTAAATCAGTAGCACAAATGCTCACCATTTCATACGAACTTATTCAGTGGAGACACCAGGATGAACTTTCTTTCTTCTCAACCAATGGATGTGTTCACCCTTTACATCCAACAGTTGTCACTACTAGCTGAGGGCCCTGTTCTTGAATCGTTCTTCTTTGATTTCTTTTTTCTTCAGTGAAGTCGCCAAATAAGACTTGCAAATCTAGTCCTTAACAATAATCTCATCAAATACAAAACAAGAATTCACCTGGACTTTGGTTGTCCAAATTGCTGAGATATGTCATTGAAATCAACCGAGGAACTGTTTTGTCCCCGATAACGGCATCAAAAAGTGTTACCTCAAAAAATAGCACTCTTCCATGATCGGAGATAAGTAGACCCAAATGCAATATGTGGACCCAAATAAGATAGGTGGACCTAGTGTACCCAGTACTATGATCAACAACTCTTCAAGGAGGTACACCCAATGTCACCTCAATGTAACCCCCTTCCTCTTTAAACCTTGCTTTGTGGACCACGAGAGGCTTCTCGAAATGAGATAGAGATAGACTTGTAAGAACCACAATAGAAAACACTACTATCCCTACAAAACCTTCCCACCGTTAGTAGACTAATGCCTTATGGAGTCAACGAAAGATATGTACAATAAACCCTTTGACTTGGAAGGTTAGGACTCGGAGCTATAATAAATATGCAATGATACCTAGTATATTTCTATAGTTAACAAGAGCAAGATAAAACACGAGATATTATTCAAACCAACCGTCATTAACACAAAATTTAGCTCCCAACATCCAACTACAAGGGGCACATCAATCCCCCCTAGGGCATCTCTCTTTTGGTGGATGAAAGATCTGTTGCAATGCAGATTTGTACTTAATACCTGCAATTTTCTGTAGTCAAGGTCAACTAGAAATATCAAGGGCCTCAAATCCCCTCAAGATCACCCCGGTTAACCTAGCATTTGATGTAATCTTCCTCAAACCCCTAGGGTTTTCCTTTTCCTTTAAATGAACCTGCAATAACACTTCAACAAGATCTAAAACCATACCTAACAGATGATGTCACATCACCTCATTTAAGGAACTTTTAGGGCTCAAATTAACTTTTTTACAATTTTTTAGCGTTTTGAGATTTTCCAATATTTTATCAATATCTGAAATTTACTATTGCAATCAAGTACTTCTGAAATTAAAAATTAAAAAAAATAGGGACAAAATAAAATATTTTTGGATTTTTGCAAAAATATATATTTCTTAGGATTTCACAATATTTGTTTTTTTGTATTTTCGTAATATATAATAAAGGAATTTGAATGAAAGAGATTCTAAGTGAAGATGAGGGAATAAGACCTAAGTCTCGTCCCTTTAAGGCCACCGAAGAATCGTGGTTAGCATTCCTCTCAAGAATTGGCAAACCAATTTTGATGAATTACGGGAAAACCAAGAAATCCAAGGTTGTGTTAGTTTTGACCTACTTAGGGCAAAGAGAGGTGCCAAAGGCCTAACAAGAGAGACCCCCAAAGAAGTGACGTCTTGTTTAGAAGACAGTGTTATAATGCATAAAGACCCTAATTAGCTCTTACCTTTGATGTCTCCAATAGCGCAAGACGAGAACCAAAGATGTTACTACAGAAGAAGAGCATAGAAGAAGAGGGTAACCCTATCAATAATTCTTTCCCTTAGACAAGCCTTGCAAGATTTAGTAAAACCTTCAATCACCAAAAAATAACCACATTGAAGCTTCAAGATGCCAAGAAGAGAGGTGTGCGCCACTTGGCCCAAGAAGACGGGAAGAAACATAGATAAGATTTTATTTGATCCCATGATCCTGTGTTACAAATGTATGAGAAGAGTCTTATTTATGTGTGACAAGACATGCCTTTTCAAAAGGACACATTATCTAAAATAACTTAAAATGATTTTTCAATGAATTTTTATAGTTTGCCACCCACAAGCCAAAGACTAAACCTCATAACTTATAAGACATAAAATAATAATAAAAATGATGAATTGTTGCAACTTGATAAAACATTAATCTTGAGAGTAGGGTGTCATGCCCCAACTAACCCCAACGATGTGCTTTTTCCCTCATCCTCCTCCTTCCAGTGGTATGGCCTCTTCAAAAGGATGGCCTTTTTAGTTTTTTCAAGATTATAGCAGTATAACTTAATTGCAAATAAACAATAGGATCTCTAGAAGAAAGACAAAGCACAGAAACAAAGAACACAAGAGTTTATCCTGGGAAACCCAATCGGGAAAAACCCAGCAACCTTCGTACAGAGATGATAGCTTCTGAGAACAAAGTAGAAAAAAGAGAAAGAGAGAGAAAAGTCTCCAAGATAAACCCCAGAAAAACCTCTTTCTGGCTGATGACCTCCTTCTCGCTGATGCCGCGAACTTGCTTGTGTTAGATGAGTGACTAAATGAGGCGCACTTGCCTTCTACTTATACACATTACAAAAACTGACTTTTACCCAACAAGGATGACTTGTCTAATTGATTCGGCCGACCTACCTCGGGGAAATACAAAAATAATATTTATTTTATTCTTTTCTTTACTTAATCTTCCTCGGGGTTTACAATGATTCTTTCTAGGTTTACATGAGTAATTACATCAGTATAATTTCCCGTAAGAGGTACAAGGAAATACAATACAAGTACAATATGAATAACTTCTGAAGTTGCCCAAATTCCAACAGGCCTCATCATCAATTTGGCATAATCGAGCCATGAGGGTGAATACTAGAGGAAAATAGGTCCAAGTGGGGTTAAATGAGGTGTGTTAAGAACTTAAGACGGGTATCACAACTCTTACACACACAATCACCTCTATAAAGCATAAAAAAAAGTGTGGTTGGGAGCCCCTAAGCCAAATGTCCTAATGGAGTGATCCCAAGAAGCACTAGACACCAATCCAGGGCATAAATGCCCAACATGATGGGAGATTTCCACCACATCAAGGGGCAGACAGCAGAGACACTAAGCCAATACTCTTTGAAATGAAAACCAAGAGGACTTGGCATGACCAGACCACAGGTCTTGAGCCCCACTAGACTAGCATTTTTACATAAAACAACCCCATTTTGGCCTTTACATTGCAAAAAAGACCCCTCCTCTCTAGCACACATCTGATATAGCACACTGCAGAGCACCAAGACGGTAACATGACCTTCAATAATTCTAGCAACAAATAGCAGCTACATCCACATTCTAACTCCGACCATCAATCTTAGGGACAGTGGCAAGATAGATTTCAATCAACAAATTTTATCTTGGCATAACAACCACTTTTTTTTCAATCAACATGCACAATTTTTGTTTTCATAATATACAAATTTGACTTTCTTTCAATTTTATGAATGTCTTGTATCTACCTTCTACTCATAAATTTCAAGCAAATGCAATGTTGTGAAGCCTTATTTAGGCTTCTCACCTTGCTCCTACACGGCTCCCATCTCATGTGGATTTATTTCCTCAAGTGTCCCTGTGAAAACCTAACACATACTTACATATCATGTACTTCCATGTAACTCTCATCGTGCTTTTGGATTGTAACTCCTATTAGGTAGGAGGATTAGTCTCCGTGAGAGTTACATAATGTGTCAAAAGGAGGACATTCCTTCTCAATGAAGCCTTACATCCAAACCCCTTGTAATTTCAACTCTTCTTGTCCAGAGTAATATCATATTCTACTAGTTTTCATTTTCATTTAGAGCAAGTTATTGACTTCGTGTGTCTATCGTGTCAGTTCCTCATAACTTGCTCAGCCTCGGTTTTATGTACAGAATTTGCATACTCAGGTGTGTAATCTTGGACACATTCCTCATTGTCTTATTTGATCAAGGATTTGCTTGATATTTTCACCGCCTTGCTCCACCTCTACACATATCAAGACCAAACTAAGGAAAAGATGGAGATTGACAGTTGGGATCCCCACTCCCTGAGGCACCTACAAAAGAGCCCTAGATTTGAGATGACCACAATCAAGAAATTGCCAACAAGAAGATGGGTTGTCACAGAGAGTTGGGTGGTTGTGCCCCTGCGTGCATCTGTTTCTATGTTTTTGATGTCCCTGCCTTCAGAAAACCTGTACTTTCCGTATCTTTGATATTTATGGAAGATGTGCGGAACCCCAAAGACGCTTATAGCATCATGCTTTTCTTTTGATGGTGTTTTCTATGTTTTGTTAGTCTGCATTTAATATCATGGAACCAAGTTACATCTTTGATGGTTGGCGACACATCTTTGCACGACCTACTTTTTTTGTAAAATAGCCTTGTACATTTCGTAAATATTTGATAATGAACATTGAAAACATATTTTCAAGTGAAAAAAATTGATGATAAGTACAGTAACAATGAAAAAGATTGTAAAAGGAGTTTCAAGAATAACAATGAAAAAAGAACCAGGGCTAGAAAGCATGCTTCTAGATTGAATTTAGCATGCATAACCTTAAAAGTGTTCTTTCAGTCTTAAATTATCCCATTTAAAGCATACAAGACATGCACACCCAAAATAAATTGTTTCTCCTGCAGAGAATGTCCATAGTTGTGTCTCTCAAATAAATTACAAAACATAACAAATTAAAGGACTGATTCCTACCCAACATAAAGTGAATAACATACCTTACAAATTTCCTGGCCTACTAAATCTGGCCTTGTAGAAATAGACTGGCCAACTGCATTAACATGTCAAATATAACTTTTAGTTGTTTTATTATGGATCCTAGAGCTTTAAAAAAATAATATATGAAACTTAGGTAAAAATGATCCCAACATCAAGAAATGCCACATTATTGTAAAAAATGAGATAATTAAAAATTCTAACTGGGAGTTAAAATCAAGATAGTTGAAATAACAGCAGACATTCCAAAAGACAACTTTTATTCTACACTGTACAGTATATGTTCTTGAAAGAAAAAAATGAAAACCACCCACCTTTTACAAACGTTGGACCAAGCTTTAGCATTGTTTCTTTAAGAATTTCTCCCATGAAGTCCTCAGACTCAATTTCATCGGTTTTCCTTCTTAAGCTATGTCTTTTTGATTTGACGACGTTGTCAAATTTGGTTTTCATAATCACAGATGCGAATGCTGCAGACACCTGTATAAGACAACAGAAGGTTAGATCCCATAATGAGTTGAATTTTGCATATCTTAATGTGTAGACTTTGAATTGTCAATCTAGACTCTAACAATAAAAACGTATATAATGTACAAGCTTTACAAGAAAGCTAAGAAGTAATGCCTAGAATATAAAAACTACAACTTGCCCTTGATATTATTAAAAACAAATCATTTTTCTGAATTTCTCTTTTCAATTACTGAATCATGGGCATGGGAAATAAGTTTGTGTACTATAGAGACTGTTATCATACAAACTAGCATCTTCAGATCAAAGCCCTAAAGTCAATGGTAGCTTCTGGATAACCAAGAGGGAGGCCAATGTCACCACACCTAACACTCTTCTGCTCTTTAGCCTAGCTCTTCTCTAGCTCAAAGTGGGAGTCCCTAGATAGGATTACTATAGTTTAACAATGGAACACAAGGTGAAATTAATGAGTAACTACAGCCAAATGACGTGTTTTTATGTAAAGGAAAATATAAGGGTGATGAAGAGAATGGAGACCACTGTCTTATCCAATGGGTAAATGAGGCCAACCAAGGATTGCACGAGGGTTTATAGGAATGATTAGAAAGGGATAGGGTTGCAATGTACAAACCTAGCTGCTCTCTAATGGTTGGGCTGATTTCAATATCAACAAAAGAAAAGTTCTAGAGCAGAAATTTCAAACGAACATTATGAAGGAAAACTATCTTGGAATGCATTGGAAAACACATGAACTAGAGAAGAAAAGGTGCAACTAAACTACACTTCCAACTGATAACAACCACATAGAGGATAGAGAGCCTATTCTTCATTACCTCGATGTAGTTGACATTTTGTAGATCCATCCACAAATCAAGCATAAAAATATGAGAAGCCTTCAATGGAGCACTAGCCTTAAACATCCATGAGAACCAAGAGATAATTCATTAATCTAATAGGATTTCTCCCCCAATCCAAACATAATTACAAATGAGGAGGCTCTCTTATATAGGAGAAGAGCTCCACTTCCTTTACAATAGAATAGTAATAGATCTACCAAAACCCTAGATCTATATTAGGGAGGAGTAAACAAATTTAAAAATCCTCCAACAAACCCTAACCAACTCTAACAATATCCATGATATGAGATGGTCAAAGCCACAAGTACAATATCGAAGATGCATAAGGCCCAAAATGGAAGGCACCTCTATAAAAGACCAAAATAAGGACCAAGTCTTTGCCACCAACTAACTCACCATAAGTGGATTTTAACTTTATTGACCATGTCAAGGGTCCAACGGCCAACCACTCTCTCAACCAATTGTTGTCCACATAGCAACCAAATTCTCAACCTCAACTATCCCATCAATGCATGTAAGATAGATCCATGAACCAAAGAGCAAAGTCGCTCTCAAAAACTGAAGATCTATGCCATGTAGAGATACAAGGTAACCCTAAAGTGATAGAGTGCTCCATCCATAGGTGAACCATGTGTCATGAACCATCAGTGCAAAAGTGAAGTATACCATTATGCTAAAGCTAAGAGGCCTCATACTTCCATAACCAACCATAGGCAACGCTTCATCTAACACTTCTCACAACTTTCAGAAACCCTAAGTTGATGGGATCCCATTTCCATAAATGCACAAATGTTAGATAGATGATGAAGAAGCATGCAAATAACCAGTATGACAATACAAAAGCATCAAATCACCATGGAGAAAACTCATACCATGTCTTCTTGCACCATAAGGACCATCAAGCAAATCATCTAGAGCATCATCATCCATGAAGAAAATCTCTACCATCAAGAACTCAAGGCAACAAATCTCCATAAACATGTCACCCCCAATTGAAGATTGTGATAAAAATTACAAGTGGATGCCTATGCAAAATGGGGGGTAACAGAGACTGTTATCAATATGATGGCATATTACACACAAATCATTAAGTGGTAAAAGAACATGCATAATATATACTTTGTTCAAAATTCATATAGTGCTCAATTTAAAATTTATGAAGACTATAATAGTAATATTGTGGTACAAGCAACTATCTCTTGGAAACCTTCTCAGTAAAGCAAAAAAAGGCTACTTGGTGTAAGATAATTATTTAAGTTGCACATTTACACTTACACAAATAATTGCAAAGATAGAGACAGAGAGAGAGATTTGATATTATCCAAACATGTGTGAAAGTCAATATCCAACCACCTATTATTTATTTAAGACATAACTCAGCCTAGGTAACACTCTATGTCTTAACAGTATTCATGGCATGTGACTTTATTATACCTTAGTCACTCTATTATATAACAGCAATGCCAACTACATTATAATATGTCATAACTTAGAGAGGGGTTGTCAGGAAGGTGAAAGATCAATGTTGTTATTGCCCCTACTACTGTTCAAATCCCTACTACTGTTGAATTCCCTGTTGAACCCTCTAGGCCTGTTCCAACTCTTCATATTACAGAAATCTGTGAATGGCATCGCTGAATGGAAGTCATCTCCTAATGCCCTGTACTCCTGCAGATATGCCCCAAATGGCTCATTCTACTCTGCTTGAACTACTTGTCCCGTTGTTGGGCTATCCAAAAACTATGGCATGGTGGGTCTAGGTGACCTGCTATATAAGTGGGGATGACTCCGCATGGCGGTGCGCGCATAACTCCCATTACTACTAGTGGATCTCCCATCACCATTGTTGCTCTAGTTGTTTTGACTTCCCTCGGTCTGCTAACTGGTTTATTGCGTTCAGCACTTCCTTTTGGCCCTTAGCCAAATCGTTCAAAGTGCTAATAAGGTTATTAAATGCTTCTTTATCCTAATCCTCCATGGTACCTTTGCCTTTGTCTGTTTCTGGCTGAGTCTCTATTTCTTCCCTGTCTATAATCCGATCCTTTTGGCCTATATTCTCTTCTTGTCCCTCTTCTTCATTCCTGCCTCTTCCCCTTATGTATGTGACAAATGTGGTATCCTCTGGATTCATCTAACTGCTTACTATTTCATGTTCCTGCCAATTTCCCACAACTGGCGAAGAACATGCTCTGATACCACAGCAATATGCTAAGCAATGGAGTTTGTCTTCTGCATGGTTTTTCCTTGTTTTCTGTAGCTACTAGTTTATTTGGCTTGTTGGTTATTTGCAATATTTCATGTGATGCTTGTTTATACAAGGATCAACTACATGCAACATTTAAATAATACAACATCATAAATTCAATAACATCAAGCTTGGAAACACCAGAGGAACATACTAGGACTGTTTATTCAATTCTGGAAATGAAAATTACTTCAATTCAACCCATGGCAACCAGATCACAGAGATGGAACAATTCTGACCTTGAGCAACGATGATAATGGACAGCTGATGGTTGTAGTAGTTGTAATGAACACTAGAATTGTGTATAGAGATTGCTAGGAGTGCACTACCTTAGACAAGCGCCAACAAGAAAAACATTGGTTCCAGTAAGCAGATCACACCTATCTTTAATGAGTACAACCCCTAGAATGAGAATACAATGTCCTTATTGCTTCAAACGTCCTCCAGGAATGAAATCGTGGCTCCTCCAATGATATTCAACCTTCAAATGGGTGTCACGCCTTCTTCAAAGGTGGATCGAGCCTCCCAGTCAATGGATCAGTGCTAGAATGATAAATCGTTACCAATGGGAGTGGAATGCTGCCATTAACAATAGATCACTACCTTCTTACACTGCAATATGGCTACCAAAGATGTCCACGACTTGAATAGATGACCACGCAGCAGTTAAAAGGGAAATCACAGCTCCACCAATTGATTAACGCACCTTCCTCCGTAAGCAATGATGCCCACAATTGATGCACCTCTTATACTCGGACTTCCAAGAGGGATGCGCCTTTACTAGCAAGAGACCCTTTCAATATCAATTCACAAGAACGATAATGTGTCCAGCTGCTAATAATATCAATCTCTGCCCAAAAAAATGATCAATTCTCCATTGTGTTGAAGCACAATAGTAGATTTGGATGATATACCCTTTGGATTGGCTAGAATGGATAGATTTCATCATCGAAACCAATCCTTGCTGAGGGGTTTTTTCCCTCGACACTCCAAAAAGCTCAAAGAGCTCTAAAATCGATTTCTCAAGATGAATAATAATGGATACCGAGAATTTCACCTTTTCCTTCTTTTATTTCTAGATTGACCCTTGTTCTGTCTTTAAATTATTCATGTCACTTTAAAGTTTAAAGAATTTGACTTTTAATATTTAAGTGACCCCTTTTCACCAATGACTTAATATCACCACTAATAATGTGCTTTTTATACTGTTGTCACATATATAGCAGCTAGGCTACTTTTGTTCCTGAGTAGTACCAATCAATTCTTTGAGCCAGTCCTTTACTATGAGATCAGCAGATGATGAGCCACCAGTTGATGATCTCCCACTTTCAGCAGATCCAGAGTATCCAGATTGACCAGTTCTATGCCATGACTAAGCCTCATGAACCCAGATTCAATGACTGAGTTAGCCATTCTTTCATGACCTAGAGCAGAGATTATTACAGTTCCCATGATATGTAACAGCAGCAGTTGTTTCAGTGATCTTCAGATTGGTTTCAGATCCAGTGCAAGTATATGACCCAAGTGATATTATAGTTTGTGCATATGGATTTTGATGTTGCTCTATTATCTATTTTAGCAGTGAGACTTGGTTCATGTTGGTTATATGTTGGCGATACTTTATCTTGGTTTTGCTTGGAGTCTAAAGTATAAATGATCTAGCTGTTAAGTCCGGGAGATTCTTTTGTATACTCATTGGCCTTGCCCTACTCCTAGTATGGATTTGGTCTTTTCCCTTTAGGGACATAGCTTGCTAGTCTTGGCACCATCTCCATTGTCTCTGTCCATCTATTGCCTTCCTTTGTAGTTGATTAACCTTGACTTGTAACTTGACTAGTGGCATCTAGGATTTCCCCCACCTTCACCTCTATGTTGGAATAGGTCTCCATGTTTAAAATGTGTCTCAGCATTGGTTTATGTGATGCTTGTCACAGGGATGGTCTTCCTCTAGGTCTTGAACACAAGTAATCTTACCCAAAAAGTGTCTTTAGACACCAAGGCATCGAAGCTTAAAGTTATTCTAAATAGATGCCCTGCCAGGAATGCAAAAGTGTCTTTAGACACTACTGCAAATAAAAGCAAAACTAGTCATTGGCCAAGAGATGAGCACTCATCCATTGTATGGTGTAAGGCTCATTTACCCCCACAGGGTATCAGGGTGAGGCAAACACGTCAAGGCTAAGACTTAGTCATATTTTATGGAGCCCAAAAGGCTTTCCAAGGCACCTGCTCTTGGAGGCTGGCAAGTTAGTAAAACTGAATAGTTTCAAATAAAGTTGATGGCTAGAGGATGAGCACTCATTCTTTGTATAATGTACGACTCATTTGCCCCCACAGGGCAACAAGGTGAGACTAGCCCCCAAAGATCATGTCTTTGTCATTTTCTGGAATCCCAGAAGGCTTACCAGGGCACCTGCCTTTAGAGATTAACTAGTGGATATTGTTGTGCAAATAAACTACTAAAAAAAGTTGCTTGTCTAGAGTCTAATGGAGCATTCTCATCATTCCACCCATTTGTGAGACACTGCAATTCCCTATTGTTCACCTAGTCCAACTTATGTGTTGTGTGGATTCCCTTGTCCGTTAGCCTAGATGCTCACAATGTCGAGTGTCAAGTTATTCCCTTGGCCTTACCTGGTTTCATTCACCTTCACCCTTGACTAGCAAAATGGCTAAATCTATAAATGAGTATACACTAGAGGTTCTTGTTTAAAGCAACTAATCATTTTCATTTGGATTTCTACTTGTACTTGAGTCTCACTGTTAGCATAGATAATTAAGCATGCCTGTCCATTTTGTACTTTGCACTATCAGAGTTTAGCACTTTGGTCATCTTTTGATCAGTCTTGACCTAGTCAACCCAATGTTAACCAAGCCAAGAGCAGGTATTAGGATGAGTTTTAGACCAATGGTTATGGATAATGATTATTTATGGTCTTACAGGTGTCCATTAGACATGTTCATGCTTCAGATAATGAATTACTATGATGGCTTGTATTATTTTTATGATTATCAGCATTTACAGGCTTTATTATTATTATGGTTCTAACATGGATGAGGCCTCTAATGTATCTTTATGATGGACATATTGTGTATGAGTACTCATTCCTTGTTGATTTGGACATTCTGAATCCATTGCTGCAGTTGATTTTCAGTTTTGGGCAGTTACAGGAGAGATATGGGTCCTTTATCCTTTTTGCAGCAGATTTGCCCTAGGAAATTAAAAATAAAACACAGTGCAAAGAGCAGTGAGATCTCCTAGGGCACCAGAAGGAATCTAGAGGTGCATCCAGTCGATTGTACCATACTACTATGGTGCCAAACACATCTGTGCAGTCATTTGATCTGGCTAATCTTAGTCGTTGATTAGACTGTTTTTATCTTTTGAACATGACCCTTGATCTTTTGGATCTAAGTTTTATGTACTTGAGAGATCTATATATTGAGAGGCTCTCTCATTTGTAAAGGGACTTTTGGCTCTGGAAATATTGAATACAAGAAAACTTTTGCAAAATCTCTTCGAAGCTTTGTGAATGTACTTGGATGTGATTGTTATGCCTTTTGCTTGGACATTTCAATAGATCTTGCATGCAAACAAATATTTTTCTGGAAGCTCGTACTGATCTTTTGCAGGGTAGCAAAATGGTGGGAGGAGATTGCTAAGGCATCTTGCATCGTCTTCTGGTCAAATCGTTTCGTCTTCAGGGAGTGTTTCAATTGTTACTTTGTGCATTGGATTTTTCTCTGTAGATGATGTACGTAGCTTATCTTTTTCATTCGTGAGCAAATCTCATTCATAGTTTGATTTTGCAGGTGGAGAAGAGGGGGCGCACTTCCTTCATTAGGTGTTTTTCTTCTATTTTGTGTCGGATCTCAATCGAAATTGTAATCAAGTGGAAGGATCATCAACATTCAAGGCGGCCGCAAGTATTTTCTGGTACGATCTGCAAGGTTAGTATTGTTTTTCATTATTTTATCCATTTGTCCATCAAACCCCTTTTCCTCAAACCATCGTTTTGTAGATCTGATAGATCCAATGAGTTTTTTATGACAACCATCAAAACCCACTTGGAGATTGTTGAATAAACCCTAGATCTCGAACTTCATATAAATCGGACTCCAATTACCCCGGGATCTAGCACTAGTCTCTCTAGGTGGGGACGCCCCCTTTGAGTGGGTGGTCAAATTTTCATATCTATCAGTTGGGTATGCTTGAACCCATTTGATTTTCACAGATCTATCCTTCAAGTTGCCCGATCTAGTCACCCCTTGCCCCGATCTACTCTTTTGGGTCTGTTATCCACTAAATTGCACTTAGGGGATTTGCAATGAGCCGCCAGAGTATTGAACAAGCCAAATTGTTCATTGTCAATGCTCAGAAGTTTTTGTGGTTACATCAGGACTAGTTGTGGTCCCTTTTTTAATAAAATGCATGTCCATACCCCTTGGGGACGTTGTAATAAATGTTCTAACACGGCAAACTTTTTGTAAAGGACTTGGCCATCAATCCGATCATTCCAAGGTGTTTTTTCCCTGTCAATTATGCAATGTTGAATAAGCTTAATTTTCAAGTTTTTTACCACTCCTCCAAAGCTAGAATTTGTGTCTTGGTGGTTAAACCCGGGGAGGCTATTAAAGTTCATGTGTCGATGTATATAAGTGTGTTAGACATGGTTTTGAGTCATTATGGACATGTACTAGGTCTCCCTTAGGTTTTTCTAATTTCCAAAAAAAAATCATTTTTTTCGCAATTTTAGGCCATTTTTTAATGGTTTAAATAGAAAAATTCAAAATGTAATAAAAGTGTGATCCAGAGTCTATTTTTGGCATGGATGGGCTCATTTTCAAGCTCAAAGCACCTCTTTTACCCTGGACCCACTTTTCCCATGCTCCGTGTGACTATTTTGTCTTGTATGGCATTTTTCTCTATCAATGTGATGAAGTGGCAAAAAAATGCTAAATTTCGACAAATTGCACTTGAGACAAAAGTAAAAAATCAAGCCAAAAGTCAAATTTAATGACTTGGAAAGGGTGGCAATTGTTTCATATGGTAGATGACATCATACTTTGGATAAAGAATTATTGTTTATTGATATATTATGAAGTTAGGGAATCAACCAAGCCTGATTATGTGCCCCCTCCTCCAAACTCACACGTGAAGATTGTGGGCCCTCACGCTGATCATGTGACATGGTTCTATTGGCATGGAGTGACTTGGAAACATTGGCGATATCTTCCTAAAATCAAGGCGAATCTCCTCTAATAAAGTTGAGTCTCTGGAGGGAAATCTACTGGTGTAATACTCTTTCTCTGGTCAATGCATGTTTTGTAACCGAGGTGATATCTATATAGCACTTTTTGTGGTTCATGCAATTTCAAATATCTACCTTAGAAGTTTGTATTTCAATCCATAGAATAGGCATTTGAATTTCAAATTGCTTATTTATGTGTAATCATATGAGATTCGAAAGTTATACGTTGTAGTCAGTCATACTTGTATACTTTTGGTTTTATGTGACTTACCATACTAGATCTGATCTTTTGCATGAAGGTTTCTTGTGTAGCTTTGCAGATCACCGAAGGTTGAGTAAGGCTGGAGCTCGGTTGCATCTTGTCTTCTTCACCGCTTCATTTTGGAACTAACCTGTTTACCCTGCAGACACCCTCCTCCTTAACCTTGTTCAAAGTTTGAGCTTGAGCTCTTCTTCTTCCTTCTCTATGAAAAAACACTCAACCTCAATCTCTTTCCTTTCATTTTTTGCAAGTTAAAATTTAATCATTAAAGATTTATCATTCTTCTTTTTACTTGCTTCAATTTAGATCTAAGAAAAGGCTGAAATTATGTATCTCAAAGCTTAGATCTAGTTTCCATTTGCTTTAGCACTTCAAGGTTAAATTTTGCAAAATTTTTCCAAGTGTTAAAAGTTGCAAATTCATAGTGTATTTTTGCATCTAACCCACTAATTTGGCATCTTAAGCTTATGGTTTTTAGCATGTCTATGGAAAAAGAGAAAGAGATGTTGCCAAATTTTTGAATATTAAGCCATTCGGAGCACCCATACTCAATCCTACCTCCCCCCTCTTCATTCCTCTTCTTCCCGGCAGCATTTTTAAGCCCTTTTGACCCATTTTCAAGGGTCAAAAAGTGCCTTACTTTTCAAGAAGTTTTATTGAAACAAATAATAAAAGAGCAAGTGGGATAACAGCTCCCACACCCCTCTTCCCCCATTTAGAGGAAGCCTATATCGTCCTTTGATGTGATTGGCTTTTTCTTTCCTTCTTTCAATTAAAAGTTTTAGATTAGTTTTGCTTTTGTTATATAGCTAGATTTTATTTCAAAGGTTACTTTAAAATCTTTCGTTTTTATATTTGTAGATCTAACCCAGTCTTGACTTCCCGAGTAAGGCTTTGTCCTAAAAGAGATCATTGACTGTAGTTTCCTTATATGCAAAACTGGTGTACTGCTTATAATAAATCACAAGCACACAATACGTCCTTAAAGGGTTGTATAGATTAGTACATTTGGTATTTGCTTTCACTAAATCGGAACAAACATTTGCCTCTACCGTGTATGCTCTACCCCTCATGGCTTAGTCTAAGACTTGGGGATATCAAAAGCGGTATTGTGCATTCATTAATCCCTCACATCTAATTAATCAACTCATATTGATAAAATTTACAACCCTTAAAACATTACGAAAATCCGGCGTAACGAACCTGAAGAACAATAGACAAATTTTTCAGGGAAAGCGAGAACAACTAGAAAGCGACCATGGGGTCCCGTTAGGCTACATCCTTGTTGGTGTAGTGTTGAACACCCCCCCCCCCCCCCCCGACTCCATCTAGCCCACATTTTCCCGTGTGGAGCCACTCTTCTCAAAATTCGAACATATTCACAGTACCTCACGGTATATTGGGAATCCCCTTTTCCCCTTAACTCACTCATCATTGAATAAGTTAAAACTGACCAAGTACACTGCAAAACATTTTTCCTTTAAGCAGCATTACTTTCGACTCCGTTTTTGGCACTCGTTATATTATCATTTTTTAGCATATGCTTCAAGTCATTATTGTTATGAATGTTATTACCATGCTGGTGAATTATATGTTTAAATATTGCAATACTTGGTGATTTTATCAAAACTCCTAACAAACACTCTGATCATTCAATCATTAACAAACAAGAGCCTTAGCAACTCTTTCTTAAAGACTACCCCCCCTGGCTTCATTAGGAGAGGCCTAAACAGAGGAGTCAGGAGCAGTTGACAGTATCTGACTCGAGACTTAACCCCAAGCACACACCGATCAGCTTGAAGATTTATGTTGCGTTCCCCCCTAGGTGTGTGTAGGGCGGCAACAGGGTCCACCACATGCTCTTTTGCATAAACCCTCAGTGGGTTCCATCAGGATTTCTATTCATGTGGCTAGATCTCTCTATATCTATCAGTTCGGTAGACTTGAACCCACCTAATTTTTACAGATCTACTCTCCAAGAGTCCTGATCTAGACATTCCATGCACTGATCTACCTTTTTGGGTCCACTTTGTTCTCTTTTGCATAAAATCCTAAGTGGGTCCTTTAGGTTTCTCATGCATATGGATAGATCTTTCTAAATCTACTTTGCTAAACTCATTGTGGTACTTCCCCTATCATATTGGGCCATTTTCCTTATTGGCTAAGCCTTCCCAACTTCACCTTAACTCCTATACCACATCTATTTCCTAGATCTAGTCTACCTCACTCATTATCTCTCCTCCTTTACTTATTGTTTACCCTTAGGAATGGCTTGAGTAGGTGTGCTATCCCTCTTGGGCTAGTAGGGTCTTCCCCTTGATCATTTTTCAAAGTGATGTAAAGCGACCAGAGCCCGTCTAGTGTGACAACTACCTTTATTTCATAGTGGACGAGGCCCTTGCGGTGTCACTGGTTAGCTACCTCACCTCTACCGTCCCGGATGGGATACCTTTAGTGGGTAACACATTGTTTGATAACATATACAAAGTGACATTAGACATTAATTAATTCCCCTTTTTTATCATTACCCGCTCAAACCTATGGGCATTGAATAGGTAAGCGAGTTGATCTCTGGTGCTTAAGCGGAAGAGGACATTACAATCCTCCCCACTCGAAATTGCTTGTCATCAAGCAATCGTTAGCTCGAATGTTGAAGTACCTATTCCCCTTCCCATGTGGCATCTTCAATCGGCAATTCCTTCCATCTAACAAGGTACTCATGAGTCATGAATGACCCTGTTTCTCAATTTCCTTTCCCGAACCTGATGAAATTCCTCTGGAATCAATACCAATTGCCACTTCTCATCGAGTGGGGGTAGCTTAGATGATGTCGTGACCTGCCGAACCACAGTTTCTTTAGGAAGGATACATGGAATACATTATGAATTTTGCTCCCCTCGGGCAGCTCAAGCTCGTAAGCCACTTCTCCCACTCTCCCGGTAATCCTTTAAGGTCCATAGAAGCAAGGCTTCAATTTTTTTGCTCCTTTCTTCTTGAGATAAGATTGTTTGTAACGTTGCAGTCTCAAATACACCAAATCTCCCACTTCAAAACTAAGTTCAACCCTGTGCCTATCTACATACAATTTTTGTTGATTATAAGTTGTCTACAAGTTGTCTTTGAGGGCTTTAAGAATGTCCTGGCTTTTCCTAAATCCAATCCTTGGCTTTGGGTGCTCTACTGTCTCCAAATACCAAGTCTACAAAAGTCGGAGTGATAGCCATATAGTGCTCTGAAAGGAGTCATACCAATCGACATGCGGTAGGTAGTATTTTAACAATGTTCCCCCAAATGTAGCCATTTGATCCAAGTCCTCTACTAACCCGCTACATAATTCCTCAAATATCTCTCAAGCTATTTGTTTACTATTTCTATTTACCCATCAGCCTAAGGGTGGTAACTAGTACTAGAGGTCAAATCAGTACCAACCAACCTGAAGAGCTCTTGCCAAAAGGCATCGATGAATTTGTTGTCTCTGTCACTAACAATGGTTTTAGGTAACCCATGCAATCTGAATACCTCCTGGAAGAATAACTCCGCTACCTGTGTCATTGTATAATCCGAGGGGATAGCAAAGAAATTAGTAAATTTGGTTAACCTATCCACCACCACATATTTGCAATCTCTACCATATACCTTTGGCAACTTTGTAATGAAATCCAATGAAATACTCTCCCAATTCTACTCCAGAATTGGTAATGGATGAAGCAATCCTGCCAAATGGATGTGTTTTGTTTTGTTTGTTGGCAAATGTTGCACTCCCTCACAAGTTTTAGTACATTGTCCTTGAGGCCTTTCCATGAGAACCTCTGTCGAATTAGCTTGTAAGTTTTCAAGAACCCTTGATGTCCTGCCAATGGTGAATCGTGCGAGGCCTACATCATCTTCTTCTTAAGCACAGATTCTGGAACCAGATATATACTTCCCTTGTAGTAGATGATATCGTTTACTACCATGTACCTGTCATCCTATACCTACCTAACCAGTAACTCACAAGCTAACTTATTTTTTGAGTAATCCACTAAGAGGTGGGACTTCCAATTTGCAAAAATCTCCATAAGGGAGAGGGTGGTTGGCCTTCTAGAGAGAGCATTGGCTACAAAGTTGTTATTGCCCTTCACATACTCTATCTCAAAATCATATGCTTGCATCTCGCTGACCCACTTTTGTTGCCTCTCATTTAAATCTTTCTATTCTAGGAAGAATCTCAAGTTGTTATGATCTATTTTAATTTTGAATTTGCCACACACCAAGTATTGCCTGAATTTGGTCAAGGCATGCACGAATGCCAGCGTCTCCTTATCATATATAGAATAGTGACGCTCGTACTCCTTGAGCTTCCTACTCTCAAAGGCTATAGGGTGATGATTATGCATTAATACTACTCCTATACCTTCAAGGCTTCACTTGACGCATCACACTCTAGTACAAACGGCTGAGTGAAATATGGCAATGCTAGAGTTGGGCATGAGCTCATCACTTCTTTAAGTCTCTCAAAGATCTTTTGTGCCTCCTCTAACAAACTAAACGCCCCTTTCCTCGTGAGATCCATGACGGGTGTTGTCAACTATGAAAATCCCTTAACATATCGCCTGTAGTAAGTACAGAGGCCCAAGAAACTTTTCAACTCTGTCAAACTCCGAGGTGTTGGCCATTCTAGTATGGCTTTAATTTTGTCCAGATGAACCTGCACTCCGTTCACTCCTATCACATGCCCCAAATATAACATTTCCTACATACCAAATTCAGACTTGAACATTTTTGCATTTAATGACTACTCCCCTAAAATTCCCAATACTTCATCAAAGTGTTGTAGATGTTCCTCCCAAATTTTACTGTAGATCGAAATGTCATCAAAAAATATCAAAAGCAACTTACACAACTGCTTGTTGGATGTATGATTCATACACGACTGGAAAGTGGCAGGTGTGTTTGTTAGACCAAAAGGCATTACCAGGAATTCATAATGTTTGTAATGGCAATGGAAAGCAGTTTTTGGAATATCTTGTTCCCTTACGCGTATCTGATGATACCCAAAACGGAGGTCAATTTTTGAAAAGTATTTTGCCTCCTGTTCCGTTGCACCTGTACCCAACGCACCTTCAGGTGTACCCTTGGGAGAGAGGGCCAATTTTTTCGACCAAGAGGGGTGTTATCGAGCAATGGTGGTCATGGCTGGGACCTTTGGTCATCCTTTAGGGGTACTATGGCTTAATGGCACTGCTGACTTCCCTTTATTGGGGTTTTTAACCTCGGGGTTGGTGTTTGTGGCCTCTTAGGGTTGACCACTGGGTCACATGGCTCCATATCCTATTTCTATGCTCTGGTGGCCTTTGCTTCAACTGTGAGATATTCGTCTCCCTTCAAAGCCACTTAGGACACCCTCCTGGCCCTTCAATCAGTAGGTTGTTGCTCTCCTTGGCCTTATCTCCTCAGAGGAAGACATCTTCCATGCCAATCCGTTTTCATGCTTTGAGGAGGGCGTTGAGGGTTTTTACAGCATTCTAAGGGTCAGATGGGGTATAAGGCCCTCAATCCAGCTCACTCCAGCCTTTCATTCGGAGTGATTCGCTTATCTGAGCGTGTTTTGGCACCTAGGGGTATTAATACCCCAGGTAGCCTACCTTAAGCCTACCTTAGGCTATATTTTATTATTATTTTCTTTTAATTTTCAGTTGACATTTTATAATTTTAAGTTGGCTTATTTTAAGGCATGTAGGCCTGGATATTTTGTAAAAAGTGAGTGTGAGATCATATAAATATATCTCCTCACTTTCATTTTAAGACAGAATTTATGGGATAAAACACTATGTTACTTTTCTACCCTCCTAGGGCTCTTTGGATGTGATGCGCTCCTCTTGAGCAAGGAATTTTTCTGGGTTTGATGATCAATGCTTGGAGTTTCTTTGGTTCAAATTCCAGAACTCTTGCTAAGGTGATGCTAGATTTGTTTGCTTGCAGCTTAACACATGCACAAAGAGTTATCTAGGGTTTGCATCTTAATCTCTCTTTGCTACTTGTTGATTAATGATGTACGTTTATGGATTGAATGGTAGCCTTTAGGGTTGCATTTTGTCTTGACTAGATCTTTGTCAACTTTAGGCACCTTGGTTGTGGAAGTACGTCCATTTAGGAGTACTTCTAGTGTTAGAACTTCAGGGCTCTAGGGGTTAGTTGTAAACCTAGGTTAATCTTCTCTAGAGTCTAGTTATTCACTCCTTAGATGCCCTAGGTTAGGGTAGGATTGTGCTAGAGTTTTGCTCCCTAGGTCTCAAACCTCCCTCTTTTCCAAAACCTAGCCAATAAGGTTAGATAGGTTGCATTTTGCATCTGTAAATTTGCATTGTCATGGTTAAATTAGGGTTATAATTAGGTCTGCATTTTTATGTTGAAAACCCTAAAGATCAAAAAAATATTTTTTTTGCATTTTTTGGCCTCCCTAAAATTTCGGCCACCTTTCCTATAAATTTGCCTTGGCCTCTAAAGCCGTAAAAAACCTAAGGCGGAATTATAGGAAACCCTAAAAATCCAAAAATTGCAAAAATCTCAAAATCTGCCTTAAAAGGCCCTAAAAACGGTCCTAATCCTGCCCTAAAAGCCCTAGTTGCCTTTTACCCTTGTTGTTGCCCTAGTTCTCTCTCTCTTCACCTCTCAGTTCTCCCTTTGTGACAACTCAAACCCTTACCTTAGGGCTGCCCTTTACAATAGCATCCCTCCTCTTTACCAAAACCTTCTAACCTACACATGCACAAACAAGAGGTTAATAGATGTTGATAACAAATGTAATGTGTGTTTTGACTTGATGTAATGCAATGGAACTTTACCTTGATTGTTGCACTTAAATGTTACACTTTGTCTGCAACTATACACATTCATCTCAGACTTTATGTTAACCATTACCAAGCACCAAATTGGATTAGCTAAGAAACCTCTCCATAGTGAAACGATCCTCCAAATATGCATGGGAAGATGTGTAAACAACCCTCCAAAGGGTGGGACTCATCAAGGAAGACAAACAAATGATAGCATGTATGACTGTAGAGCAAGTCATCCATCAAGTGCAAAACCCCCATGTGTAGTGTTTCATCAAAGTAGGAATGAACACATACATGTGCAAATGGATGTTCACATAAATAATGTCCACATATTAACTTACTCAACCTCCATACCAACTCATCAATCCTTGAACCAAGGAAACCATTTATCCATGATAGAAGCATCAAAACCAAGGAGGACATGTCCACAATAGCTAATCGAAACCAAAAAGAAGGGGACAACCACAAGAATGCCTCTATGCATGCCAAGAGAGATAATCAATGGGAGCATTAGACCAGAATGATAGCCCATAGAACCAAGGTATCATCCAAGTGATAGAAAGCAATGGCGCTCCAATAAAATGAAAATGTTGAGCCATCAAACATATGCTACAAAGGGGCGCTCCCTAGGAAAATGACAACCAATCATCCTCATCCATGAGACATACCATATCAATAACAACACTTCACAAGGAGAGGCATCCAAAGGCAACCATACCCTCAACATGAACTAATCCAAGTGACGAGACAAGGGTGTTAAACTAGCAGCAACCAAGAAGGTCTTCCTGCATGCATGTGTTCTTGCATGCAAAAGACTTAAATTAGGAAGCCAATTGTATTTAATTATTTTTCTTAAGTTTACTTTGGAAAATAACTAAAGTAATATAATTATTTATTGACTTTAAGTGAAAGTGAAATTAGGGTTTTTGCTTTACCTAAAGTTATAAAAGAAAGGTCAATTGGAGGAGAGGACAGAAACACTTGTATTCCGACAGAGACAGGATAAAGACAGGGAGAGAAAGTCAGACAGAGGATTTAGCTAAGAAGACGGAGGAGCTAACAAATAGGGTGACCGAGCTTCCAGGCAGGAAGAAGACCGCACAGGAAGCAGCTACAGAGGAGGTCGTACTACCGTATGGAATTCTGTACAGTTGTCGTACTAACTGTACGAATTCCGTACAGCAGTCGTACATTTGTACGGATCTGTACCGCACGTGTGGCAGGCCGCACTGCTAGTCATATAGCTTCGCAGAGGTGTGTTGGGTTTTAGCTGGGGTTGTCCAGTGATTCTGTCAGGTACTGCTTCGCCAGGTTTGGGTGATTTGCAATGATTGCAAAAGCTCCATATTTTCTCTATAATAAAATCCATATCTGACTGCTACACCGGTTTTCCCATCTTGGGTTTTTCCGGGGGTTTCCATACCCAAAATAATAGTGTCTATATTGTGATGTGATGTTGCGATTTATTTCTCAGTACTTTATATTCCGCTGCGTACTTGTAAAATATATTCATGTGTTTATCAGTAGAAACTTTGAATACATTGTTTAGCCCTAGTTTGAATATTAAAGGAAAATTTACATGGTATCAAAGCTCTGGCGAGCTAAAGCTAAGAAATTTGCAGTAGTAGTGATAGATCAGGGGCAGATCTATTGAACACACAAACCTAGATTGCAGATCTAGGGTTTGACAGGTACACTTCAGTATGCTCATGCAGTTGAGAGTTGAGGATAGACTCTAGGGTGCTCAGAACTTTCCTACATGGAAAGAAAGGATCACAAGGATCCTGGATGTCAGTGATGCAGAGGAGCACATTGACTCCACAAACGCTAAACCCATAGATCCAGTAGAGTTAGTAGTTTGGAAGAAGATTGATTCCAAAGCCATGTTGATTATCATGGATGGAGTGAAGCACCATATAGTCCCTCACCTTTCCAGGAAGAAGTCCGCAGCAGAGATGTGGATGGCATTGGAGAGTCTGTACCAAAGGAAGAACATGAACCGAAAGATGGTGTTGCAAGAGAGGATGTGCAGTACCAGGAAGGCCAAGGGAGAACGAGTTGTGCCGTATCTCACAAAACTCACACAGATCAAAGATGAGCTTGGAGTTGTTGGCTCTAAGACTGAGGATGAGGAGCTAGTTCGGATAGCCCTCAATGGCTTCTCTAAGCCATGGGACACCTTTTTCAAAGGTGTAGTGGCTAGGGAGAAGCTCCCTGATTGGCAAAGAATGTGGGATGACTTTGTGCAGAAGGAGAACCGCATGGGTCAAGGATCATGCTCATCCAGCAATGCCCCACAGATTGTGGATGAGGAGGCTCTAGTCCTTACGGGGAAGAGCAAGGGGAAGGCAAAGAGGAAGAAGGGTGGTAAGAAGAACCTTGACATGTCAAAATTCAAGTGTTTTATCTACCACAAGAAGGGACACTTGCCTCTCAATGCCTAGACATGAAGAAGACGAGTAACACTCAAATGGTTGGATCTGCAGAGGTGGAGGATTTCAGCACGAACTTTCGTGAGGAGTTTTGTTTGATAGCTTGCATGGCAAGCACCACAGGGAGCAGCATATGGTACATCGACAGTGGAGCATCTAGTCACATGACTGGACAAAAGAGATTCTTTAGAGACTTGCAGGAGGTTGGAAAGGGATCCACATTGAGTTGGGTGATGATGCGCGGTATCAGGCACACGGAGTTGGCACTGTCTCATTTCAGAGGGAGTCTGTAAAACCCCTAAGTTTTGCTAATGTGTTATATGTTTCAGGATTGACCAAGAACCTCATATCAGTGTCCACTCTGGAGGACAAGGGATATTAGGTGAAGTTTCAAGACCATAGAGTGTATATTAGGCCCAAGGGGTCAGATAGGAGCTTGGATCAGGTGATTGGCATCAGGAGCAGGAAAGTATATAGACTACACTTTGAGCCTACAAAGGCTCTAGTCAGCAGCAGCAGCAGTCAGGGTGAGTTGTGGCATAGGAGGATGGCACACTTACACCATGGAGCACTTAGGCACTAGAGACAGGTTGTCATTGGAGTTCCTCAGGTATAGGAGGAGAAGCATAACCACTGCAAGGGTTGTGCTTTGAGGAAGAACATCAGGAAGCCTTTCCCACAAAGTGAGCACAACTCTAAGGAGCCCTTGGACTTGGTGCATTCGGATGTATGCGGACCTATGAGTGTCCCAGTGGTTACATTTACTATGTAACCTTCATTGATGACTATTCCAGGAAAACCTGGATCTATTTCCTGAAGGCCAAGTCAAAGGTCTTTGAGAGGTTCTGAGAGTTCAAGACTCTCGTGAACCAAACAGGAAAGAAGATTCGAGTGTTGAGGACAGACAACGAGAGCGAGTACACCTCCAATGAGATCATGGAGTATTGTTCGACAAAGGGGATCAAGAAAGAGCACATTGTGCCCCATACCTCCCAGCAAAATGGAGTTGCAGAGCGGAAGAACAGGACTATGGTAGGAGCAGCCAAAGCAATGCTATTTGATCAGGGATTACCACTGTTCCTTTGGGCCGAGGCATACAAGACTGCAGTGTACATTCAGAACAGGTGTCCCCACACAGCTTTGGGGAGGAAGACACCAGAGAAGGTCTTCACAAGCCAAATGTGAGTCACATCCGCATATTTGGAAGTGTCTGCTATTGTCATGTTCATGCTGACACTAGGAAAAAGTTGGAACCTTCTGGAGAGAAGGGGTTACTTGTTTGTTATAGCGGAACTTCAAAGGCATATAGAGTTTACATTCCTGCTTGCAAGAGGATCATTGTGAGCAGGGATGTCCAGTTCGATGAGGACAAGGCCTTGCGGAGATCTATGGACTTACCAGCAGAGCAACAGCCAACACAGGATACGGGGATCAAGTTGGAGGAGCCAGATGTACAGGTACAGGTACAAACACAGGGCACGGGTTCTGGTAGTCAGAGGAAGTCAAGTGGACAGGATCCTCCTATTTTATATGGGGAGGATGAGCAGCAGCAAGAGACAGACATCCAGCAGCCGCAGCAGGTAGACACTAGGCCAAGGCCTAAGTGGTTCAGGTCCACAGTACAGCATTCCAGGCAATTGGATCTTCCACAGAGATCTTTTAGACGGAGCGTATCACCAGAGAGACTCAGTTATATGGCATTGATGACAGAGTTGATTAACTCTGAACCTTCCAGTTTCGAGGAGGCTGCACAACATGACATGTGGCAGGAGGCCATGGTTGAGCAGTATGACTCAATCATGAAGAACTAGGCATGGGAGGTTGTGTCGAGACTTGAAGGCAAGAAGGTGGTGGGATCCAGGTGGATCTACAAGGTGAAGCATGCAGCAGATAGAAGTGTGGAGAAGTACAAGGCACGCTTCGTGGCTAAGGTGTTTTCACAGAAGGAGGGTATTGACTATGAGGAGACCTTCACCCTTGTAGCCAGGTATTCTTCCATTCGGACCATTATCTCTTTAACAACAGAGATGGGTTGGCGAGTCCATCAGATGGACGTCAAGACTGCCTTCCTCAACGGAGTGATAGAGGACGAGGTATATATTGAGCAACAAGAGGGGTTTGATGTGGAGAACAGGGAGACGCATGTATGCAAGCTGTATCAAGCTCTTTATGGGCTCAAGCACGAACCTCGAGCATGGTACTCAAGGATAGACAGCTATCTACGAGAGATGGGATTTCAGCAAAGTGAGGTTGACCACAACCTGTACTTCTTGACATGTGAGGTGCCTCTCATACTGGTCCTATATGTGGATGATCTCTTTCTTACAGGAGATGAGAGGTTGATTGGAGACTGCAAGTCCAACCTTGCAGTGGAGTTTGAGATGAAAGACCTTGGGTTGATGCATTACTTTTTGGGCTTGGAGGTTTGGCAAAGAGATGGATGCTTCTTCATTGGACAGGGGAAGTATGCAATAGAGATCTTGAAGAGATTCAAGATGGAGGACTGCAAGCCTATGGCCATACCTCAAGTTTCCAATTGGAGGAAGATTGATGCATCAGGGTCAGACGGATTTGATCCTACCTTGTATCATCAGCTTATCGGATCGCTTATGTATCTGGTCAACACTCGGCCATACATCATCTTTCCAGTCAATTCATGGTGGACCATCGGAGAGTGCATTGGACGGTTGTGAAGCACATACTTCGCTACATCAGAGGTACAATGGAACATGGGTTGGTTTATGAGTGCAGGGGGAGTGTACAGTTAGCAGGCTTCACAGATGCTGACTGGGAAGGATGTGTATAGGACATGAAGAGTACTTCAGGATGTTGCTTCAGCTTTGGATCAAGGGTGGTTTCTTGGTTCAGCACGAAGCAGAAGTCAGTTGCATTGAGCTCAGCAGAGGCTGTGTACATGGCAGCGAGTATGGCTTCTTGAGAGGGTATGTGGCTGAGGAAGTTACTTTCAGGGTTGTTCGAGTGTGAGCTAGAGGCTACAGTAGTTCACTGTGACAATCAGAGTGGCATCGGTTTATCTGAAAATCCAGTGTTCCATGGTCAAAGCAAACACATAGACATCAGGTACCACTTCTTGAGAGATTGTGTTCAGAGACGAACCATTCGGCTGGAGTACATACAGATGAGCAGGTGGAGGACATTTTCACCAAGGCACTTTGCAAACAGAGTTTTGTGAAGTTCAGAGATAAGATGGGGTTGCTACCGAATCCCTTCCTCATTGAGAGGGAGTGTTAAACTAGCAACAACAAGAAAGGTCTTCCTACATGCATGTGTTCTTGCATGCAAAAGACTTAAATTAGGAAGCCAATTGTATTTAATTATTTTTCCTAAGTTTACTTTGGAAAATAATTAAAGTGATCTAATTATTTATTGACCTTAAGTGAAAGTGAAATTAGGGTTTTCGCTTTACCTAAAGTTATAAAAGAAAGGTCAATCGGTGGAGAAGACACACACACTTGTATTCCGACAAAGACAAGATACAGAAAAGGAGAGAAAGTCAGACAGAGGATTTAGCTGAGAAGACGAAGGAGCTAACAGACAGGGTGACCGAGCTTCCAGGCAGGAAGAAGACCGCACAGGCCGCACAGAAAGCAGCTGCAGAGGAGGATGTACTACCATACAGAATTCCGTACAGTTGTCGTATAGACCGTACGGATTCTGTACAGCAGTCATACAGCTGTACGGATCCATACCGCACATGTGGGAGGTCGTACAGCCGAGCAGAGGTGTGTTGGGTTTTAGCTGGGGTTGTCCAGTGATTCTGCCGGAAACTGCTTCGCCAGGTTTGGGTGATTTGCAATGATTGTAAAAGTTCCATGTTTTCTCTATAATAAAATCCATATCTGACTGCTACACCGGTTTTCCCATCTTGGGTTTTTTCGGGGGTTTCCATACCCAAAATAATAGTGTCTATATTGTGATGTGATGTTGTGATTTATTTCTCAGTACTTTATATTCTATTGCATACTTGTAAAATATATTCATGTGTGGTTATCAGTAGAAACTTTGAATAGCCCTAGTTTGAATATTAAAGGAAAATTTACAAAGGGTGCTTCAAGGAGAACTAATCCATATGTCAAATCATGCCAATTCATTTTCAAAATATGCCAAGTGCTCCATAGGAATTGCATGCTAGATTAGCATATATGTGTTGAGTTGGAGTGCTCCATCAGTAAGTAACAAGTAAGAGTTCAGATGGCAAATCAAAGCAAGAGAACTAGGGCACTCCTCAAGATGAAGATCCATGTGACACATTTGAATGAAGTGCACCACCAAACCCTCACAAACACATCCATAATCACCCAAATGAGAGTGTACCAATGGCCTAACACCATGAAAAAGCCACATCCCATAGCTACTAGCCCAAAATATCCTGAAAACCATATGCATCGACATCATCGTAATATGAAGCAATAATCTAGCATGAAAAACCTGAGACATCACCATAAAGGCAAGCATCAATACCAGGCCATCCAAATCTCCATCAACATGTAACCTCCTATTAAATGTGTTAAAAAATTCACATGTGGAAACCCATGCAAAATGGGAGTAACACCCCCTCTTTAAGTGATTTTTAAATTAATCCTAAGTACAAAGCTTAGGTACTCTGGTTAATTGGTGTGATTAGTTCTATTTCTTCATTGACTTTAATAATCACACTAAACATTAGAAAACCCTAGGTTAAACACTTTAATTAGTCCATTACTTAAGAAGTACAATTATTAACACTTCAAAACTTAGTAAGACCCTAAGTTGATGGATTCCCATTCCATAAAATACTTGGGTGTTAATTAATTTCCTTATTACCTTAGTCAAGTATCATTTTAATCATCAATTAGAGGGAGTGCATCATCTTATGAGAATTATTTTACTTGTTAGGCACATGATACTTCACCAATAATCACCATGAAGAAATCACACCAAACTTCCTAGTCAACCACCATGGCCACCATTCAACCATGTATAAGCACCATCTCCAAGTCAAGAACACAAGGGCATCCCTTGCTCATCCATATATTTAGCCATGAAGAACTGCAAGCTCAATCCTTGTGAAAAAATTCACAAGTGATCTGATGAAAATCGCATGCGTGATCCTCATACAATATGAGGGTAACACAAGAGATTGGAAACAAAAGGGTCACTCACAATTAAATTTTCCCATAAAAGGGATATAGGGATGGGGTTGCTTTAAATGCTTAAAAGTTTGGAAAAAAAACAGAGTAACTTTGTATTTTTTCAAGATTGCCAATATTTTCCCCAAAGTTGTTAATAAGTTTATTTCCGAACCCTCGTTGATATATTCATCGACATGATATTTGTAGCATTGCTTTAGACATTTATATTCACAAGTATGAGTTATTCCCTGAATCTAATTGTTAATTGTTAACACATGAAAAACAATGAAATTTATGATTTTAATCAATCACAAACACGAACAATGAAACCATGTAATAAAAAATTCACATTGGCATGTAAGTTGTAACAATCATGATTCATCAATCACCCTTGAATTTTCTCATTTTCTTTATAATAATCAAAAGATATTGATCAGTAGATGACTTAAGGTTATTCATTTTCTGTGGATTTTTTTAATGTTTTGTATTGACGTCATGGTACCATACAGTCCCATTGACCTACTTTTGTGGTCATTTGTTGGACATTAATAAAATTATCTTATCTTAACTTATCTACCTATTTTAAAGGCCGATGGGTTTATTTTTCAATCAAGCACCCCCATTTATGAGGGAAGCATCCAAAAGTCCTAGAAGCACAACGTAAAAATGGAAATCTCCCCACTTTTGGTTAAACATTTTCATTGGCATCCCCTCAAAAAGGGAGAAGGGGAAAACATTTCAGATGGGTTTCCTTGCTAGGGGGTGCAAGGAGAGAGATGAGTGTTCCCCTATAAAATACTATATATAACATTGATGCTAGGTACATTACAATATGATATGACCATTACTAAATATTAACTACATCAGTAATCTTGTGCTTGATACAATTCTACTTGTGGTTGTTAAAGATGATAAGTTCAAGCATCAAGAACAAGAATGTTGCGAGTACTATTGCATGCATATGAGCTAGATATGATTGCATAGAGGGTATAGAATATAAAGAAAGAAAGAAAGAAATTTTATTAACATCCATATATTAGCACAGTAGGTCAAGGGACTCGAAATTACATCCAGCAAAATAGAGATGAATTAGGGTAAGAAACCTTACAGACTGAAAAAAATAGCTAAACCCTAAGGTGTTAAAACAATGTGTATAAATTTTAAAATGAACATTGTCAATATACTGAGATGGGTAACCTACACTATAAAACCCAAGTACATCTACAAGATGGCTTCAGGGAAAGATGAAGAGCATAACTGGAAATTAAGGCAAGAGATTGGTGTTGTCACATCTATATCAATAATTGGAATGGACATAGAGGGACCCACTGTGTCATCATCAACCAATGTGGAAGGACCAATACAAGATCTGATCATATCCATGGAAGAATGCTCATCGCTAAGAGGGCCAGGCTAAGCAGTCGTTAAAGGAGGCAGGCTGCCTCCCCTAGAAACTCCCCTAACATCCAAGGACAACAAACCTCTAGCAGTAGAAAGAAATCTGCTAAGGAGTGCCTGTCCCCCTGTCCCAAGAAGCAGGTAAAAGAAATGATAAGGTTCTCACTGTCAAATAGAAGTGGATCCATGACAACTGGATGGATACTGGGGTACTCTAGTAACGGCACGCTGGGAAATACATTGTCTAACTGACCTGTCCCTATCTATGTGTGAAATGACAGCATGTAATGGGCATTTAGTGCCCTCAATGTCCAAGATGGGCTGAAAGAAGGAGGTGAGAGAAATATAAAGTGTTTCAAAGTAAAAAAGATAAAGTAAAGCAACACCTCTGGTGAGAAGAATCAGAAGAGAAAAACAAAGTAATGATGCTATCAAGCAAAGCTGATATGTTGAAGGTTTTCTAAGTTATTGATAGCACCAAGAAGATCAGAATGTCAAGGTATCCAGAAAATAGAACAATATAAGCAGAAACTGATACAACCCTATTTCCAACAAGTAATTAAATGGATGAGAAATCAATAGTGCAGAAGACAGCATCCTAAAGCACCAAATGAATCACCTGATAAAAAACTCATCAAACTGCAAATACTAAGTGCATCATGGGAGCAGAAAACGTGAAGTATATCATGGGAATACAACAAACATATGCTCCAAGCAATAGGTCATTGAAATCTAATCTGCATTTCTGAGAAGAAGAAATTAAAAGTTGTGTTGACGATATGTAAATATCTCTTGGTGGGATAAGTGGGAGACACCTTGGAAGACTGCTTTTGACTGCTTGGAATGAGTCAAAGAAAATTGTTTTAAGAGAACGTAAATACCTACAAGGAAAATTGAATCAAATGAAGAGTTCAAAAACAACCAAACTGGCAATCAGAAAGGTAGAAACTAGTTTAACCCTGGTTTTATAGAAGCAAGGACCAGCAAACATTAAAAGCTGTTAAACGATGGGCAAATTTATAGCAATACATCAGAAAGTAGAAAAAAAAGAAATTGTAAATGGGGATGGAGAATTGTAAATGGGGATGGAGGCAAGGTCAAAAAGATATTGAACAAATGAGGATAGCCTGAAAGGTTCTTCAGATAGCATACAGATGAAAAAAGATACAAAGGTTCATTTTTGGCTTCTGATGCACATTCAGCAATTTGACCTACTGCTATTGTTTCAAAGTTTTGAAGAATAAAGAAGTATTAAAGTTGAGGATATCATTATAGTTCCCATCTAAACAGAAGTCGGATTGACTTACCAAAAATAAGATTGAAGTAAATAAATAGATCAATCTTGTAATTTTGCATCTAAGTACAACGATTAATAATGACGAGTACCTCAAGAATCCGGAAAGCTAGGACATGGGGTCTGCAGTTGAAATAGCCTGCTATCTGATCTGGGTCATAGGACTCCTGCAGTGGAATGCGCCAGACTTTGAACAAGCTTCTTATATAAGTAGCATATTCGTTCAAAGATTTTATGTCAGCTGCAAGCAAGTCTGTACCTGATAGTTCTGTAAAGAAAGATTGCAATGGATAATTCACACTTCAGACATGGCAATATCTCTCCTCTTGTTACAGCAAAGAATGTATAGAACTAGATAAGAAAGAAAAGTAAGAACTTGATTTAGAACAAATTAGGCAAACCTGTTGACTTTGTTACATCCTTGGCAGATAGCACATCAGATGAGATTTTCTTATGTGGGATACCAGAAGTTAACAAAGCCAAAGCCCAAAGAAATGTAAAAGAGCCTGAAATCAGTTACTCAAAGGCTTGGGGTTTTTTTGACAGAGCCTGTCAAGGAACTCCAGGTATGTGTGGTGCAGGGGGGAATTACATTTTTAGAAAGAAAAAAACATTTTATTTCTCTGAAATATGCTGTAGGGCAGGGAATAAATAATAGGGATGAATGTTATGTTCTTCGGAATCTGGATTCTCATGAAATCTGCTATAGATAGAGGAATTGACAAGTTGCAGGTTCTGGGAGATTCCAAATTGTTAATGGATTGAGCAAATAGTAAATGTCAGGTTGCAAATTTTGTTCGTGATACAATCATGAACAGGGTTTTGGAGGTAAAGAGAACGTTTTCTGAAATTACTTTCCCTCGTATTTATCAGTGTTGCAAATATCTCCGATTTCACACGATATTTCCAAATACTCTCGAGTTTTACATGTTGTCAATTTGTCCAATATTTTCATAATTCTTCAGGTCTAGTTTTATTTATGCCGATAATTTCCAATATTTTCCCTGATATTTCCGATAAGTTTCTTTCTAGACCCTCGACGATATATTCCCCGACACGATATTTGCAACATTGGTATTTATCAAGAATTCAACACTCAAGCTGACCATCTCTCTAAAGAAGCTATTTCCTTGCAGGTAGGGACACTTTCTGAACAGGAATTCATAGGAGATGAACCCATTCTGGAATTTGTTTAGTCTTTATATCGATTTGTTGAATAGTCATGTTTATGATAGGCTCACTGGTATAGGGATTTGGAAGATTGGCCTATCGCCTGAAAAGACATTTTTGGTCTGTATATTTTTTATGCTATGAAGCACTAATGGAAAGGCTTTATAAAGCCAGGGATGACCGTAATAAGTAAAAATAGGACATGCCCGAAACTTTATGTCTCCATTTTGGCCCAAAAAGGCCTGAAAATGAATATTTTGATTTCAATCTTTGAATTATCAAATATTATTTTTTTCTCTAGGAAAAAAGAAGTTACTAGCATTGTGTCAAGTTGCATTAAACAAAGCTAATTGGATACATAATAAAGCTTCCTGAAAATTTCTAGCAAATACAACATTACATCACTATGCCCTGTAATGAAAAGGATTATCAAGGTAAAACATGAGTGAGCAATTTACAAACTGTAGTGTGACAGTCATGTCTTAATCGATGGTCCTCCGTGGACATCAGTCCATAATTTACATGAACATCTCTGACATTGACAATCAACAAATGGTCTTCTGTGCTCTTTAAAATAGAGATCATGGACCAATCAGGTATTAAGCCACAGATCAAGTGTCTTTAATATTGAAGAGATGTTGAACATTCGGATCACCCATGTGTAAGACATGATTGTGACTATCAGATTAATGAAGTACAAAAGTAAAATAAGCCTAAGAACATATTAGACCAAGTTGTTCTTCAACTAACTCCTAGTGTTGAAATATCCTAACTTCACCCTTTAAAAACAACTTGGGATAGGATTAAAGGATTTACGCGGGTGACAAAAGGAGAAGGAGGCATTAAAGCCTCTCCCCACTTAATGGAAACTTCTTGAACTCCTAACATAGATCAAAACTTCAAGAACTTGGCTTCTATGAGAAGCTTCATGAAAATGTCAACAACCTGATCATCTACACAAAAATGGAGCAATTTAAAGACGCGATCTTGAAGAAGCTTCTAAATTAAGTGCATGTGTAACTCAATGTGTTTATTGCATTGATATAGAACTGACTCCTTGGCAAGTTGATAGCACTCCAATTGTTGCACCACAGAATGGTCAGGGAACAAATAATAGGGACGAATGTTATGTTTACTTTGAAAAAGAAATTAAAGTGATCTAAATTAACTTTAGTGAAACAGTCGTTAAAGTGAAAGTGAAATTAGGGTTTTTTCTTTACCACTAATTAAAGTGAAAGTGAAATTAGGGTTTTTGCTTTACCTAAAGTTATAAAAGAAAGATCAATTGGTGGAGAGGACACACACACTTGTATTCCGACAGAAACATGATACAGACAGGGAGAGAAAGTCAGACAGAGGATTTAGCTGAGAAGATGGAGGAGTGAGCAGCAGGATAATCGAGCTTCGTACAGCTGGGCCATACACTCACACAGAAGGGTGTTGAGATTTAGCTGGGATTTGCCCAGTGACTCTGCCGGGTACTACATTCGCCAGGTTTGGGTGAATTTGCAGTGATTGTAAAAGTTCCATATTTTTTCATAATAAAATCTATATCTGACTGCTGCACCGGTTTTTCCCCTCTTGGGTTTTTCCGGGGGTTTCCATACCCAAAATAATAGTGTCAATATTGTGATGTGCTGTTGTGAGTTATTTCTCAGTTTTATATTCCGCTGCATACTGTAAAAGATATTCATGTGTGGTTATCAGTTGATATTTTGCATGCACTGTTTGGCCCTAGTTGAATATTAAAGGAAAATTTACACTCTAGAGGTCAAATAAATAAAAGAAAAAGCCATATATTATATATATGGCTGGAAGACAAGTACAGTGCATCTTTACCTAATTACCAAAATTTTAGAGTTCTCATTTTCTACAAAATGGACCACTTCTAAATTTTGGGGGATGTCCATTTCTCTGAGAGGCCCAACCTCAAATATTTGACATAATATTTTGAGCAAAATAGAATCCAAAATGTATTCTAGGAGATCACAATAGTTGATTCCAGCAGGTAGAAGAGTTTTGATCAAGTCGACTCTATCATCTCTTCCAATTTATCAATCCTCAGCCTTGCTAACACCATCAGGGGTAGTGCAACAGGTAGGAAAAGAGAGTAGGAAATTTTTCTGGCAGGGGGGTCAGACTTATACAGAAAAAATCAATTTATTACGTTGGAACATTGTCAAAGCGTCTAAAGAGAATGAAGGCCTGGAAAAAAATACAGTTCTCATGGATTTAGCTCTAGGAGCAAAAATTATACGGCGACTTATTTTTAGGAAGTCTAATGGTAGAAAGAAGTTATGGTAAAGAAATATTTTCACTCCAACAGGGTTCAATGTCTAGATAAACCCATTCCAGAGGTCCGTGGCTTCTCGATCTGGAAATTATGCAAGGCTGCAACCCCCTTAATCAAAGACTAATTAACCTGGATCCTAGGGAATGGGAAGCAAATCAAAATTTGGGCCGATTGCATCATGGGAAGACTTCCACTAATAACTGACTCAACTCTATCAGAGTTAAGAAATTGGATGACTGATCAGGGATACAAAACATTGCTCGACCCCTTTGGGAGTCTGGGACAATGGACATTGTGTAGGCCGGAAATTCTTGACCCCTCCTCATCGACTTGATCATTAATTAGCTGAATTTTCATCATGTCTACATGGTCTAGCAGCTAGCTCCAGTGGACAAATTCTCTGTAGATTGCAAAGGTTGGGGATCTTTTTGAATAAAGAATACCAGGTCTAATCAAGGTATAGAGTGCAACTGTTAGAGCTCCCCTTCCCACCACATTCTAGAATTTGGAAGCACATCTGAAACGGTGATGGAATACCAAAGTGAATATCTTCAGCTGGATGATAATACATGGGAGACTACTGACAGCAAAGATCTTACAAAAACATGGAATTCAAGGACCCTCAAGATGTGCATTGTGCGAAAAGGCAGAAGAAAACCATAAACACTTATTCTTTGAGTGCCCCTTCTCTAAACAAGTATAGCGGCATGCTTTTGAGGAAATTACAGAGAGAGTCGAACTCCCGCAGGAAACTAAAGAGGAAATTATACTGAATATTTCAACTTTTTCAATGCCCTAAAAGGCTAGTTATCAGCAGATGATAGCTTTGAGGATAAACCCATTTGAAGTTTTCTTGATTTATATCATTTTTCTCAATGAATACTTTTCCCTGTTCAGTTATGGGCTAACTTGTAAATACCAAAAAAAAAAGCCAATAGGTTGGTGATTAAACTGTAAAGCCAATGGCTTGTTAAGCCATCTAGCAGGGTTCAATTTCTTAGAGGTACGAATAATCAGTTAGCTCCATGTGCCAGTCCTGGGTGATTTTGCCAGAAGACTACCCCTATGAGTGAAGCTTGGCCTTTGTGATTATAGCAGGGTTCAATTTCCTAGCAGTACGAATAATCAGTTAGCACCAGGTGCAAGTCCTGGGTGATTTTGCCAGAAGACTACCCCTATGTGGGAAGGTTAGCCAAACGAAAGTGGTTGTGATCAATGGTTCGCCTAGGCCCTCACTCGTGAATGAGTATGGGCCTAAAGAATACACTCGCCTGCAGTGCTTGATGTACTAAGGCAATTGTAATACTTCTGAAGTTTAAACAAGGCACTTATAAAAATATAAAAAATATAAAAAGAAACACTCAAAAAATGTCTTTGTAATTCAATTCATGATAAAAGCAAACAGTGTGAAACAGTTCGCCATTTCGGTTTGTTCAAAGCAATTTTGTGAGAGCTAAAAGTTCCTTTATTGCCCCTCGATACAGTCAAAATAAAATGAGAATTGATCAAACCCCACACACAGAGCTCCAAATAAATCAAAGCAAGTCTCAAGGACCGGCAATATAAGTACCTGGGTAACGGGGTTTAGGCCATGGCAGAGGAGAAGCATCTGGAGCTGCAGATGGGTCTTCCAAAGTCCTAAACATAATCACATCTTCAGCCTTCTTAGCCAATCCTGAAAAGCCAACATCCCTGGCCCAATGAATTCCCTTCTGTATAAATTCCTTGTCCTTTTGTAAAATCTTCCAAAATGATGTCCTTGGCTGTTTTTTCGTTTTGCTATCAGAGGGGAAGCTGATTGAGGGGAAGATGCTTTGATTTCTGTTTGCCTGTGCTAAAACTGGAATGTGTGCAGATAATGTGTTGCAGAGTACCGGGAAACTCCCCATTGATGACATTGTATGGATTTGGGCGTGCTGTGTGTTACTAGGTAGGAATCGATTGCAAGAGATATATAGTATAGGAAGAGGTCATTTCCAGAGTAGAGGGCGATGGACTGGACTTGGGTTCATGGACAGAGGAGTTGGAACGAATTTTGTTCCAGGAAGATGGGAATTGCATTGGTTTTAAAAGAACATCTGGTTGGATTTTTGTGTTTGTGGAAGGGACAAGTCATCAAATTGCAAATGTGTGGTTGTTGAGGAATCAGATGGTCTTCTTGTTTATGGCCTGGAGCCTGATTTTGAGGATTAATGGCTTTCCTTTGGAGTGGAGTTCCTAATTTTTTAACTAAACACAAGTATTTTCTGTTGTTATAGAGTATGTTGTAGTGTAAGGCTTTAAATCACTCTCTCGCGAGGATTATTGACAATGTTTAAACATTCACTGAGTAGGCAGAATAAAGGGAGAGTATTCAACGAGTTTTAAAATGTTGTGTGGCGGAGGAGATCTTAGTGAAAATAATATAGTATATTTTTTTAGTTTTTTTATTTGATAAAATCTGAAAAAGGAAAGAAAAAACTTATTTATATAAATAATAACAATAATTATACCTATTTAAAATATTTTTATCTAAATTTTTATTATATATAAATAAAAATATATTATATTTGAGTTAAATTAAATTAATTATTTTTCAAATATTTATATAACTAAATAATTCTTATTAATTTTTATGTTTTTATTGTTTAATGAACGGTCTAAAAATTTTAAAGTACTATTACTTTTTAAAAACTAAATAAAATTCTACAAAATTATTTTTTATTTAGTTTTTTCTTTTATGTTTTTAAGAAAATAATATACTCATAAATAATTTAATGTATATTTATAAAAAAATAATTTTAAACAAAGAGAATAACACCTTAGCTCAATCATCTAACTAAATCTAATCAACAACATAATTATTACTTAAATTAACTTTCAAAACTTTATATATAATAATAAATATATAATTATAATTTATTTATTTATAAATTTATTCAATTCAACTATATAAAAAAACACTTTTTATTAATCCAATTAAACTTACTATACTAAAACATATTTTATTTAAATGCATAGATTTAACAATACCCTCTCCATATAATGATGTAAAGTGAATATTTTTTTGAACTTTTGATGACTATTTATCTTAATATAATAATTGTGAATATTTTGTTAACTTTTGATAACAATTTATCTTAATACAATAATTTCTTTCGCAAAACATATTTTATTTAAGTGCATAGATTTAACAATAGAGGCTCCATATAATGATGTAAAGTGGATATTTTTTTAACTTTTGATAATTATTTATCTTAATACAATGTTCTTTTGGTAAGAAGAAAATAAAGAGGAGGTAATATGAAATTGAGACTTTTCAAAAGGAATTTCAATATTTAAAGTTGTTTTCTTTTTATGAAGTTGTTGAAATTTTTTCTCATAACAATAAATTTTTATATGATAGAAAGGAAGTAAATTTCTAAACCATAAACTAAGAAATCTTCAAAATATCAAATGAGAAAGAAGTAATTGCTCAACCATGTATTTTATAAACAAAACAATTAATTTGGACATAAACTAAGACATTGTGAATTAAAGTTGTATGCTTGAGTAAATTATGGTGTACAATGGCGAGCTATATCTAACACAAAACCATGTACAAGATTTAAGAGCCCGAATGAATGACTAAACCATTTATGGAGGTAATCTCTAACAGTTGACCTCATACGCAATGAAAAATTATGATCATCGCCTCGTTCTTTAGAGTTAGTTTTGGTTGGGTGTGCACTAACTTTGTCAAAATTGATCTCTCGTGTGAATTCTAGATGGACTTTGTAAACTTTTGATCACCAAACTAGCTAGTGGTTTTGCACTTCTATGTTGTGACATATAACTTATGTAAAATGGAAAAATGTCGTTAAGGTGGCATTAATGATCCATGTGTTGATTTAAATGTTGAGCTAACACTTATTAGAATGAACTTTGACACCAAAAGATTAGTGTGCTGAAGTTTAGCCTCTTGTTGCATGTGAGTGGTTTAACATGATAAGGAGATTCACAATTTTTGTAGGAAGGTAGGGGGATGAGCTTTGAAGAAAAAATTCTTGTGTGTTGAGATTTTGGCACGTTGAAGCTTAGCATAAACTAGAAGTGCATATATGTACATAACAATATTGGACATATGCTTGAAAATATCTTGAAGACTAACATGCATGTCAATGTGTTGAATTGGTTTTAATGGGAGATGGAAATGTAGGGGGGATACATACAAGACTTTGTTGCATCAGTGTGATCCATTAGAATGCGCATGTTTAAATATATAAGTGCTACATGTATGCATATAACATTGAATCATATGATGAACTTCTTGTAAAAAGGCGTTGTATCATTTCCTTTTATTCTTTATGTCACACACACACACAAAGTTGCATATAAAATATATAAATATATTAAATAAACATTCATAGATGATAAATGCAATACACAAAGGAAATGCACTTTTTTTATTGAAAGTTGAGGTCACAATGGATAATCTTGACCTTTAGTAAATAGGTAGAAGTAGAAGTAGAAAGAGAAGTGGGGGGAGAAGAGGCATCCTTGTTGCCCTCTATCACTGTAAAGGGACTAATGCTCCGTTGAAAAGATTAGGATGGCATGCAGAAAAATAATGATTTTAGTGGAAAGACATGATAACATGGCCCAATGTTGTCTCTAGTTTGGATGCAAGTTCATTAACTCTTGCAGAAGCTTTTGCTCCTTGCATTTCCATCTATTCATGCTCCTTGCATATCCTAGGTGTAGATCACCTATCTTAGGTCAATAACAACCTTCTAATCATTGGGAGATCATGGGCATCACACCCAACCACCTATCATAAGTCAAATGTTAATTACTAACATATGCCTATGTCAATCACTAAATAGCAAGCATCATACCCACCGAAATCCTCTAAAAATTCCCTTACATGGGCAACTAATATATCCACACGTGTAATCATGGAAGATTTTAGCACATGAGTTTTGATGCCATGTTAATTTTTTGAACATGGTAGGTAGATTATGCTCTCTATAAGAATGACCTAAGCTTTGGTAGATTAAAACATGAACATGCTTGGACAAGGCCTTACTTGAATGTGGTAAGGCCTTCTAATTCTTTAAGTAATGTGTAAGGGCCTTTTCATGTTGTATTGAAGGAAGACTTGGAAATATATTCCAATTCCAATGCCTCTAGGTTCCATTTTTTTGTGGAAAGCTATTAGTCAAGTGTTTTTGTAAATAATCTTAATATTTAGAGATATTTACCTCTCAGAGAATAATCTTGTAAAAAAATGCAAGTTTCTAAAAGGAAGGGACCATCTCCCTCTTAATAGGTCGAGGCCCATGCATTCATTGTTTTGTTCCTCTTGTCACCTCCAAGCAACTACTTGATATTCTCCAACAAACCACTTGCAAACAATAAAATTTCAAAAGAATAACTACACTACAATACACCAAAAATCAGACATGCTAACTAACATAGCGGTGCACCTTGTTCCTTTTTAGAATAGGAAGAAGAGGGAAAGTATAATGTATTTGGATGTGTGCAAGGAAGGAGCCCAATTGATAGAGTCAAACCCTAACCCTAATTACCTCAAGCATTGCTCCCTCTTGAAGGAATAGATAAGATAGGAATAGTACACCCCAACCAGAGAACATTGCAACATTAATGAATGTTTGTGCCTCCTTAAGATTTGTTCCCTCTTCCATAATAGAATATCCCTATGCAATGTGCCTACTAACCTAGGGATATGTTCCCTCTTCCTAGAATATAAAATGCATGTAAAAGAAACAACAATTGTATATAACTTACTCTCCTAAAGGTGATGCATGCATGCTTACAACTTGCATGTGTCTCTATCAAAATATAAATCAACAAAACCTCTTAAATGCTAAACTGGTGCACCTCAAACTTGTCACAATAATGCACAAATCCCAAGGTGAGATAAGGTTGCTAGGTATTGTACAGGTATGTTCCAATTCGTTGGTTGCTCCTAGATTATAGGAGGATATTGGTAAAGCAACTAGGTGAAACTCTAACATGATACACACAAGAGCACCTTAGTACAAATCTAGAACTTGGTTGCTAGAGCCATGCGTTTAGTTAGACATCTTTTAGTCTTTTTATCAACCCTTTGGATGATACATGCCACAACTCTTTGGTGGAAAACATTTTACAAATTGGATAACAAATTTACAAATTAGTTTTTTAGGGTATCATTTTTTGTCATTGTACTAAAAAGGGGTTAAACTAGTATCAATGTTATTTTTAGTTTTTTTTAAAGGTGTATATTGTTAGATATCATAAAAAAATTGCTAGATATGTAACTTATGTTGAAAAGATAACTCTCAAGGTCCTCCCTCGTAGTTTTGGTGTGGGTGTGATGAGGGGGACTTATAGGCTTTGTTCCTTTGTTTATTTATGTAAAAGTGACTTTTATTTAAATAAAGACATGTTTTGTACTTTATGAGTTTAGGTCTTACTTAAATAATGTATTTAATATGTAATGGATTAATTATCAAAAGTACATTTAATTTAGACCCTTGATTTTGTAATTTGATCTCAACCCTTGATTGGGTAGTTACAAAAATGAAAGTATAAAACAATGAAAAAGGGGCAAAGGATAAAACGCCACCACCAAGAAGAGAAAGAGGAAAAGACTAAAGGAGAAGAAGGGTTCCCAAGGCAGATTGGCATGATTTCCAAGAAAACCCAGCAACACATGTTCCAAGGAAGCCTAAATTAGAACCGTACATCATTCTCTCATACCGTACTACCACACGTGTGGACATATTTCCCAAGGCAATCGACTGGTGCATTAAATGCAGATCGTTCAGATCGTACAACAAAGATTCCATACAAGTGTGGGATTGAAATTCGAGGCAGGAAGGTGATAGTACCGTATAGTCCATACAACACATGTGGGAAGGTCGTACAACAGGTTGTACTATCGTTTTACAATACATTTTTTAAAGTAGTTTGTTGCTATTATGAATTTTGTGAAATTTTGTCAGTAAGGGAAAGGAGAAAATTTTGTCTAAAGAAAATTTCTAAGTATACTCTTCTTATTGATATTTTTTCTTCTTTAGGTATTCCCTATGTTAGGGTTTTGCTTGGTTAAGATTGACCAAAAATATAATGTTCAATGTGCTTGTTCCATTTTTAGTGTTTCAAAGGACTTATGACATGGTGTTTTTTATTTCAAAGTATTGGATGTGAATCTTTAATTAAAAACCTAGTTGTTGAAAGTGTTTGACATAATGTGTGAATGAGAATTTTAATATTTATGTCATTTTTCTTCAACTTTAATGTTGATGTGATGGACATATTTCATAATCGATCATGTCATAAATTGTTTAGGATGCATTTTTACTTCAATATTGATTTAGGTATCCTAAACATGAGGGTATCCTAGACAATTTGAATTAAAGGGTGAACTATGTCATATCGATTGGTTTGCTCATAGAAAATATAATAATCTTATAATAAATAGTCTACTAATATTGTGAAATATTATAAGTCCACCCTAAGCCTATTGCTCATACCATAATAAACCTTTGATTGACAACCATTGATGATACTGCTATGGAGAAAATATTCTTATGGTTTGGGGTGGACCACAACAGATAGTGTGACACCAGAAATCACATCCATTCTCAAATATGCTAGATAAATTAAAGAAGCTAACAACTAAGGGATAGAAACCGTACGTCAATCGGATGTTTGAAGAAGACCATCGTTGAGCTCATGATCAAATGCTTGGCCCTACAATTTTCCCTCAACAACAAATATATATCCAAGCATGAAATATATTAAATGTTAGTATACAATATAGCATAATCCATTTAAACATGTATAAAGCAACTATACCCATGGAGACAAATATAAACAATTGCAAATGAAATTTGGAAGAGAAATGGATATTTCTATTAATGTAAAAACATAGATACAATGTGACAAACTCTATCGGTTGTCGGCACCTCATCGGAACCGGAAAACCGAGTCCCTACACCTAGGCCTCCACCACTTCAATCCTCCATAGTAAGGCAAGCTCACAAAAGAAATGAAGAGCTTGGGAGATTAACACAAATGGTAATATCAACAAGGACAAAGGGATGCAGACTCAAGTATATGGAAATAGGGAAAAAATTTGTTATAGTCTCCTTACTCTCAAAGTTTATCCTACTCTAATGCTTCACAATATCTCATTATATAGCCCTGAAATGGGAAATGGAGGGTCTAATAAAAATGTTTCACAACATATGGAAGGATAAGGATCAAGGTATTCGTTACTGGATAAGGAAAACTCCAAATATTTTTTGTTTTTTAGCAAAAAATCTGATGTACGCGAGGTGTAATGGGGCAAGATGTGTATACATGAGCTGCATAACTGATGACCCCGCATGTATCTTCAAAAATGTCTTTCTAAGGGTTAAACTGAAGCATCGGGGCTATAGTGAGTAAGGGGGGTATAGTGAGTCTGCATAGGGACAAGGGAAAGGCCACTAAGGCATGATGCATAAGATGTGGCAAATCATGCTATAATAGATTCCCCCTAATGTGTGAGGTAAGAGGGGTATATGATGGTCGAAATACATTATAATAGTCCCAGGAGTGGAGTAGTGAAGATCAAAGTGGAAGAACTAGCCACTCGTCGGCATAATACAATGATAACTATGTATACATGATTGCATATCTAGAGTACATACAGCAGTCCCGAATACATATAAGTACAATGGCCATGAATAAGCATAATAGACGTATGTCACAAGTGGTCATAGGCATGTACAATATATAGTGGAGAATGGTCTCCATACTGAATGAAACATCTAGTACATACTAAGGTACACTACTATAGTATGAGAACTGAAATCCCATAGGTACTGTCACGATCAAGGTAGTAGCATATATGGAATGCCACAATACTCTGAGGTATTCAACACAAACCATTGATAGTACATGTCTCATCATGTGAATAGAGGTGTTGAGGTCAAACATGAAGAAACATCGTCTGATTACCAGTCATTGATGTATATCGTTAATAGACGCGAGACAACCCATCGATGATGAAAATGGGTGTCAAGGTACCGAGTGCATTCAACAAGTGTGAATAGAGGTGTTGAGGTCGAATATTTGAAGAATCCAAAGATCAGGGTACATTGATGTATTCTAAAATATGTCTATGGAAAGAGAACCTGCCACTAGTGACTACAAGTCTTAAGGAACTCAATTAACTCTAGATACCAATTCCAGAATAAATGATCTGAAGTCAATGGAATGGAATCTATTGAAAGGATGACATTAATGAATCCCCCATCAACCAACACGATGTACATAACAAGGCTGGATAATTTGGAAGAACTTGGACGAACAAGATGTACACGGACCAGTAACCATGTGTGTCTCCCACGCATACTGGATGTAAGTAGCATGCAAAAGGGACCCTCTTAATAGAATCTAATGATGAAAACTATAGACAGAGGCGAGGACACTACTAATTGGGTCTAATGTAATCCAAGACATAGCCCAAATCCCAATCTGTGAATATATTTCTTATCGTCGAACACAAGGGAAACCACTCAGTTAGTGACCAATGATGAGATGTCATATGTTGAGTTCAAGGTCACCTACTAATGATGAAAGTAGGCCCAGGGTGCCAAGTAGGACCACAACTCTATGATGTACTGAGAATGGCTGACACGTAGAATCAATATATTTGAGGGATGGTCAACTCAGGCTAAAGAATTCCTTTGAACCAGAGCGTGAGGTAGATGGAGACAATTAGGAAACATAGACTCAATGTGCAAACTGGGACAAATCTATGACATAGGAGGCATCAACAGAGGCTCCATAGGGACTAGAAGCTTAACCATTTGGTGGAGAAAACTATGAATACTAAGTACAACTCCTAAGGTCGTACTAGAAACCCAACCCATGATGAATATACTCATAAATTGTGCTTTGCTCGAAGGCGACACGACACCTGCCAATAGAAAACAATATCATTTCTCGTATGATTTTTTTTGTTCTTTTTCCATATTACAAAGCTTGAAAAGGAATAAAATGTGCTTATAGTGCAACATAGAGGAAACGAGTGTCATGGTCAAGCAAATTAGTTCCAAGCAGTGGAACATACCTCTGCTGAATGCAAGGAAATGCGTGCAGGATAAGAACACTCAAGGGGATGTTTCTTCTAGGGTGAGGGTTCATCAATATACAAAGGAAAAAGTAAGCTTTGCTTGGCTAGAAATGAGACAAGCTCAGGAAATTTGGGTTATAATGTTGAAGCAGGGAGTCAGAATTAAGATAAATAGGGCAAGCAGACACATGTGATGCATTTACAACTTCATATAAGGGAGATAACCAACATAATAGATGAGAAAGAACATGATCTTTCCATTCGAAGTCATGGTGGGTCTACAAGGGACTTCCAAACTTAAGGAGGGAGCTTAGCATTGGAACCAAATGGAAAAATGGGATCTAACTAGGGTACCCATGATCATGAAAGCTATATTGCTTACATAAAGACACTTCTATAAGTAGCAAGGAGGTTCCATGTCAATAAGAAGTAAGTTCGTACCTATGTTCAATGTGACATAGTCATGGGACAATGCAAAAATGCAAGCGGAATGTGATCCTATCCTATACGCAAATTAAGAGATATACCTAACGAAGGAATGGTCATATTAGGCACAACCCCTTACGTCCTGAAGAAAGTGTTCCACAAAAAAAATCTACACACTATAACAGTAGCCCATAAATCTCAAAAAACTATATAGAAATGGATAAACGACTAGAGTGAAACTATCAAATTTTGGTAGGTAAAACCAAAATATATACACTAATGTACAAAGTGCCAACCGAGGCTGTAGGCTCAAACATATGTCATTGAGTGTGAGGGAGGCAACTGAAATATTTCCTCGACCTTTAAATGATTGACCAAGATTTTTTCCATCAAAACGATATATTCCAATAGGTGCTTGCCTCTTTCAAACACATGTCAAAAGTGAGATGGATAATCTATTCTCTTGCGAGACTAAACAACGAGGTTGTCCAAATAAGTCTCAAAATCAATGACAGGAGGCTATTGGGGATTCATCGGGATGGTAGGAAAAATATCTTCCATGTTCCCTTTAGCATATAAACTATACATGTCCAAAGGGAGCACAAGGTGATCACATTTCTCACCTAAGGTTGACCAGGACTCATCATGCTTGGTCCTTTCAAGCTCTTGTAGGGAAGAAGGTCTATAATGTAGGTCCTCCCAAGGCCTTTTAGGATAACTCACAGTCTCTACAATCGCCTCATTCGGGGACAAAGTGTTATCGAGACAATCATGTGAGCAAATTGAGTGGACCGCTAAAGCAGGTGGTAGCATGAGAGCTCCCTTCTCTATCCCTAAAGAGTAAAGATTGGGATCGACAATGGTTTCATATTATGAATATGGACAAATGACCTTTGTTGCAGATAACAACATAGCCATTACGACGGATGGGTTCCCTTCACCAGATTCAACTAAAGAAGGGAGAGTCCTAGGATCATTCAAATACGAAGTACGAAACAAGACCGGACTCGTTGATGATAGAGCACCATTGGAAGTGGAATCAATAGACAAAATCAATGTTGAAAAGTTAAAGGTTCCCATAAGCGACAAATACATCCTGACACCAACGTTCTCACTTTTCCAGCTGATAATTTTCAATAACCAAGACCGTAGGTACTGACGATGCAAAGGAACTAGAATTAGTGAACGATAATTGATCGATCGTCACATTTTTTCCTTCGTGAGGAAAGGATACAATGCGAAACACAGACGATATGATCACCTTCATGGCATAACTCTGGTTCTGACCCAGTAAAAGGTTGTAGTCAAGGGGTGCATCAACCACCTAGATCTCGATAGACATAGTATTCCCTCCCAGCTGGACCTAAAGAGAAGGAATAATATCGTGTGGTCTAAATGTGCATCCATCAAAAGTTGTCAACATAGTCATAGATTTAGACAACATGTGAGAGCTAAGGAATTTCCAACAATCCAAATACATCGCGGAGGTCGCAACACCTTCATTAATAATCGTATGTTTAACGGTTTTATTCAAACACTCCACGTGAACTTGAAAAGCCGCATGTTAAGGCAAGTGAGGCTGGACCTCATGAGTCTCGAACTTGACAATAGTAAGGTCATTCGGGTCAGCCACTCCTAAAGTAGCCAACAATGCTTTTTTTCTGCGAGGGATAAGTCTGAAGCACTTCTAGGGATGACATTGCATAGGGAATCTGGCCCAAATCCTCAATGATAGAATAGTGTTGGGTGGCTTGGGAATTAGGATTTTGCATTGAGCACTTCCTGACTCCTTTTGGTACGCGTGGTATATCCTTAAGCTTATCAATATGCAAGGGAATCTCTGGAGGCATAGGGTCCTTACACATGGTTGGTTGCGACGCGACATAGTCTCATGAACGGGTCACAATAGATATAGCCGACATCATGTTGATACAACCGTGACCACTTTCTAGGACCGACAGGTTTTGACACCCACCACTTCCAATGGCCAGAGTCCTAAAATTCATATTTTGATTATGTAGAAGGGGATTGGTCAGCACAACTAGGCTCTGTGCAATAAACTTCAAATCCTTGTCAATATTAGGGAACAAGTGTGTAAGATGGTCTCCTCCGCAAAGTTTACATGGGAATTTGACCTTTTGTTTAGTCTTCTTGTCCCCACTAGCTTTGTCATTATTCTTGTCATTATAGGTATTTTCTCTATCATTATTCCCACCCTTCTTATTATTCTTCTCCTTCTTCCTATTCCGTTTGGGTTATTGGTTACCCTTCTGGTTCGACGACTGCACGGAGTGTACATCCGCCAATTGGGTGGGGGTGGAAAAGTTGTAGCTTTCCCGAATGTAGACTGGTTAATAGACAAACTTTGCATTTGATTTGTAACCTGGGCCACAACGTTTTCACTCGCAAAGCCAACAATGCCATTAACATGCATCCCAGGTTTAAACTTGGGGTCATGATTAGACCTCGATACAAAGAAAATATTCCTATGGTTTGGGGTGGACCACAACAAATAGTGTGACACCAAAAATCACATTCATTCTCAAATATGCTAGATAAATTATAGAAGCTAACAACTAAGAGATTGAAACCATACCTCAACCAGATGTTTGAAGATGACCACCATTGAGCTCACGATCAAATGTGTGTCCCTACAATTTTCCCTCAACAATAAATATATATCCAAGCATGAAATATATTAAATGTTAGTATTCAATCTAGCATAATCCATTTAAACATGTATACAACAACTATACCCATGGATACAAATATAAACAATTGCACAAGAAATTTGGACGAGAAATGGATATTTTTATTAATGTAAAAACAAATATACAATGTGACAACCTCTTTTAGCACCTCGTCGAAACCGAAAAACCGAGTCCCTCCACCTAGGCCTCCACCACTTCAATCCTCTGTAGCAAGGCAAGCTCACAAAGGCAATGGAGAGCTTCTGATATGAACAAACTATCAATAGGACAAAGGGATGCAGACTCAATTATATGGTAATAGGGGAAAAAATTGTTAGTCTCCTTACTCTCAAAGTTTGTCCTCCTCTAATGCTTCACAATGGCTCAATATATAGCCCTCAAATGGCAAATCGAGTCTTGAATCGAAACGTTTATTGGCATATGGAAGGCCAAGGATCAAGGTATTCGTTACTTGATAAGGAAAACTCCAAATATTTTTTTGTTTTTTAGCACAAAACTTGATGTATGCGGGTTTTAATGGTGCAAGATGCGTATACGTGAGCTGCATAACTCATCACCTGCATGTATCTTCAAAAATGTCTTTTTAAGGGTTAAACTGGAGCATCAGGGGTATAGTGAGTAAGGGGGGTATAGTGTGTTTGCATGGGGACAACGAAGGCCATCAAGGCATGAGCATAAGGTGTGGAAAATCACGCTATAGCAAATACTTTACATAGATCAATTCGGAATTATGATCTATTGTTTATTGTCATATTTACTATCATAACATCTTTTGGATACAACCTTGATTATTGACATTCTTTGTAATCTTTGGCATTATACACTCTTCTACTTAATTCGTAGGGATCAAATTGAAAGTTAGAGCATACTAAGTGATCATTGTTTTCACTATTGACATCTTTGCTTGCATGGTATATTCATGACATTCAACAATATCAACTCCCATTTACTAGTTCCTCATTTGATTGTCTTATTGGATTAGAACATATTTCAAAATCTAAGATAAGATAAGAAGTATATTGATGTGTGTTATGTCTAGTACACCTATGCCATCTTAGAGTAATCACTCGAGAAAAAAATGATCACTAATTTCATTGCTCATAGGGTTGTTAATGATACTCTAGATCAACGATAAACTTGAATTCTACATGTGGTTATCCCTTAGGAACAAGGCATTAACTTGGGGAGTCCTTCAAAATAACAATAGACATTGTACTAGTGATTGTATTATGTGCAAGAAGGAAATGGAAAGTCGATCATCTCTTAAAAATTGTCAAATATATGGCAGGAAGGTTTGGGTAGAAATGGATAAGTTAATAAGTTGCAAGTGTGGTTGGAAAGGATTGGTTGTAAAGGAGTGTATGAAGAATTGGGTGCAAATAAATTTGTAAAATTTTTTTAGAGCACTTCCCTGAATGTGATCTTACCGGTCAAATAAATGTTTCATTTTTTCATCCTTGACCTTTATTGCATAGGATAACTATCTAGTTTGGATATGATGAAAGTCATCATTGTAAGTTGATGCCATCCCCTTTCTAAGTACTCATTTTCAAGTTATGTTATGGAATACCACATACTTGACTACAACTGCATCATCTTACTCATATCAATATTCAACATATAAACCCTAACAGTATAAATCTCACCAAGAAGCAAGCTATTAACATTATCACTTGTAGACTCCATATATGTGCATGTATCATGTAACTACAAAATATTTCGTTTGGGTGTCATGTACACATCAATTATATGATCAAAATCCCTACTAATGGATTGAAATTATTTTACCGGTTTCATTGTCCTCACATTGAGAGTGTTATCTCCTAGTTTAGAATATTTCTCTACCAAGTCTTGATTAGGAATTATGAATATCATCTAGATGCTTAGGAAAAAAAATAAAGGATTGGTGTTGGTCTTTCAGTTTCTTCGAATATGGTGTGTCATCATGTTTCTTATCTCCTCCAAGTGTATGATTACTTCTGCTAGATGATCATTTCGTTGAACCTTTTGCATTGCTTCATTGTGTGACATTTGGATCACATGATATTCCTAAATTAAATCTATTTGATCTTATATGCAAATTGTTTCTTGTTGAAAGAGATAGGCCTATTAAGAGATGTTGAGGGGAAACAATATGTGTACATTTTGTAAGGTGAGGACTTTGTTATCCTTTGGGCATGGTTTCAATATTTTTTTTCATTGTGAGATCATGGCTCCTTTGCTTATGAGTTGGCCCTACCCGCTTGCATTAGAGTACATAATGTGTTTTATGTGTCTTTATTGAAAAAGTATATACATGATACTAACCATGTAATTGATTGGAATGTAGTCAATTGTAGACTTGTGATCTACCCCAGGGATATGGGTCTAGGTATTCCTTTTATTGTCACTTGGTTCCCTTCCTCATCCAAACGAGTATAAGTTTTATTATGGCAATCCAAAATTGCATGATGTGCATCCAACCAATCCATGCCAATCAATACATCATATGACCCCAAGGGTATGATGTTTAAGTCTTCAAAGGTTTTCGTTCCATTCATTTCTAAAGGACACATTTTTACAAATTCAATGATTTTCCTATTGGCTCCTATAATTAACTGTACTAGACTTGTTGTTTCGAGTTTACTTTTCTTCAAATGACATTTCTCAACTAGATTAGGTGCAATGTAACTATTGTTGGCTCCCGAATCAATCAAAATAGTTATGGTTTTATTAGCAATCTTACCTACTACTTCAATCATTATGGATTGTTGTTCAGGTTTCCTCCCATCTAGGGCTGCATAGATCCTTTGAATGCTCCACCTACATCTCCAACATTTGAATGTTGTGAAGGTTGTTTTTCTTACACGAGAACTGACTAGCAAAGTGATTTTCCTTACATATCCAACATTCGATAAGTAGTCTTTTCCCTGAAGGCTCTTCCCTTGACTGTCCTTGTTGGTAAGACTTATTGTTTCTAAACTTTGAAGGATGGAAACCTTTCTTTCTCTGCTCCTGCTTGTTCTTCTTCATATCCTTCCAATTCTTCTGATATGGGGCCTTGCTCTTATTTTGTTCATGTAAGTGTTTTTCCTTTCGGATGGCATCCTTAAGGTTCTTTGGTCTATCATACTAGATTTGATCTCATTAATATTCAGGAAGGACACTTACAAACCTTTCAATCTTTACCTTCTAATCTTTGATGAATTCCACATAGTTCAAAAGTTCTCGAAACGTTTTCTCATAGGAATCCATAGTCATGCTTCCCAACTTAAGCTCAAAGAATTTCTTCATATTCTTGTCATAGTAGTGCTCAAAGAGGTATTATTTATGAAAGTATTTCTTAAACTTCCTCCAAGATATTTTGTCTTCATTGATGTCTTTCAACTTAACCAGTTGATCCCACCAAATAGATGCTTTAGCTTGCATATGGTATATGCCTACTCTTTCCTCCATATTAGGTGTATGCTGATGCAACTGGAAGAATTCCCTAAGTCTTAACAACCATGCTTCGATATCTTCTCCTTGTTTTACTTCTCCATCAAAAGTTGGGGGCTTGATTCTTCACAACTCTCCTCATCTTCTTGTATATGACTGTAGATCTTTAAGGACTACTCTATGTACTGCTTGATGCATACCCCTTGTTTCTCTCTGAGTGGTAAGGTCTCCTTGAAGATGATATACACCTCGCATAACCTCTTTTATGACTATTTTCAGCGGATATTTGGATGGTATTCAATGATTTTAGATCATTCATAATGTGCTCTTGGATATGAATTATCCTTTCATTATCCTCTCTACACCTCCTCACTCAATCCTCCAAGATTAATAGTTCTTTGCTCCTCTTATGTCTAATTCACCTTCTTCCCTCAACAAACTCCTCTTCAGGACTATATGGTCTTTGTCCTTCCTCAAAATCCATCCCCAATCTCTGAATTCCTATTGTTGAACTTGTACTTGTTGAATCTTTAGTCTTCACAGGTTTGATTAAAATATCAGTTTAGTGGTCACACTGCTTGATCAATCAATCACTAGGAACTGCAATGTGTTCATTATCAACATTATGTTAGTAAAATACACATTAGTATAAGTTCATTATCATTAATTTTTTTTATAAATCAACTATCCAACTTTTCTAAGTTACAATCTACCTAATTGGACAAGGGGGGTTAGAAATCCTTCCAAGATTTCTCCTTACTGGATGAAATTCAAGTCCATAGCCATCCCAATTTAACAGTTTAATTAAATAACTCACATGTGAAACTATATTAAGGTGCATGCATCCAAGTTATCTAATGCAAATGCATGTTTACAAAGTGACTTGAAACTTCGCAGAAGGCCCAACAATCGCAGTGTTGAAACCTTAAGCTCTGATATCGCTTTTGATGTCCCCCATCCTTGAGATAAGTCCAAAGGTGATCAAATTAAGACTAACTTAAGTTTAAGCACAATGGATATAGATAAATTACCATTGAGCTGAATAACCATTCACCCAAATAAAATTAAAACTTTTAACTCTAGAGATTGAATTATAACTAAAGTGTTGACACTTATTCTTTAATTACGCCACTTAATTAAATAATTAATTGCGACACTCAATTAATAATTTCCAAAGTGCAAGATAAGGGTCGTAACTAAAACAAGAACATCAATAATACATGATAAACATCATATTCGGTGTGAATAGCTAATTTATGTACTTTTGGTTTGTTTGATAGCATAGTTTATAAATAATCAAGTATTGGTGTTATTGATTATTTGCAAAATAATCTACTTTTTTCGGTGGTGTTATGTGTGTGTTGTTAGTCAGGATAAAAAGTAAGGAAAACCACATATCATGGAACATCCATAGGCTGCAATCTACAACCACATCGAAACCATAGCAAACAAAGAACACCGGCTGCAACTACAACCCTCAAAATAAGCTCTCGATGATTGTCCCCTATAGTAATCTATCTCTAATAAAAATCAGATCGTATTGATGCCACCCTCTAGCCATCGATTACTTTTACATCTAGAATACATCACTCATCCTCATATCAACAACTAAGAAAAACAAATTATTTATAATCAAATGACAGGTGCGCTCATCTTGGCATCGAAAAACTATCGGACCAAAACAAACATATCTTGGTCATCCAAAAAGCTTTTTCAATGAAACGAAAGATGTTGTTCACTAGAAAAACTGCTTCGGTTGCAATGGAATAGGTCTCACAACACATAAATGGGAATATATGGTCGAAACAGATCATATGGTTGCTCCCCTCTTAATACAATAATGCCAAAATTACAATTTATGGTTAAGAAGAAGAAGAATAGAAAGAAGGTAACGAGATCAGAAACACAATTCCATATTATATGAGATTCATCCTTCCTCCATGCAGATCCTAACATTTAATACATGAACACTAAATCAACCAATCAACCATAATTGCACATATACCAAATAAAATAATGTAATGAAAACATAGCATAAGAGAAATACTTATCTCAAAATATGGGCAACTGGTTGTAGTAGGACAACTTTCCTCCCAGCTGTAGACATTGCCAAGCCTTCCTCACTTAAACAGGTCACCCTTGAGATGAGACCATGGATCCATAGGTACAGGTTCACTTATTCTTACTACTCTCAAAACTACCTCTTTCAAGAGCCACAATACTTCCCACTACTACTTTTATGTCTGTCTCCACTGCCAATGGGGTGTGACCTAGCTCGCTATTCCCATTTCCTAGCTTCCTGTGTGAGAAACTGGACTAGTAGAGCGATATAATGGAAGCAAAGGGAAACAAATAGTCTCACTCTAAGTCTCAACACACTCTCAATACTATCAACATTCCCAACACAGTCGGATAACATAAGTCACATGGTCCAAAGCTTAAGATTAACTTTAACAAGGAGAGGACATATGAATTTATAGAATTAGGATGCCAACTCGAATCCAAAGGGATCAAATCAAATTAGAGAGATTTAAGGTTTAAGCTTCATCATGGAGACTTAACTTGAATTAGTGTAGTGGTGGATTAGTGAAAAGAATCCCTTTTCCGAATTGGCACCATGACGAGGAGTTACCAAAAACTAAGGAGTGGAGACATGAAGAGCACATGGAAGCACACTACTGCATAAAGGGGGTTACAAAACATCAAGAAGGGAGAAATAGGTGAGAGAGGGCATCCAATAGGGTCATAAATATCATGGAAGCACAAAAATAGGATCATCAATGCATGGTGTAAGAGTGGAAGCTAGAAAATAACTTACAACCGCTAAAAACTAGGAAAAGGGCTCATAAATGACCACAAACACATAAATGCGAGGGAATATTTTCCCAAGGAGGGTGCCCTAGGAAAGAGGGTCCCACTAAGGTAGGTAAAATATGCAAAATTAACTCCATAGTCCATAATGATTGAGAATAGGGTTTGTTGTATAAGGTTTGGTTGACCAATATTATTAATCTCACCAAGGTGCAAATATGAATTGGGATGGAAAAACTTAATCCAACGACAAGTTATAAGGTGCTAGGGATGTCCCCATTCCCCCTCACTTTGTGGGATCCATGGTCCCCCATACTCTTTTAGTTTTCTTTGTTGAGCTGATTGTTTATTTAATCAATAGTAACAACATTCAAAGATAGCAGAGATGCTAGCAATAACATTAACATTAATAATAGTGCCAAACCAAAGTCCAAAGTTAGGTTATCAAACATTAATAATAAGACCTTAATCAAATTAATCATCCGAAGGAACATAAGTCCACAATCATATAAAATATCATAAGTCCTTAATGCAATGAACATAAATCACATGAAGGATCATAAATCTTGGGCTTAACAACTGGGGTATTACATATTTCCTCCACATCACTATAAATATTTAAGACATGGAAAGAAAAAAGGAGGGATTACAAGAGACATGGAAGCTCTGTGAAGTTAGTGAGACAACATATGAACATCAAGGAGAGTTTGAGTAGATCCAATCTTTCCTTTCACAGAGCGCTATCGGATTTTGTTCATTTTTTTTGTTATTAAGCTGAAATCCTTATATTACTTTATGGTACAAAAATGTTGTTACAAACTTTCGCGACAAGCTGGAGAGTCCAAGCTTAAACAGATTAATGTCTTAAGGATTCACCTTTGCAACCAAACTCCTACCCTCAAAAGGAATTTTCCCATCAGAGTGGCCTAAAAAGCCTACCCACAAAAATAAGTTCCCCATATGACTTACCTTTCGGCCCCAGTCCCACGTCTGCACAGAGACTGAATATGACTAAGACTTGCAACCTTCTAAACCTCTATTAACTAACTTATAACATTTAAAGCATATACCGACAGTACAAAAAATGACATGACCCTATTAAGCATATGGAGTGCACTGAAGGCCATTACAGATTGACCACCACCTCTAGCAAATAAACACCACCTCCCTTACTGTGCAGGAGCATCGCTTGGAGGACAGGCTTGATTCTCCCTGACCAACACCATGGGATGTTCAAGAAAATCCGTCGTGATCATATCCAGCAGACAAAATCCCACTACGATGTCCTGATGCCCTTTGTGTATCAGGTCCAAAGCTTCTTTGATTCCATGTGCCAGTTGCACCTTCTGTTGCATATCATGAGCTAGAAGGATACGAACTTCCCAGAAGGGGTTGGACGCAAGGGGCCTTCCTTGATGGGATTCATACTCTCTTAGCAGAGCAATCTATTTAGCCGCTATCTTAGCTTCAATCAACACCAGGGTTTTCTCCATATACTAAGCCCCCCAGTTGAATGATAATAGGATAGGAACATCAAGGGAATTTGGCTCTTGCGAGGAGGAGCTAGCATAGGGACAACCCTCTCCCTTGATTCTCACATAGTCCACATGATTCCTCCTCACTCTCCACTGGGGCACCATTATATCTCTGGATAAGTTAACGCACACAACCTACAATATTTTGTTTGCAAGATTACTCTCATACTTCATGAGCAATGATTCACTTATATGTTTAAATCTTTGACAAAACTACCTTGGACATAGTGGTAATCCATTGCAAAGCTTAGTTCCTACCATTTCTATAAAATTGAAAGTGGTCATGGATCACAAATGGAAATTGTATCAATGTAACATTTGAATAGTTTTTAATTTGTTATACACTATATGATTTTCAACTCTTTCCTTAGATTTGGTGTGCCTAAAATGAATAAGAAGGGTGAAAATTAAACAACCAATCATTCCCATATATTGGATTTGTAAATATTTGTTTTGCAATTTGCCTTATTTTCCCTTGTGATTGTCATACTTTGATATGCTATATATTCCATTTGTAAGTATTTGTTTTACAATTTGATTTATTTTCCATTATGATTGTCATACTTATCTAAGTATGCAATAAAATGAGACATAAATTGATTACAAATAGGTTGTTAAAGTTGTACATGGAAGAGTCCCATTGATCCATCATGGTAAGAATGTCTTTAAAGCAATGGCTATTGGGGCACGGGTAGTTCTGGTTTGTAATGAGATTTATTTTGCATTATTCCAATCCTTAATACTCCCTTATAATTAACTGACATCCATAATTTTTCATACTGCATAGGAAAATGTGCATTTAGTATTGCACCATAGGAAAATGGCTCACAATAGAAGGCAATCCTTATTTACTGGACAGACTTTCCCTCGGGAGGGGAGCCTATCAATGGGTACCGTTGGATCTTTCCGACGGTGCTCATTTGACAGGCTCCCCTCCCAAGGGAAAGTCTGTCCAGTATATAAGGCGCTCCCACAATAGAATGCTTGAGACAAGAATAAGAGAATCGGAAACCATTCTTGGTATAAACTTTTTTTGACAAAATCCGCAGACGCAAAATTATTACGCTCTGCTTGTAGGCTGGATGGGTGGGTTGTAAGAGTCAAGGTTTGACTGGGACTGATGAAAAATTTAGGAGTTCACTGCATGGAAAAAACGATAGTTTGTTAGTCTATTGACAATTTGGTCGCGGTCTACTGACGGATTTTCCTTGGTCTACCAACGACATTGCATCAATATATCGACGACCTACCCCAAATTAACTAAAATCCCTTGGACATCCATCGATCTAGCGATTCAATGGACATACATCTGAATTCCAACACGTTAGCATGTTTTTGACTAAGGCCTTTTAGTTAACACGTGTCACACTAAGAATAGATCTTTAGATGAAACCAAAAGGCATTGAATGACCAAAGGTTTTTATGCATTAGGTTGCTTGATTGTTCTATGAAAATTCTTCTCACAATTGACGAATCGACCCCAAAAAATGACAGCAAATTTTCTTGTGACTTGATAACCAAATGAAATTGTTGCAAATAGGATGCCCAGTTCATATAATGAACTTCAATTTTGTTTTGAGATTGAAGAAACTTATTGAACTAACCTTTCAACTCTACATAAGTCTTATCATCACTATGAGTCTCAATAGGAGCATCATTAGTTGATTCTTGAGATGATACAAACAATGATTTCTTATTTAGTTTAAAGCATTCAAACTTCTCATGTCCTCTTTTCTTACAATATCGACAAAATTTATCATTTTTGTTAGCATCAAAAGTAGGAGAAGGAGAAGAGGAAGAAGAAGCATGACGAGTTGCAGTAGGATAAGTTGACTTTGTGGGTGCACAACTACCTTTGTTGGAGGAAGAGGAAGAACGTTGATGAGGTTGTCACTTATCGAAAAAAAATCGTTGGCAAATTGGGTTTAATTTTATGCAATGTCGATGGTGGTGATGTCCGTGTACTTCAGCTTGGTATAAATGTTCTTGCATACCACTTTTGAATGTGAGCAACAACTTTTTAATTGAATTAGTGATACCAAGAAGAATATGCAACATATTGAATTGTTGGATGTATTCTTGAACTAGCATGTTGAACCCTTGACGCAAAGGGAGCGACTTGACCTGCATGTCTTGTTTATTTATAACTGGAAGGGTAAAAGGTGAGACCGAGCGCTTCTACAAGGCTAGACCAAGTGGTAATGGGGTCCTGATCTGCCACATGTTCAACAACTAGCATTTTGACAATGTGAGCTTTAACTTTGCAAATGGAACTTTGTCATCATCAGTGATCTTGTTGTACTCAAACTGTCCATGTATAAAATTTTGTTGTCAATCACTTTGGGGTTGTGTGAACCACTAGAGATGATACTTCACATTTCATGTGTTGGGGACACAACTTGCTCTTAGCGATATCATTTAACTTTATCGAACAACATGATAGTGATGTTGGTGAGTCCCATTATCCTTTCTACAAGCATTATTGTTTCCATAACTTGTGTGAACATCGTTGTAGATATGACAAAAGATGGACAATGTTTTAAAAAATGATTTCTTTGAAAATATGACAAGGGAAATCTTCAATCATCAATGAAGTGAGCCCATATAAGATACCTCTTTAATTTTGTCACAACAACATCCTTGCCTTAATCAAGATGCAATTTAAATGATGTGAATCGTATGCTTGAATGAACCAAAAACTGGAGGCTAAGGCACTTGTCCAATGGTCGTTCAAAATGGGATCACTACAAGCAAGCTAAAAACAAATGGTGAAAATGCAACATGGATTACAACACCAAGTAGTGATTTCAATCCAAGTGTGGATGCCTTAAAACGTTCGAAAACAAAAGCTTCACTTGTCCATCCACACAAATTGTTTTGGTTGCAAATCACTTTGGATAGAAATGTTGCATGCTTCAAATCCTATGCCTAATTGGATTCTAGAGCTAGATCCAGAGCCACATGATTAACAGAGGCCTTGAAGTACACACAGAGCCACATGATTAATGCAATGTGATAAGGAAATATCCTTGTTGGTCAACAAGGGAAATAGTTGTCAAGATGATCTCGGGTGCCTCGATGTTGAAGAAAACACCCATAATAAAAATACAAATAGGTATTGTCACTACTATCCCAGTAGGTGTTGATGTTATTCCATCAACATATATCACTTGAACAGATCATTGGATATTAATGCTTGGATTGTTGGCCAATCAATTAACAAATGTTTCTAAGGGATATGATCTTGTTGAGGTCATTGTCTGCAGGCCCACGAGCTTGAGGTCTTGAAGAATGCATGTTAATGCATATATGAGGGAGTAAACTCATTCAAACATGCTTTTGTTTCAATCCTTTATAGAGCTATCATTGACTTTCATTAAAAGAGGACAAGCTTCTTTAGATTTACACGAGGACAACTATCTCAACAAACTGAAGCCATGATCCTAAAGAATGGAAACTAAATACAATAAGATTCCAACAACTAGTTGTTAGGGATAAGATTCCAACTACTCCACTAGAATAAGAAACCTCTTACTTCATAATAATAGGAAACTAAAAATCTATGTACAACAAATCCACAAGCACACCATACAAATAAGATTATGAAATTAAGATCTCTTATGAAGGAAACCATAAACTAAAATATATCACTAAGAATCCCTATCATGAATAGAAGTTTAATTTATTCTTTGGAAGAACATATAAAATGTAGCGACTAGGAATATGCTTCACAACTTAATAAAAAATAATATAACTATGACATTGTTGTCAACTTCTTGTTATTTAAATACTTAGTAAAAAGTTGTCTATGGAGTTCGAGCATTTAAGAACCCAAACTAGTTATTGGAGGCAATACATTGTGTCAAAAGGTATCACTTGGTTAGAGATAAGACATACAAATGGTAAGCTTTGATATCCATTAAGGAATGCCACAATCTTAAGATCGCTTTCATTATATCCCAATTAAGAAAAAAAGAGGTGAAATTAGAGAAAGCCAAACAAATTTGATGATCAGAAGTCTTGATAAGCTATAGTGAATCCAAAAAATAATGAAAATTGTCACCATTTATGACTCGCGCCTTTTTATTGATATTTTGTAATTCATCTATGGAAAATGTAAGACCCTTAAAATGTGTTAGTATGAAAAAAATCTATATATTAAAAATAACACCATCTTTGAGACAAAAGAAAAAGAAGAATAAATAACTCTACAAAAATATGATAAAAGGAAATGATTATACCCCACATGTAACACCTCGGTTTTGACCTCGACTGCATTAAATGTATATGATGTATATATTGTAATTAATCGTGGTGTGGAGCTAAAGGAAAAAGTCCCCACCATTGATTTATTGTTTTATGTTTGGGCGATTAAAATCGATGTCGATGATATTTTGTGCTAGCCAGGCACGTTATAATTATGGACACCATCCACATATGCAAATTAATTAAAATACCCACAACTAGCTATGTCAATGCAAAAATAATGAGATGGGGGCATGATTCCTAAGGATAAGGGGGAGAAATATTCAACCTTTGGGACCAATAGGGAAAAGCCATGTGTCAAGAGGAGAACCCACCTAAACCACGCCCCCTTCCTTGTCTTACTCATCAACCAATTAAATTCACCAGGAATTAGTTGCGGAAGTTATTTCCATGGGGGAAGGTATGCATGGGCAGCCATCATTATGGCAAGGCTGTCAGCCCTTGACCACACACATGCCCAAGGAAAATGGCATTCAGTCCTCACGGGGAGCAGGGAAGTCATTCCACTTTGACGCAATTGTTTTGTTTTCCTCATGCAGTCAGAGAATCGGCCACATGGCATTTTGCATTCTGCATTCTCATTTCCTCGATTGGGTTTTGTGTGTCTGAATTCCTTCACGTTGGAGGGGTTGTGTTCTCCATCTCACATAGACAGGAAGCTTTGCCTCAGGCGTGCTGCGTTCCTTTCACGGTTGGGCTGTTGTGCGATTTACTTCACAAGTTTTGGGGTGTTGTTGAGTCGTTTTCACCACATGAGGGCCATAAACGACTCTGGAATTCGAGTTGCTCAGTCTGAGCCATTTTAATCGATTACCATACTCGATTTGGCCTCTATGGTGTGTCTTCCTTCAATTCCAGAACCAAGATTGTTGTGTGTACCTAGATGTTTGGTCTTTGGACTATGTTTGGGAGTGGAAATGGGGTCTGAGCCTGCTTGATAAACCTAGTGTGTGGAAGAGCCTCACAGACAGAGCAAGAGAGTTGGCTTTCTTCTTTGCACCCCCTGAATAGCACTGGAAGGGAAGGCATAGCCCGAGGGATTGTATAGCAGAAAAGGGGATGCTTCCTTGTGTTGGGTGTGTGTGGATGTTTTAGAATTCAGGCTAGTTATGGTGTAGGTGTCCATAGCTCTTGGATTGAGCTCACTAGCTTAGTAGCCAACCTTTCCAGCTCCCTGTTAGCCTGATAAACCCAACTGTGTTGGCTTGGCTGAGTTTTGTGTATCCTTGGCTACGTGTGAGCCTACAAGTGTTCCCCTTATTCCTTGTGGAATCATGCCCAGCTTGAGGGTGGCAGTGTTATTGAGAAATTGATGAGCACACTGGCCTATGGTTGGGTGGAACGTTGCAGCGACATAGCTGGTTGCGGGACAAGTTTCTGTTAAGATAAGTATTCCTGTCTACCTCATCTTTGCAATTGTAATTGCTGCTTAATGAAAATGATAAACATGTTAAATGTTGTGAATGTGTTGAATAAAATGTAAATGCTTCCACTGTATATTGAATGTTTATGCATCCATATTTTACTTCATTGCATTTTATATATGTTCATGGGGCTTAGATGCCCTGGGCTGATAGCTAGCAGCTATGTTCGTCGCGTCCTCTCTGCCGAGTAGAGGGGTGGGGACATGACAAATTGGCATTGGAGCCCAGGTTGGAGAAATGGGCCTCAATGGGCCGAGTTGAGAAACTAACAGCAGCAGATAGAGAAAAAAGTTTGAAAATTTTCTAAGTATCAAAACTCTCTTTGGCGGCTGAGAAAGCCAAAGCTGAGCCGCTGTAGCGGCTGGGGTGGCCGAAGGAGAGCCGCAACAATGGCTCGCTGTTTCCTCTCTTGTCGGTGCGGTGGATGAGTATTGTTGTTGATCCGCAGCGACGACAGCAAGCGAAGGAAGGAGCCATTGTAGCGGTTGCGTCACCAAAAGGAAGCCGATATGTTGGCGAGGAAGTGGAGTTCGGAGTTGATGAGCGTCGGCTGGGTCGAGCCGACAAAGCGGAGGATGAGGAAGGAAAATAGAGCCGCAATGGCCGGTGGACGAAGAAGTTGGGACCATTGCGGTAGATGGAAGAAAATTCGGAGCCGATGCGGAGGGGTGAAAGCTAGAAATTTTTCTGAATGTAGCGGGCAAATCGATCGGTAGGAGTCGGGCGAAGTTGACCGACGTGTATCGAGAACAATTGCGGAATTTGGTCGACATGTCAGAAGAGAAAAGGAAAGTGGAACCGCTGGCGGATGGAAAATGAAGAAGAAGCGGAAAGAAAAGAGAAGTCCGAGCCGAAATGGCGGTGTAATGAAGAAGAAGATTCAGCCGTAGCAGCGGCTAGAAAAGAAAGAAGGAGCTGCTACGGTGGCGGAAGAGAAAAGAAGATGGAGTCGCTACGACGGCGGGTGAGAAAGGAAGACGGAGCCGCAACAGCGGTGGATGAGAAAGGAAGAATGAGACGCAATGACGGCGGGTGGAAAAGGAAGATGGAGCTGCCATGTTGGATGAAAAATAAAATTCTCGCTGAAACAAAGTTTTGGCACGACAATTCAGAAGGCTTTTTCAGTGGATTTTCTGCAGGTTTCCAGTGGGATTTCAGGGGCCAAAAAAGATGTAAAAATGGTAGCGTGTTTATGCTCCAGATTGCGACAAATCGAAATATTTACAAAAAAAAAACAAGGGCGTTTCCCTCGACCTGCCTTGCAGTGGCGCCTTGACCCCCGTCGTCCCCTTCAGATAGTCGTTGTTGTGAAAGAAAAGTCTGTTTTTGAAAAAGTTGTCAACATGAGTTTTTCCAAATGAAGGTAAGTAATTATGAATTCATGTGAATGTTATGTAGCTAACAATTTTGTTTATTAGCACATTTTGTAGAATTATAGTCACCTTCAAAAGGGAAGCATTCCACATAGTGCAGATCAATAAAGTTGGGTTTTGGTTCATCCATGAGAACCTACAGCATGAATGATGCACAGAACCCCAATGAGTATGAGGAAGATGCTATGGGGGAAAATGTTTGAGTTGGAAATGCTGAGACAAAGTCTAATGGGAGGAGATGTCAAGAGACTCCCCCAGATTTTGCAGCCACCATGAGAATCCTAAGGGTGGAGATGCAAAGTTATAGGGCAGATAATGAAAGATTGGTTAAGGCTCAAGAGGAGCAGAATCGGCTAAATGCAGCCATGCTACAAAGTTTGACAGACATCCAAAGGCGGATAAACTTTGGGGACCAGACAGTAAGACCAGAAGTTAGTAAGATCAGTACCAGAAGAAGGAAGAGATCTCCTAGTGGGCCATCTGACTCTGAAAGATCCACTAGCATTTCAAGTTCTTCTTCTCACAAGAATGAAAGGAAAAGGAATTACCAGAACCATTCACGTGATGAATTTAAGAAGGAAAGGCCTCCTACCTTCAATGGTGAGATAAAGAATGGACAAGAAGCTGAAGCTTGGCTTCTTGGGATGAGAAAATATTTCGAAGTCGAAGACTACTCTGGAAATATGAAGGCTAGGGTAGCCATATTCAATTTGACTGGAATAGCATCCATATGGTGGGAGCACTTCAGGCAAGTAAAGAAGATCAATGAAAGCAAGATTGTATGGAAGCAGTTCCAGAAGTATTTCAAGCAGAAGTACCTCTCTGACAGGTACTATGATTATAAGATCAAAGAATTCCATGAGCTGAGGTTAGGACAGCAGACCATGGAAGCGTATGCAAACAAGTTCCTTGAATTTTTGAGGTATGTCAAGTACATCAAAGATGAAAAAGTGAAAATCCAGCATTTCCTGAGTGGATTGCCTCAGTATTACAAAGATAGAATTAAGTTTTGTGAACCTATAACTCTTGAAGAAGCAATAAGGAAGGCTAAGTATTCCTACGAGCAAAGCAAAGGTAAACCTGATTACCATAAGACATGGAAGGAAAAAAAGAATGAGAAGTTTGACCAAAGGAAGAAAGGTTTCAAACCTTCTAACTCTAGGAACTAACAGAAGCAACCATTCCAAGTTGAGAAGCAACCAGCCAAAGTGGTGGGATAAAATCCCAGAGAACCACAACAGAACAGAGGACCACTCCAATGTTGGAAATGTGGAGGACCCCACATGCGCAGGAATTGTCAACTTGAGAATGAAAATGAAAGGCCAACTTACAACATTCAAGAAGCAGAAACCGTGGGTCAAGTAGCAAGGGTTGTCCCTAGGATCTATGCAGCACTGGAGGACCGCAAGGCAGATCACGAGTCAACTGTGGTTGAAGTTGTAGGTAAGATTGTTGAGCAATCTGTTTCTATTTTGATTGACCCTGGTTGTACTCACATTTACATTACTCCTAGAGTAGTGGATATTTGTGCTTTTAAGAAAGTAAAGCATAGCAAATCTTGGTTAATTCAACTAGCCACTGGAACTAAGAGAAAGGTTAGTAAAGTGGTTGAGAAATGTCCATTGGTTATGAATGGATTGGTCACTTATGTAGATCTAAATGTTCTACCACTTGGTTCCTATGATGTTCTCATCGGAATGGATTGGTTAGAAGCTCACAGGGTAAAGCTTGACTGTTATAATAATATTTTTGAATGCACGGACGAAGAAGGGAACCCAAGAGTTGTGAAAGGCATTCCAAAGGTGATTTTGGTGAGCTAGGCTTTAGCAATGCAGTTGAAGAAGTTCTGTAGCAAAGGTTTTCAGTTGTATGCAGTTCATATTTTGGAGGCATCAGAGAATGAAGCTCCTGGGTTGGAGGACTTTCATGTGTTGCAGGAATTCATGGATGTGTTTCCTGATGAGATTACAGGGCTTCCTCCGAAGAGAGACATTGATTTCACAATTGAACTTCTGCTAGGAGCAGCACCAGTTTCCAAGACACCCTATAAGATGAGTACACCAGAAATGCTAGAGTTAAAAATGCAACTGCAAGAGTTATTGGAGAAGAAGTATATCGGGCCAAGTGTGTCTCCTTGGGGAGCACCCGTTCTGTTTGTAAAGAAGAAAGATGGTATGCTCAGGTTATGTATTGATTCCATGAAGTTGAACAAAGTCACCGTAAAGAACAAATACTCATTGCCTAGGATTGATGACCTCTTTGATCAAATGAGAGGAGCAAGGGTATTTTCAAAGATTGACTTGAGGTCTGGTTACCATCAGGTAAGAATCAAGAATGAATAAATTCATAAGACAGTGTTCATAACAAGGTATGGACATTATGAATTTGTAGTGGTACCATTTGGTCTCACAAATGCACCAACTACATTTTCGTGCCTTATGAATAGTATCTTCAATAGATATTTGGACAAGTTTGTTCTTGTTTTTCTTGATGACATTCTTATTTATTCTAAGAATGAGGAAGAGCATGAAGAGCATCTGAGATTGACATTACAATTGCTTAGGGAGCATCAGCTGTATGCAAAGTTAAGTAAGTGTGACTTTTACAGATATATGATTCATTATTTGGGTCACATTATCTCAGATGAGGGCATATCTGTAGACCTTGAGAAGATTGAAGCCATTATGAATTGGCCTACTCCGAGAAATGTGACAGATGTAAGATCTTTTATTGGACTTGCAGGGTACTACAGGAGATTCATTGAAGGATTCTCCAAGGTTGCACATCCAGTCACTTCTTTGCAAAAGAAGGGAATAAAGTTTGAATGGACACTAAGGTGTGAAGAAAGCTTCCAACAGTTGAAGAATCTTCTCACAAGTGCACCAGTCTTGAAGATTGCAGATCCGGAAAAAGATTTTGTGGTGTGTATTGATGCATGCAGTCAAGGGCTTGGAGGAGTCCTTATGCAAGATAACCACATGGTATGTTATGATTCAAGAAAGATGAAGGAGCACGAGAAGAACTATGGCACTCATGATCTAGAACTTGCAACCACAGTACACACTCTCAAGATGTGGAGGCATTACTTGATGGGCGAAAGATTTGAGCTAAGGACAAACCATTGTGGTCTGAAGTACTTGTTTGATCAGCCAACGTTAAATGCTAGGAAAGCTAGATGGCTATATTTTTTATGTGAGTTTGATTTCGAAATCAAGCACATAAAAGGAAAAGAGAATAAGGTAGTTGATGCACTCAGCAGGAAGTTCCAGGAAATGCATGTGGCATCTCTTAGAATTTTCCAGTCAAATTTGAGACAGCATATTGTTAATCATACTGCTAGAGATGAATTGTATGAGCAAGTAAAAGACAAGGTGCAACACCAAAGTCTTGAGCAAAGGTATGAGGGATATAAATTGGAATAAGATGGACTTCTTACTTAAAAGAACATAGTCTATATTCCAACTGTAGCAGATTTGAGGAGAATGGTTATGGATGAGATCCACCAAGCTCCATATTTTGGTCATGCAGGATATCAGAAGACGATTGCGACAACCAGAAAGTAGTTTTTTTGGCCAGGAATGAAAAAGGACATGGCTGACCACATTTCAAGGTGCATGAAATGTCAGCAGGTTTGTTGCAACCTTTGCCAGTTCCAGAATGGAAATGGGAAGTTATTTCCTTGGATTTTATTACAGGGTTGACAATGACTTGGAGACAACATGATTCCATCATGGTTGTGGTGGACAAGTTGACGAAGGCAACACATTTTATACCGGTTAAGTCTACACACAAGACTGATGACGTTGCAAAAATATTCATGAAGGAGATTTTCAAATTGCATGGATTGCCTAAGAGTCTCTGATAGATATGTCAAGTTCACTTCCAATTTTTGGAAGGGCTTGTTTGCATATCTGGGTACAAAGTTGAACTTCAGCACTGCCTACCATCCTAAGACTGATGGGAAGACAAAAAGAGTGAATCAGGTACTTGAAGACATGCTTCGCATGTATGTGATGGTAAACCAACCAAGTGGGAAGATTACTTACACCTTGTAGAGTTTGCTAATAACAATGGACAACAAGCATCCTTGGGGATGAGTCCATATGAAGCTTTGTATGGCAGAAGGTGTAGGACACTAGTGACATGGGATAATCCAGTGAACATGGTTGTGCTTGGGCCAGAATTGCTCAAGGAAATGGAGTAAGAGGTTGTAAAGATTAGGCAGAATCTGAAAGCAGCTTAGGACATACAGAAAAGCTATGCATATAAGCATAGGGTGAATAGAGAATTCAGAGTTGGGGATCATGTTTACCTCATAGTGAGGGCAAGGAAGAGTTCCTTGAAGCTTGGAAGTTGTGCCAAGTTGTCACCTAGATATTGTGGGTCGTTTGAAGTGCTTGAAAGAATAGGTCCAGTTGCATATAGACTTGCATTTCCTACTGGCACTAGAGCTCAGAATGTTTTTCATGTTTCTTTGCTTAAGAAATATGTACATTATCCTAACCATATGATAAATTGGGATGTGATTCAGGTGGAACCTGAGGGAGAGTTCCAAATCGAGCCAATGTGCATCCTCGATAGGAAGGTCACTATGCTCCGAAACCGGGCCATAGGGTAGGTAAAGGTGCAATGGGAGCACTACAGTCCTGAAGAGGCTACGTGGGAACTGGAGGATGCCATGTGATTGGAACATCCATTTTTGTTCAATTCCGCAGAGCACTAAGGCGACGCAAGTGTAGCATTTTGTTCAATTTTGTAAAGCACTGAGGACATTGCTATTGAAGGGGGAGAGGAATGTAACACCCTAGTTTTGACCCCGATGCATTAAATGTATATAATGTATATATTGTAATTAATCGTGGTTTGGACCTAAAGGCAAAATCCCCACCATTGATTTATCGTTTTATGTTTCTGTGATTAAAATCGATGTTGATGGTATTTTGTGCTAGCCAGGCACGTTATAATTATGGACACCATGTACATATGCAAATTAGTTAAAATACCCACAACCAGCTATGTCAATGCAACAATAATGAGATGAGGTCATGGTTCCTAAGGATAAGGGGGGGAAATATTCAACCTTTGGGACCAATGGGGAAAATCCATGTGTCAAGAGGAGAACCCACCTAAACCACCCACCTTTCCTTGTTTTACTCATCAACCAATTAAATTCACTAGGAATTAATTGGGGAAGTTATTGCAATGGGGGAACGTATGCATGGGCAGTCGCCGGTGTTGGTAGGGCTATCAGTCCTTGACCACATGCATGCCCAAGGAAAATGGCATTTAGTCCTCACGGGGAGCAGGGAAGCCATTCCACTCTGACATAGCTGTTTTGGTTTCCTCACGCAGGTAGAGAATCGGCCACAGGGAATTTTGCGTTCTGCATTCTCATTTCCTCGATTGGGTTTTGTGTGTCTGAATTCCTTCAAGTTGAGGGGTTGTGTTCTCCATCTCACGCAGACGGGAAGCTTTACCTTAGGCGTGTTGTGTTCCTTTCACGGTTGGGCTGGTGTGCGGTTTACTTCACGATTTTTGGGGTGCTGTTGAGTCGTTTTGGCCACGTGAGGGCCATAAACGACTCTTGAATTCGAGTTGCTCAGTCTAAGCCATTTTAACAAAATTGCCATACTTGATTTGGCCTATGTGGTGTGTCTTCCTTCAATTCCATAATCGAGACTGTTGTGTGTACTTAGCTGTTTGGTCTTTGGACTGTGTTTGGGAGTGGAAATGGGGTCTGAGCCTGCTTGATAAACCTAGTGTGTGTAGGAGTCTCACGGACAGAGCTAGAGGGTTGGATTTCTTCTTTGCACCCCCTGAATAGCACTGGAAGGGAAGGCATAGCCCAAGGGACTATATAGCAAAGAAGGGGATGCTTCCTTGTGTTGGGTGTGTGTGGATGTTTTAGAATTCAGGCTAGTTCTGGTGCAGGTGTCCATAGCTCTTGGATTGAGCTCACTAGCTTACCAGCCAACCTTTCGAGCTCCCTGTTATCATGATAAACCCAACTGTGTTGGCTTGGCTGAGTTTTGTGTATCCTTGACTACGTGTGAGCCTGCTAGTGTTCCCCTTATTCCTTCTGGAGTCATGCCCATCTTGGGGGTGGCAGTGTTGCTGAGAGATTGATGAGCACACTGGCCTATGGTTGGGTGGAACATTGCAGCGACGTAGCTGGTTGTGGGACAAGTTTATGTTAAGATAAGTTTTCTTGTCTATCTCATCTTTGCAATTGTAATTGTTGCTTAATGGAAATGATAAACATGTTAAATGTTGTGAATGTGTTGAATGAAATGTAAATGCTTTCGCTGTATATTGAATGTTTATGCATCCATGTTTTACTTCATTGCATTTTATATATGTTCATGGGGCTTAGATGCCCCGGGTTGATAGCTAGCAGCTATGTTCGTCGCATCCTCTTTACTGAGCAGAGGGGTGGGGACGTGACACTACACATAAATGTTATTTAGTAAGTATATTCACTTACATTACTTTTCCTATTAATTGAATTGAATGCCAACTGTGCCATTCTAATAATGTGAGCCCTTTATTAATGCTTTGAAATTATATCAAAATCAGTTCACTTAATCCTTGTGACTTTATTATTATAAAGTACAAGAATTACACTTTAGATGTGAAATTGTGTTTTATACAAGCACATATAATATCCAATGATTTTTTTAAGGTGTTATAAAATAATCATCTAATCTCTTATTAGCGTTTTAAAAATTGTATTTATATACATATGTAGTGTTAATAAAATAATCATCATTATTAACTAATATATGTAATCTCTTATTAGTGTTTTAAAAATTGCATTTATGTACATATGTACTAGCCGAATGCCTTTATAAGATACAATTGATAATTTTTCAGTGATATTGTAAAACACAATATATTTGTAGATGGTTGCAAAATGGACTTAACCATTGTCCACAATTTAGGCTGAATTTATTGAGTTTGTCCTACATCCTTCTCTTCAAGGCATTGCAAAGTCCAACTATATGGCTTTAAATGCAAACTCTTCCAACTCTTCACTTGCAACAAAACCGATGTAAACATGCAAACACATGGTTCATCCCAAATCCTCATCAAGAAAAGAATATCAAAGAGAACTTCTAAGACATTGAATAAAGCAAACTTGTAATGGTTTTAAAGACCCAAATGAATCTAAAGGAAAAATGTAAAATTTTAAATTTCATCTTATTAATATTCTTTTAGAGATCTATGCTCTAATTGCGAGGTCTCTTTTATTTTCTTATACCCAATTTTGATAGAATTGTATGGATTATTCCTTTCATTATAATTAGAATTGTTTCTCAGCATTGAAATTGGATATCTTTGTTAAATTTTCAAACCCTAGGTGACTATTGTTTTTATGTTCTCAACTAAACACAAACTTGTTAAACATAGCAGTGGTCACACATGTAGTTGGAAAGTAAATAATGGAAGCAAAACACAATACACATACAACTTATTCCTTCAAACCAATCTTTCATTAATAATTCAAAGCTTAAAAGAAAACCTCCACAAACTATCAAACTAACGGTTATATGGTACACTCAAAACTAAACAAATCTACACACTGAGGAAAACTACATGTCAAAATTGAGAAAATTTCTAACAAATTGTTGCATATTTTACAACTTTTCTGTATGTCTCTACAAACTTGTTCTCTATGATTGTACAAACCTATCCATACGGTGTACCGATATGTCTATAGGGACCTACACATTGCCATTTTCCTAGTTATTGAATGGCTCCTCTCTAGCAATTTGTTCCTTTGATGAAATCAATCACTTCCCTATCTTCCATATATCTCAACCCATACTGCATTGTGCCCCTCGAATATATGAGCACATGTTTAGCTACTACCCAATTCTCATGCCTTGGCTCCACCATGAGCTAACTCAAGGTGTTCATTGCTAAACATATATTTGGCCTAGTGTTAACTAGATACATCAAGGAACCTATCAGTTGCATGTATACCATGCGATCCACCAAATTTGGATTTGAATATGTTACCTTATTCAAATTAGTGATCATATGCATGGCCATAGGTTTGCAATCCTCCATCTGAAATCTCTTCAAGATATCAAGTGCATACTAACCTTGCCTAAGGAAAATCTCGTATTGTCCTTGTCAAACCTCCAATCCTAAGAAGTAATTGATAATGCGAATGTCCATCTTGAACTCAGTTTTCATATATACCTTGCATGCTACGATGAACTTCTTAGATCTTTTAAGAAATAGGTCATCTACATACATCACAAAAAATAAACAGATTTGCCTCAACAAACATGAGATGTAAGTTGGGATCTGTTTCACTTTTGGTGAATCCCATACACACCAAGTATCCATCAATCCTAAAATACCATGATCATAGTGTTTGCTTGATTCCACATAAGGCCTCGTTTAGCTTGCACACATGGGGATCCTTCCCACTTATCTCAAATCCCTGACACTGCTCAATGTGCACTTCTTCCCCAACTATCCCATTGAGTGAAAGTTGTTTTCACATCCATCTAATGTAGCCTCAATTCCATAATGGAGACTAAAGACATTATTGCTCTAATCAAAGTGTACTTAACGAATGGAAAAAAATTCTCATCGTAGTCCCACTTTTTGAGATAATCCTCTCACCACAAGCCTCACTTTGTATTTCTCTATGTTGCCATTTTCCGCATGCTTGATTTTGTAGAGCCACCTAGAAGTCACTATTGATTTCCCCTCTAGTATAGGCACAATGTCCTATACATCATTCTTCATGATGGATATGTACTCCACCATGGAATCCCTCCAAACTTGTTGGTCTACTACCTCATGAAAACTAGAATGATCAAAATTACGATGCTACCCATCAATGCCATGCAGTTTGGAAACTTATTCAGAGGTTTGTTCTACCTAAATGAAATCTTAGGAGCCTCAACATGCTCCTAAGCATCCCTCAACGTTTGCGTCAACCATCGATGTCTCTTGTAAAATTGGTAAGAGCTAGTGGCTCTTACTCTGCACCTGAAGGTTGTTGCCTTGAACTAGAAATCGTTGGTAGCCCTGGCTCAACCTATGGAGCTTCCTTCTCCTCAACATCAGAAATGAGACTTTATGTCTCTACTTAAAATTTCATTTATCTCCCTTGGAATAAAGATCTTGTAGGCCTTTGAAGTCTTATTGTAACCGACAAACAAGCCCCTCCTGTTAGAGGGCTCCAACTTGGTCCTCTTCTAGATGATATATGGATATAAATTGGACAACCAAAGATGCGGAAAGGGATCACCTATGGATTTAGACTGGTGAATACCTCCTTTGATGTCTTGTCCTCCAAAATATTATGAGGACACATGTTCTAGATGTAAATTGTTGCACTACATGCTTCGACCCATTGAAACATCAACAAATCATGGCCTTGGTAGCCCCTATGATCGATCAATTATTTCGCTATATAGTCCCATTATGTTATAGGTTGTATGAAACAACGAACTCCCACTTGATTCATGCATCCTTGCAAAAATCCTTAAAACATTGGGAGGTATACTCACCCCAATCATTCGATCTCAAAACGTTTATCTTCATCCATGTCTCATTTTCCATTGGAGATTTGAAACTTGCTAAAGGCCCCATCCTTGGTCTTTAGGAATTAGATCCAAGCTTTGCAAGAGAAGTCATTAATGAAAAAAACATAGTACATGCTTCATGTGATTGATGCTACTGAAATTGGTCCACATACATATGAATGTACCGCGTCTAGAATCATCTTAGACTTGTGTTCACTACTTGGGAAAGCAGCCTTGGCATGCTTGCCAAGCGCACACCATCTGCATACACCATGTTGGTCAATGTTGTACTCTATAAGACCTATGATTATCTCCCTTGGTATAGGAAATGCATTGTGATGCATGTGTCCCATCCTCTTGTACCATAACTCACTCAAGCTATATGTGTTATGAACTAGGGCTTGAACAAGTTCACTCAATAACTTGTACAAATTGTCTTCTCTAATCCCAATCACTTCAGTTGATCCTGGGCTATACTGCTTCGATCTTACAAGGACTTGTTGGTTCTTAAACTCTATTGTATGGCCCTTATCCTCCATGATTGGAACTAAAACCAAATTCTTCCTAAGCCCTGGAACAAACAACACATCATCAAATCTTAAAGAGTTAACTAACTCGAGTTGGAAAGGGACGGTACCAACTTCTACTACCAGATACTTGAATTCATCACCAAGCTCAATTACAACTCCCGAGACGTGCTCCTTTAGACTTGAAAATAACTCATGCACTGATATTGTTGGTGCCTTACACGCACCTGGGGGGTTAGCGCAACAGAAATATTCGAGCTGTTGAGTGCATCCTTGGGGGAAAGTCTCAATCCAAGTGTTGTCACCCGATCCTGACTCCTCCGTTTGCGCCACTCCTAACAGAACCAAGGGGGTTAGTCCCTAAGAAAAAGTTGCTATGGCTCTTTATTATTTTTATTAGTTGTGGATGGGATTATTTTTTAGAAGTTTTTAAGTGATTGATTGAAACAAGCTATTGCAATATATAGTTTAGTTCATGTTGATGCGTGGAAAAATTCCTAGGTACCAACTGTAGGGATTCTCCCCAACAAGCGATCCCAACTAGATCATTCACCGTTTGGTGTAGGGAACCCGTCCAGTTAGCGGCCCGACTATCGTAGAATTAAAGTGTTTAAGTATGTTTTAAGAATAAAATGCAAGTGCCTAAACTAAATGCAAGTGACTCATAAACAAGAACCTCCGGAGGAGTTGTGCAGTTTCTTACCTCTTGCCTTACATGAATCTTGATACTTAACCACTTCTAAACTAAGCGAATCTAAAGTATTATAGTCTATTCTAAGCTAATCTATCATATCCCCAAGGGGAGGGAAATTTAAATAGAGAAGGGTAATGTACTGTAATGATGCATATTGAATCCTGCAGATATCTATTTAAATTCCACACACATAGTTACAACAGAAAAATAAACAAAGATAGCTTTGCTTATTTAAAACATTCATTACTCAATATATGCACAAGATTTCAAATAAAAAGCAAAATCATTCTTCATTGCAGAAATAATTCATAAATTCAGAACTATCTCATAGTTGCACGGAAGCTAAATAAGAAGTAATTCAACATTGGCACTCCATACAATCCATGTAAAAGCACATGTATTCCTTCCCCAACCAAAATTGTTCTTCTTTATTCACAGAAAAAGTAGTTTTTTATACAAATAACTCAACATGCTTGCGCTATTGAAAGTCCTCCCTTCTCTATCTTCTACTCTTATTTATAATACTATTACAAAGGGCTTTTTAACTACCTTGACTTTTTGACTTCCATGACTTTTCGACTTCAAAATTTGTCCTCTAGTGTTTTGCACTAGGAAAATCGAAATATAATAAAATAAATTACATAAAGTGCCAAATCATAGAAAAGACAACTTTCAAGTGGGTCCAGTTGGTCTTGAGATGTACTCTCCCCACGCATTTGATTCTTTAGCAATAGTTCGGTGATCCATTGGCTCCAGCAGTCTTACAGTTACCTCATGCATTGCCAGGTGTGACTCCACTTTTGCCAATTTTGGTGGGGTCACTCTGTACAAGTCTTCCAAAAGAAAATTACTTACATAGGCTTGTGCAATCCATGTTTTGACCACTTCTTCACTAATGCGTTCAATTTTCAGAATGCTCTATTCATCTTCATGCAATCTGTCTTGAAGATACTTCAGATGCTGATCCTTGTCTGGAAACTCTTTGATCTTTGCTGCTGGAGATGTCTGGCATTTATTGTGAACTATGCATATTTTCTTGTAGAACTACGTGCATCTTTCCAGAGTCTTTTCGATTGCAGTGGTCAGTCTTGAAGCAGATTTGCTGCGAAAGTCTAGGAGTGCTAATTCTATCTTCAAACCTTCTGCAGTATTTTGCGGCAAGTGTTCGAGAAAAGCAGAATTGGCTTCCACCCAAGTCAGTGTCCCTTGAACCTTTTCCGCAACCTTTAACGGACTACTTCTGAAATCAACCGATACTGCTGAAATTTCCTTCAACCTTATCTCTGCTTGCCTGATCTTATATATTTCCTCTGCAAGTTTTAATTGCACTTGCTGAGTATTCCTTCGGATTAAGCAAGCTTCATCACAGAAGGGAGTGATATCAGGCTGCCTTTCATTGGTTGTCTTAAGTTGAGTCTCCAGTGCTTTGTTTTGTACCTCCAGCTCTTCTACCTAGGCTCTTAACTCTTCCATTTTCTGCTTGTTGCAAATTTTTGTGCTTCTAATTATGAAATCTTGTCTTTAAGATCATTTTTCTCTCATTCCATGATTGTAACAGAAAGCTATAGTGCATCCTTCTCTGTTTATACGTCTTGATATTCCTTTTGTAAACTCTCATTTTCAGATATTGTAGTCTCATGCTTTCTCTTTAACTCTCGTCCTTCTCATATTTCCTTTACCAGAGTGTCCTTCATCTTAAATATTATTTCCTTATAATGTCCAGCATCTCCTACCAACTTGTTAACATTATCTGCATTTGCTTGCGCGACTGCTATGCTTACAAATGCTAGGAATTGAGGATCCTCATTCGTACCTTGCATGACAATCCTCTTAGTCAGCGTGACCACATCGGGTTGATCACCGATTTTTAACCTCTTTTCTGATCTTCTAACAATGGTTTTCTTGTTCTTGTCGAAGAATATCATGTCTAGGTTAGCCAGTGCATTTTTCTTAGATGGAGTGAAAGGCACCAATCCAAGCTCTGCAAGAGGAATGTGGCCTTTTGTTATGTGTCACTTAATGGGGCAGGAGGATCTATTGGATTATCTTGGGTCGTGTCCTGAGCCAAATTCTCTCTGTCATTGTCTTCTTGTTTCTTCATTCTTAACTCTTCAACTGCTTGCTCAGCTTCTTTTCGCAATCTTTCTTCTCGGTCCCTTTGTAATCTTTCCTCCTCTTCCTTTTGTAGTTTTTCTTCTTCTGCCTTTTTCCTTTGAGCCTCTTCAGGAAATTGTTTCTCAGCTTCTTCCACTAGTTTTTGGGCTTCTTCTTCTCATTTCTGATCAGCTTCTTCGTATTGCCTTTGTTGTTTTGTTGTGGTGTTGCTGCCTTTTCCTCCACTGGTGTTGATCTTCTTTTCGAACCGCTTACTCAAGGAAGTCCTATTGCAGGCATTTCTGTATATCTCCTCATCTTTGCAAAAATGATGGGAGTATTTAAAATGCACTCCTACAAACGCACAGTGTTTCACAACCTTGTCATAGGAGTCATTCTGGTGGAAATTTTTTTCCCCGAAATGGAAACCTTCTAGATCCCTTACAAAATTGGGTGCACTTTTTACATTTGTGAATTTATAGCTACCAATGCAGAATGGCAGTGGTGGGAAAACTACTTTCTTCATGTCGAGTGAGAATTTTCCGAACCCATCTATAAACAATTGTCTCGCAAGCTCCTTATGGACTACATAGTCCATGGCGTATCTCAGCAACAATGATGGAGCTCATGATCCTCCATACATCCTCAGAGATGTACCTTCCTTGGATAAATAGTAGTCTCCATATTCACATACCATCTCCATTGCACCTCCAGACATGCAATTGCACTCTTTGAGGAAAATCAGCTCATACAGTGGCATCAGAAATTCTTCACAAATGAGCTTGTAAAAACTGGAATACTTGTGTGCCCAAATAATTTGATAGGCAGCGTAGATGGGAGTAATTCCAAGTACAATTGAGCCTTGGGAATTGGTGTATGCATAAAATACAATCAATCAAATAAGATCCCATGTCAAATTCTAACTTTCTTTGAGTTAGGCCTCCTTGTGCAACAACTGTACATGATGACAAGCTGTTTGCTACAATATCCACCCAGCTAAAAAATGTTCCTTGCATAGCCACATGGTATATCAATGGGATCCAACTCATCTTGTAGAATTTTCCATTCGCTCGATCGAAGATTTTGTTTAACATTAGAGCTATGATCCTGTAGGGGGTGCGTAAACTGGTAGTTTCGTAGTCGCCAGTGGATTTCTGGGGTAGTTTCTTTCCTACTACCATCATCCGCTTAGCACATTCAAAGACATCTAAATTCACACTTTTCACCCATTCATCCATCATCATAGTTTGTGGAGCGGGTAGTTTGCAAGCCTTGGTTATATATGCATGGGTGAAGGAAGCAAAGGCTTGTCCTTCTGTGTTGGAAATGATCATAGTGGATGAGTTTGTTTGAGGTAGGATCCATCCGATTACCTCGTCACAGGGGAAGATCTCAGGGCGCGTGGCTTCCTATGTTATACCTGATTTTCTTATGTTTACATATAAAGGTATATCTTCTATGCCTACATTCAGGGCATTTTGGGCCATGATCATATCATATATTTGACCCCACTGAAACTCCAGTCCAGCCCCTGTGACATATTTCATGTCTCCATAAATGATTTCCATTATGGGTAGAACCTCCAAGTCAGAGTCCTCCTCGGTGACCTTGGCCTTATTCTTTCCATTCTTCTTTGGCATGTTGTGATGTGAAGACAAAGGCTGTAGCATGATCACAGCGATAAATGTCTTAGTGACAATGTGATCGAAACAACATGCATTTATATCAGCAGGAAACACTGAAATGAGAAGCTTAAGATATGAATCTTTAAAAACAAATTATTGCTTATTTCAAAGAGTAAAATTTCAATCAGTGTTTATTATGATAGAGGAGCACAAAGACATATTTACCAGTCATCATTAGCCCTTCAAAAGTATCTTCGTGATGTAGAGAAAACTCTCTCAAAGATTGTCTAGTCATTTTCACATACAACCAAAGTATATATTAGGTCAAAACTTAAATGAAAACAACAATATAGGTGTAGGTGTTGTTTTGGGAGTGACCTCACTGTTCTAATACATTCATTTTATGCTTCTAATTAGGTGAAGATATAGGAGGATAATCAAATCTAGATTTAAAACCAACACCTTTACTATCCTGTGCTATTGTTTACAAAGTTTATCAAGCTTATTTCTACTCTTTATTCATTTGGATTTGAACCTCAAAACGCTGATACTTCTTTACTTGACTTCCAAGAGTAAGAAAACAACCAGTAAACACGAAAAAGGATTTGTGATTTGAGACTGGGAGCATTTGGTGGGAAACTGGAAACCCTAGCTTAAACCTAGAAACCACGTGGGAGCTTCTTGAACCACAGTGCTGGCCCTAAAGGGAAAAGTATGCTGCAATATCCACCCAAGGCCAAAACTTTGAAATGCAACGAAACCCTAAGTGCGGATCCACCAAAGGTTCCCTTATCGCCGCATACAAAAGTAAACCAGACAAGACGCGGTTGGTGACCCGCCATAAGTTTATCAATAAAAACCCAGGGGTTTGACAGTCCCATGTCTATGGCTTGAAAGGAGAAAACAAAGGGAGCAGTGAAGGCGGATATAAAATCAATCACGGCCAGGCTAGCAAGCCAAAACCAAGCTCAGCGATGCCAAGAGTTCTATCGCAGCTAGACTCGCGAAACTTTTGGCGGTTGGCCGGTAAAAAAAAAACCTCAAGTGTTGGGGTTGGCTTTTAAAACCACAGCCGTAGATAGTGACAACAAAAACCCTATCACTGCAACCCTAAATCTCCAAAAAACACCATTCTTTCAATTTTTTTTTAACAATATAGCACAAACATGAGCATTTAGGGCCTACCTGGCAAACACTGGTGCGGGTACGATGCTCAGCGAGACAATCCATAGGCTGCAAGTGGAAAACGTCGACTGGATGCGTCCAAAACGGGGTAAATGGTAACAGACCGTAAAAACCTCCGTGTGTTTATATATAAAAAATCGTTGAAACAACAATAAATGCGATCATTGGGTAATAAATGTCACTGAGGAAAAACTTCATTTCGGCAAACAATCCGTCGGAACTTTCCTTAAGCTTTGCCAAACACATCGATGCTATATTCTAAGTTTCCCGCGATAGTGTCGACTGAAATGTCCGAGTTTCGCCGACACCATCAACAGGAACTCGTCAAACGACTGTCAGCAAAGCTTGCAAAAGAGCTTCGATGAAAAGACGTCGTTTACAAACTTTAAGTTTCGTCGAACGCATCGGTTGCAAACCCAGAGTTTTGCCGACACTGTCAGCACAACTCGGTGGGATCTCACGAAAAAAGGTCGTCGACTAAACTCATAATACGGTTCCAAAGGAAAACCGACGGTAAGAAAAGATAAGGTTTTTCCGATAGTGTCGGCTCAAAATGATGAGTCTTGCCGATACTATCGGCAGAACTTGGAAAGATCGTCCGACGAACTTAAGAAAATTCTTCGATCAACTGTGTCGACAAGGAAATGCAAGTATCGTCGATAGTGTCGGCTCAAAAATCTAAGTTTCGTCGATGTAGTCGGTAAAAACTCAACAAATGCTTCCGAAAATGACTTTGGCCTTGGACATAATAAAGTAAAGAAACGGTTGGAAGACATCGGATGAAAAGCCTGAGTTCTTCAAACTTGTTGACTCAACTCGTTGAGTTCTTTCGACACGTCGAAAGAAAAAGCCAACTCGTTGAGTTCTGGACTGATGGAAGAAAAACTAAGTCATGGGATGAAAAAATCATAGAGCATAATCAACTCTAAAGAATGCTAAGAACAAAAATTCTAAGGAGGGGCCCTAAAATGTAAAAGAAAATCGAAAGGCGGTTGCAGGAGCAACAGTTGAACAACATAAAAAGATATGACATTCATAACATAAAATGATTGAAAGCAGAAATAATGATATAAATTAAAGTAGTGCCAAAACGGAGTCAAAGTGAAAAAGTGTTGATGAGAATCGTAAATGTTTTACAATGTACTTGGTCCATTTTAATTTATCAGGATGATGAACCAATTAAGGGGAAATGGATTCTCGATATATCGTAAGGTACGGGGAATATGTCTGGATTATGACAAAGGTGGTTTCACACTTGGAAATGTGGGTTGGATCAAAGTCTCTAAGAGGTGTCCAACACTACACCAATAGAGGCTGCAACCATATTTTCACAATGTATTGGGAAAGTTGATTTTATTAATGTGAGTTGTTTATTAAATGTGGAAAGTTAAAAACGTGCACAACTTTGTTTTTAATTATCCCAAAGATCAAGGCGAACCTGCGATGGGCAAGAGCATACACGAAAGGGCAGATTGTTTATTCCAATTGAAAATTGTGAAAGCTGAAAAGTAAATGGTGAGACTAATTACTACAACCAAGAGTCTCTTTCAGGCCTGAAAGGCCATACTCAGAAGAGAAAGGTTGGTTAAGTATTCGTTTACTTTTGCAAAATAAAAGCTAAATGAAAATCAATCTAACTAAAGCAAAACTATTCTAGGGTTTAGCATCAAAAAATATAATAATACAAAGCAGAAAAAACATACCATCAAGGAGACGACACAAATCCCCCAGGGGGGATGGGGTGAGGATGCTTTGAAAGCCAATTTGTTTTTGTTTTATTACTTATTTTTACAAGTTTTGAGGTGGTGGACTTTGGTCCTTATAGATCTAGATCCAAAGGATTTACAAGTCTTAGAAATGAAGGAAGAAAGAAGAAGGCTGCTTCAGGAGGCCTTGGATGGCTTGGATCTTTGATTTTCCGATAGCACTTCCTCTTGTCTTGGCAAGAAAAGTGTAAAACCAGCCACCTGAAATGCACCAAATGCATCAAATAAAATGTTAAAAGCATAAAAAAACTATGTACTTGAGTGATAAACAATAAGCCTAAGTGCTTAAACAATCTAGATCTACTAGAAATGAAGCCTTAGGACTTAAATCTAGCAAAATACTTGGATAAACCAGCCATTTAAATATTTTTTTACAAAGCAAACTAGTCTATTTAAGCATGTATAAAAGGAACCATAACCAAAGAAAGTTTGAAGAAAAGTGGAGAGAGAGAAAGAATGTTGGAAGCCTGAGAATGTTGGGTTGTGAGGTCTGTTTTGGTAGAACACTGAGGGACTATGTCATTCAAAAGATCTCAAAGATGAGTGAGATGCAACCGAGATCAACCCATTCTCCAAGATGGAAACTTGCATAGCTACACAAAACCTTGCACAAGCGAGATTACATCTAGCATATTTTATTAAATTTTTTTTGGGAGAGCCTCAATATAACCGACTACATTCTACAACACTTGGACTTCAATTAACAAAACATAAGTAAACAAATTGAACCTACAAATGTTTACCCTATGGACTATCAAATAGCCTTCTAAACTAGATAGATTTACAATACTATGACTAAGAAAAGCTAATAAACATGATATTACGTCATAAACATTTGATAATTAACATTCACACATGAAAAACATTACACCATAGATATTGCCTCCAAAGCCTTCTTTATTCCAAAGAGTAAAACAATATAATACAAGTAAGAGCATTCCTTCAGTCCTCTGACCATGAAAAAATGAGGAAAGGATGTCTACTTAAATAAGAAAACTAGAGGGGGGTGAGAGGGGGGGCACATCCATCACTGAGGTTCAAGTTGAGTTCATGGAGAAAATTGTGGATCTTGATTGATTGGATCTCATGGAGTAGGCGCCACCTCTCCAAGAGAGGTGCACGCTCACCAAACTCGTCACCAACCCATTCATGAAATGACACATCAACCCAAGCATGAGCTTAAAAGGAGGGACACAATACTTTACACGAGTTTGAAGGAGTTGATTGTGGAATATGCTATGGGTCCATTGGAAAGAGGATGCGCCATTTCTCATAAGTGAGATGCACCCTTCTACACCAACCTGCTCATGCTTTGCCACATGTGCAAGTCGTGAGCCATCATGGAGGTGACGCATTCATAAACTCCAAGTGACTTGCTAGCCTCCAAATCTCTTTTAAATCCAACGCTTTAGACTTTAGGATAACTTGCTCTTCACATAGAAAGACACTGCCACCCTTTCCACCTCACTCCAATAAGATTTCTTTGACTTTTGTTTTTTTTTTCTTTTTGTCATTTTGAGTTTGTTTTAACATTTGTTTGTCATTATGTCGCCTCTTTAAACAAAAATGCTTTAGGGGATAATATAATCATCTGAAACATAAGAAGAGTAGGTTCTAGGGTAAAGAGAACGCTCTAAGAGTGAAAACGAGCATCCCCACGCCAAAATCAAACTCCATGCCACACTTTTATTACAATTTGAAAGTTTCTATCTAAACCACTAAAAATGGCCTAATTTTATGTTTATATACAAAGAGCCATAGACTTTAATAACCTCATAAGGCTCAGACACCCAATTGACTATTCCATCTTTGGAGGAGTAGGTGAAAAACTCGAAAATTATACACAACTTATTCAACAGTGCATAATTAACAAGGGAAAAAACACCCTGGAATAACAATTCAATGTCTAAGTCTTATGAAATCCAAGTCTGTTACATTATTGACCATGCTAGCACACTTTATTACAATGTCCTTGAGGGGTATGATCATGCATTTTATAATAAATAAATAAATAAAAACAGGACCACGACTGGTCCTAATGTAACCATGGAACTTGTGAGCTCTTATGATGAACAACTAGCTTGTTCAAGACCTCGGTGGCTCACTGGAAATCCACTTAAGTACAACTTTAATGGATAACAGATATCATATGCCTAGATGTTCCACAATCCACATACCAAACGTTTTTCAAAACCGTGTTGGAAAAAAAGGAAAGACACTATCAATAAATCATTCTCAAACTTGGAGGCAAACCCATTCATCTAAGTTTCAGTTGAGGCTACTACCTAATGATGCAGATGCTTCCCTTTACCCTTCTTCTCTAGACACTTTGATGCATAATGGTCGTGCTTATGACATATGAAGCACTTAATTTTACTCAAGTAAGCCTTGGCTGTGAGGATGACTCCTCGCTCTTTACCTTACCCTTGCTTAGTCATATACCTCTACCCTTCTTTGTTTGACCAATTAAGGCATGGTCACAATCGCCTTCCTATTTGTTGGCCTTTGACTCCATCAAGTCTCCTCTTGGATATAGTCATCCCATAGTCTTTCCCAAGAGAGAAGAGTTTCTCGAGCACAAACACCTTGGGAAAATGTTTCCCACCGAGATGAGAACCCATTTGGTGCTCAGTTCGCGAGCTCTTTGTCTTCAACCTTCTCCCCAACCGCTGCAAGTTGATCACGAATCTACTTTACCTTCATCAGGTAATTGGTGTGTCTAATCTGTTCATCTTAAGAGATCTAAATCTGTTGTGCAATATCATCTTCGTGTTTATGTTCTCCCTCTGGTAAAGGCTAACCAAGGCATCGAACATTTTCTTCAACATCTTCTTGAACATATGAGGGATTAAATGATCCTTTAATCCATGATCATTTGCTTGGCCTTCACTTTTTTCTTCTTGTGAGCCGCCAAAGGTTGTTGATCTATCAACAAACTAACTACATCCTTCACGATATCCTAGAGATCTTTCTGTTTTAATAAAATTGTTGCCCTGACTTTCCATTATAGGAAATTTGAGGCACCATCCAATATGTCATAAAACCTTAGGCTAGTTGATGCCATCTCTAATTTGCACACAAACTCCCAACTCTATTGAGTAGTACCTCTAAAACCCTCTTATTGATGGTCATGGCCCCTCGCAGATGATATTGTAAACTCTTCGAATCGTCTCAATCATAGAAGCTCTAATACCATATTAAATTTCCAAATTCTAGGTGACCATTGTTCTTATGTTCTTAGCTAAACACAAACTTGTTATTTAATTGCAAAAATTAAATTCTTTCACATAGTTGTGGTCACACATATAGTTGGAAAGTAAACAGCGGAAGTAAAACATAATACACTCATGATTTACTCCAAATCATCTTTTCATTAATAATCCAAAGCTTACAAGGAAACCTCCATGGACTATCAAACTAGCAATTGTATGATACACTCAAAACTGAAATCAATCACCTCTAACCAAACCGTCTTTGAGTGAATAATGAATGTATCTTAACCCTCTACCTTGACATGCATTTATACTTGAACTAAAACCCTAATCCACTAAAACCTTAATCTCTCGTAAAAATGTACAGATGAGATTAGTCTCGGTCACTAATTTATTAGAAATAACTCAAACGAATTTCCACATGTTTGACACTAACCTGTGCAGAAATTCATGTCCAAGCTACAATTTTCAACAATTTTATGACAGATTCAAATATATTACACCCACATATTAAGGGTGTGAAATATGATTTCATATCTAAATTTAGAGTCAGCATGGTAATATTGCATTGGATTTGTATATATTTAGATGCAAAATACATTTCTTTAAACACTTGCATTTAAAAAAAAAAGATTTCACTTGCCTTTGTTTGAGTTATCTGATTCAAATATAATTTAGCTTTCATTTCAGAATCCTGACAAAAGTTTCAAATTTCAAATGTAGATAATATGTTATACCTAAAAACCGTTAAAAACCAAAATTAAGAGCAATAAATCCAAGTTTTAACCACTCAGCTCTCATTGACCTATTTGAACACTAATTCTTGATGAAAGCCAACTTATTCAAATTTATTAGTTCCACCTCAATATATAAAGTGTACTTTATTGGAGTGTAAGTTATGTTGCAGTATGGCATGCCTCTCTTATACCAAGGGGCACTCTTTTCTCTTTATTAGCTTCTAAGGTTGCAAATCTAAACTTACGTACCTTCACCTCTTCTACTCCAACATCATGATCCGTGTCTTCTATCACATTAGTGCCCATTTAACCTTTATATTTTGATATTAACTATCATGGTTATTACTGTTGTGCATAAGGGTAGGTAGCACTTTATGCATGATGATACCTGCCATTCTTATGCTTGCTGCAATAAACTAGTACAAGGGTAGTTTGCTCTATTTCCCACCTTTCACACTGCATGCTTAGTTAACCCTATTTGCAAAGCTTTACTCTATGTGTTACATGACCCTACATCTTCCAGCTTCTCTTGAAAATGTTCTTACAAGGGAAGGTTAAGTGTTCCTCCTTTCCATTCAGCATTACCCTGCCCTTCCTATCCAGTTGTTCAATGTTAGTTTAGTAATTCTACTTTGAATTGAAGCCAATGAAATACGAGCATATGAGATCTGCAATCATATTTCAGCATACACAGGATGACACAGCTAGAGGTATAGGAACAAGACAAAATTCAGTCAATAACTACCCTTGATGTAAAGGTTCAAATTAAGATTCAATACAAACGGTGAAATAATATAGCTGTTTTCTTGTAGGACAAGATGGCTTGATGACCTCAATCACATATACAATTTAATTTTTTTTTTAAATCATATGCTTGACAATATAAAGCTTGTGTTGGACTCTCTTCTTATACTAACCTTTAAGACTGAAAGTGCTCAAAATCATCAAGAGCGTTGATAGTTTTTATGTAAACATTAAAGTTTTAGCATTATGTTTTTGTATATATATTTGTGCGATTTTATTGTTCGAATCACATCCCTAATCCACAGAAGCATTCAATTCAAATATTATGGAATCTGAAAGACAACAACATAATCATGTTATGAATGCATATGGCACAAGACTATGAAGACTTGCTTGTAGACGATCACATCAAATTTACACCTTGTTTTACATCAAGGTGCCCTAATCTTGAGATACATCTAATGCTGAAAACATGTTAATGATTTTATATAAATTGCAAGGTAATCTAGACAATGGTTTCTGCACCCCTATCTTGTGCATCAGACAGATCACTTCCTCAAGGATCCCTGTCATGCACATGAATTTGTTAAACCGGATTCTCCCTTAAGCTCAGACAGAGCTTAAGCAAAAATATTCAGATGAACCCCAAAACATCAAATACATTTCGCAAGTTCATCCCTTCTCCAGCCAGCATTGACCTCTGGAATCAAAATGGATGAATACTGTACACTCAAATCATCAAGAAAATTATGACCTAGATACAAGGCAGACAATTGATTGTCAATGTGGGCTTTGTCAAGCTTGGTAAACAATATCCTTTGTCTACCAACCTCTGCTCCTTTGAACTCCATTGCAAAACGCTATTCCGGAGTGCGCATTGCACTAGACTCTGGTGGATCATTCTTTGAGTCTGCTTTAATGTTCACATCTGAAAAATGCTCTATCCTGAGATTCTCAACCTATATTTTACATAAACACCAATTGTGAGAGACATTTAAACATGTGATCACTCAAAACAACAATACAGATGTCCAAATCACAAACCTGATGAGTCTGAGGTTGTGCTTTCATTCTAGCCCGTTTTTCTTGCAGTGCCCGTTGGCGGCTCTCATACAGATAAAAGCCATCAACAATGGAAGACCTTGCAGGATAATTCTTGAAAATTTCCAGCATTTCAAGGCCCTCCTGAAGATTAATCTGCCAGAAAAAGTAAGCATGTTAGTGGAAACCAAAAAATATTTCTAATATAGATTTTAAAACACTGTCATTTATGAAGTTCATACTCTAGCCAAAATGTTGCTAGATAAAGAATATGACAAAGAAAAATTCATTTAATCATTCGGCCACTTGCAAAAGCTTTCCTAGGGTCGAGATTTTCCATATTCTTAATTCTAATTCAAGGAGAATGTTCATAGTAAGACAAAAGTGCAAGATGATTTACATCCTGAGTATCCCTGCTATTTGTAACAGGCTTGTTGTCATTGTTTTCAAGTATAATATGGCGTAGCTGAGCATTGGGAATATCTTTTATGATATGCCATCTGACTGAAAAGCTCCCAGTCCACTTATCCTGCTGCCAGAAATCCATACTTTTGCTGAAGTCCACGGGTCCCACCATTTCTGCAACACCACAAAATCGTCCACTTCCATTCACCTGAAACATTTGCAAGAAAAGGCTTACCCACAATTGTAAAAAATGAGAAAAGTGCAAACTACATAAGAGAAATAATAATAGGCTTCGTTGACAGAAAAATCTTATAGCACAAAAGGAGAAATATTAAACAGTCAACTCAAAGGAAACTTACTGAGAAGAAAAGGAATATTGGACAACCACCAGGATTGTCACCAGCTCTCAACTGTGCATCCTCAAATGCTAGATTCAACTTCTGGTTTCCATTCGGTGTGCTTGCCCACACACTGTACTTTATGCTTTTGTGAATATCATCTTCACTATAGGATTTGATAACAAAGAACTTTGCATCATCATACTTGGTAATAAAATCCAAACGATTGTAACTGTCACCATCACCAAGGACTCCAAGAATTTCATTAACCCTGTCTGAAAACACACTTTGTACTTCAGCCTGCCCACTGGATAATGCTTGCTGATTTGCTGGCCTTATCGTTGGATGTTGCATTGCATCATTTGGGCCACCATGGATCAATTGCCCATTGTCAAAGCAGTCACTATTTTCAACCCACCGCTTATTGTCTACCATCAAACCTGAGTTGTTGCCTCCTATTTCTACTTGATAGGTGGTTAAACCATCATTTGTTCTCAACTGTGTGGCAGGAGAAGGAATAACAAAAGGAATACCACTCGGAGGTTGTAAATTGGGCATGATATGGGGTAGATAAACTGCTTGCTGCAGCGAAACAATACAATACCAAGACAAAATTCAAACAACCCAGTCAGCAATTGTCTAATTTAAAAGATATGGATTAGCATTCAAAAGAGAGTAATATAAGCAAACCATATAATTTGACCTACAGGGCTAATGGAGATATGCTGTGTTGTAGAATACCTGTGGAGGTGGCAATGCAATAGCTGGGAAATTTTGACCAATTGTTGAATGGATCCCAGATGAAACACCATTGCTTTGAGGTTCCCCAACATTTCTTGGATCCATCCATTGTGCCATAGTTGGCCTCATATTATCATAATGAATGGCAGCATCCACAGGAACAGAATTGTTTAAAGCAGCAGGCATAAAGCCTCTGATGTAAGAGCCATTTGGAGGCATTAAATAGGAATTAAATCCTGGTCTGCTACCGAAGAAATTGTTGTTTCCAAACTGAATGTTATTGAAATAAGATCCATGTATTCCAAAATCTTCTAACCCTGGCATAATAGCTTCTGCTGGAGGAACATCTGGAGGAAATGACCAATATTGGCTCTCTGGATAAGGCACTTGTTGATAAAGAGAGCCTGGATGTTGAAACTGATTACCATAAATAATATTATCTGTGTTGAATGCTGGAATCGATTGCCATCCAGGGCTGTAAAAGGTCTGGGGAGGATAACTGCCATCCATTGATGGAAAAAACAAAGGAGAAACCTCATGTTGAAAAACCTACAAGGAAATTATAAAACCATATTACCATTAGAAAATACATCAGGTATTAATATGTTATCAATATCTTTAAAACCAATCCAGCATTAAATAACATAAATCTATTAAATTGAAAGTGTGAAAGCTTTCATCGAAGCCACTTCTGCAGAAATTATCTGTAATTAACAGCCAAAGCCAAAAACTGATTCTTACTGGTAAATGATATCCAACATCAGTTACATATGCAGATTGCTGATATCCATCAGTTTCTGGTACATATGGATTGTTTCCTTCAAAATTCAGGTACAAATTATATCAGTAGCAAGGTGGCAGAAAGCATTCATACTAATTTTAAATTGTAAAGTTACCTTACCTCCATAGAAATATACTTGTGGAGCATGAAGACCATTCGGGGCAATATAAGCTGAAGGAACTCCAGTGCCTGTAGCACCAGGCAGATGTTGTGAAGTTGACCTCAATCCAGAGCCTGCAGTACTTGCCAGATGCTGTGAAGCTGATGGCAATCCAGAGACTGCAGTACTCTCCAGATGTTGTGAAGCTGATGGCAATCCAGTGCCTGCAGTATTCGCCATGTCTTGTGAAGTAGATGGAAATCCAGAGCTTGTGTTACTTGCCAGATGTTGTGAAGTTGATGGCAATCCAGTGCCTGTGGTACTTGCCAGCTGTTGTGAAGTTGACAGCAATCCAGTGCCTGCAGTACTTGACATATGTGAAGTTGATGGCAATTCAGAAATCCTTGTTTCTATATCTCCTTCACTAATCCTTGACTCTCTATCCCCTTTTCTAGGGCTTGAAGGGTTATGCGGTGTTCTTCCATCCTGATTCAAAGACGCATAATTCTTATAAATTGCCATAGAAGATAATAATTTCTACAAAAATGGATAAACCATGGAATATTACAATAATCATGGATAAACCATGGAATAAGCGTGCAGCCTGTAATGGATTCTCTTTTTTCTATCAACTATGTAGTTAGCTATCTTTCATGATTCATGCAAGAACCAAAGATGAGTCACTGAAAAGTAGCAAAGTAAATACTGAGATATATTCAAGGTACCATGGAATGTGGTGTAGAATACAAGCATGATCAATTCACCTTGACAGGATACATGGATTCAAATCATGGAGGTTCTATTGACGACAAGAAATCCACCTCCAGATTTGTATTCTTTTTGGGATTTGGTCCTATATCACAGGGGAGCAAAAAGCAAAACTTTGTTTTCCAATATTTCCATTGAGGCAGAATATTGTGCAGCAGGAGTTGTCGTCTTTGTAAATATATAGCTACATTGCATACTTACAAGATTGGGGATACCACAAAACCAATGGACAATCCTCTACTACGACAATCAGGGTGTTCTACAATTTGTTCACAATTCAATGTTTCATGAGCACACAAAACACACATTGAGGAAGTTTACATGACCCAAGTTCCAACTAGAGGGTTTTGTCACACCTGGTCAAGAACAAAAGGTATCAAGTCCTTGTATGGTTTCAAGTAGCAATGACCATATGATCCAAACCTCTCCTTCAAGGAGCAAGGGGATGAGGTTGTGATTCTCATTGTGTATGTCAACAATCTAGTCATCATGTGCAGATCAGCAAACATGATTGATTCCATAAAGAATGATCTTAAACGATCATTCGACATGGCAGATCTCGAGCTACTGCACTATTGTCTTGCTTTGGAGGTATGACAAAAGGGACATCACCTCTTCATGAAGCGTGCCAAAACTATGCTCAATAAATCCAAGGTTATGGATTGTAAGCCTATTGCAACACCCATGGAGACAACATTTCAGCTGTCTCATTTGATCCATCGCTGCAGGTAATAAAACTCTCTATTGTCCGTTGATTAGGAGCCTTATGTACCTAACATATGCTGGGCAAAATATTAAGTATGTTGTTAGCTATCTTTCACGGTAGATGCACCTTAGAATAAATCCACGGTTATGGATTGTAAGCCTATTGCAACACCCATGGAGACAACATTTCAGTTGTCTCATTTGATCCATCGCTGTAGGTAATCACAGTCTCTATTGTCCGTTGATTAGGAGCCTTATGTTTCTAACATATGCTAGGCAAAATATTAAGTATGTTGTTAGCTATCTTTCACGGTAGATGCTGGAACCAAAGCTGAGTCAGTGGATAGCAGCAAAAGTGAATATTGAGATATATTTAGGTTACCATGCAATGTGGTCAGGAATACAAGAATGATCAATCCATCTTGACATGATACATGGATTCAGATCATGGAGGTTCTATTGACAACAGTGAATCCTCCTCTAGATTTGCTTTCTTTTTGGGTTCTTGTCCTATCTCATGGGGGAGCAAGAAGCAAGACTTTGTTTTTCAATATTTCCACTGAGGCTGAATACCGTGCAGCAGGAGGACCTGTCTGCATAAAGATATGGCTACATTGCATACTTGGAGGACTGGGAGTACCACAAAAAACAATGGACGATCCTGTACTACAACAATCTGGGTGTTCTACAACTTGATTGCAATCCATTCAGGGAGTGCACCTCACTCCTCTCGATGCAACAAGCTTTCAAAATTATAATAACTAGTTTAGTTTAAAGTCATGTATTACTTATTCATGGATTAGATGGCATAGTATGCTCTGCTATATGAATTTTAATGAGAAATGTTATATTTATGATGCTCCACGCATGTAGTCCGTTTTGTATTTAAATACTAGTGCCAGAGAGCCTTTAATCGAACCATAAACTAAACCCTGAAGACATAGAGGCATAAGGAAGAGGTCATCATCCTTGAGGAAGTAAATTTGACTGTATACCTATGCCATACATATCTATGGTTATTACCCAAAGGAATATTAGTATGTGCCAGTGTTAGCACCAACATTTTTTTCAAAAAGCATTGGAATTTGAAACAAACATTTGTGATAAAATAATAATAATAATCTATTTTTAAGGTCACCGCCAAGCAAGACACCAATTTGGTGTATGAGACACCATTGTTTGTGGGACAAGGGACCCCCCTCTGTGCAGTGATTTAACTGCTGAAGTCTACAGAGGTGTACATACACTACCCCCTCTGGATTTGAACCTGTGACCTCCTAAGAGGAAACACATGCTCTTAACCATTAGGCCCACTCATGTTGTACATATAAATTTTAAAAACTGACAAGATGTAAAAAATGCATGCATTTACCTACAAAAAAAGGAACTCGTATATGTTAGAATATCCACCTGTTGCTCCACAGGTTCGATCCTAGTGTACCTGTAACAATCTATAGAAATGCATAAGGGTGCAGCAGTCTACAAGGATCCAACAGTGAATGCACATGCATATGTTGGCCGTAGATTAGATGTGTTATTTGAATTTCTGTCTTCAGTTCAGTTCAGTTCTAAATTAGATCTTCAAATCAGTTCAGTTTTAAAATTAGATCACATCCAGATCAGATTTAGACAGGCACAGTTCTAGTAGAGTAAGTTGTGTACATGAGGATAGTTCTACTCCAGGAAAGGCACACTTACCAACGAGATGTGAATGCCTAGTCCACTTCAGTTTGGCGTGCTTTTCTTAGCAGCTCTATTCATGAAGGCATACTCTTTTAGGTATCTTGAGTTAAGGTTTGACACTGCCAAACTTGATGCATTTAGACCAGATTTATTGTCAGCACCTCTGCTTGTGTTATAAAGACAAGAGAGCACTCCTTTCTGTTTAATTCAGTTTATGGAAGTGAGGGTGTATACAGCTTTTATTTTACAGTTAATAAAGAAAACAGATGTGATTTTTTTTTGTGCTGCAAATCTCTGTTATTTGCTGTTAGTTTTTTTCAGTGAGCTTGTGTGCTTACAGATCTAGCAAAGCAGAAGCAATTTTGATAGTTTATTAGTTTTCCAGCTTTCTAGGGTTTTTTGTTTGCAGGTCTATTTACCATGTACTGAAAATTTAACATTATAAATTACCTATACTTTATACTTAAATGACCGTAACAAATTTAAATCACTGTTACAGACTATGTTGCAGGAAACGCCATCCCCTCCCCCCACATCCACAGGCCGTTTCCTGCTAGAAGCGTAGAAAGTTGAAACGTGTACCACATGGCGTGGAAACACGTTTCCGTATGGACGAGCGTGTTTCCCGAGAAGGAAACATGTTTCCTCCATACAGAACCATAAGGCCCCATTTCCCAAAAAAACTTTGCCTAGTTGATTAAAAAATATCGCCCTAGTCAGTAGTAATTGGTAGTATTTAATGGTAATATTAAATTCTTAAAATAAAGGTGACATTTACTTAAATTTTCAACATTACCATTGATTGTTTTGAGATGTTTGAGAGTGGTTCCAACTTCATCGGACTTCATATACAAAAAGTAGAATTTTAGGTCCCTTTCACAATTCAGCAGACTTAAGAGTTTCCGGAATTTCAGTATTACAAAATTTCCATCAGTTTCTATCATGTATGAGCGTATGGAATTGACATTTAATCAAGCACATCGACCACCCCTGTATGTGCCTTGATGTTGGTGATGTTGATCGTTGAACTCCTCTATCATGACCTTAATATAAAGGTACTCTTCGCTTAAGCAAAATCAAGCTTTTTCTACCTTATTTTCACGATTGGATTAGGAAGTTTCATAAAAAATTGTAGGGTGTTGAATCGTTTACTAATGTCCTTGGAGAATCAACTTTGAAATTTGAGTTAGAAGCAAGGGCTAGAACCTAGAGGAGGGAGGCATAGGGTGCTATTGATGAATAGGATCCCAGTATAGGCAATGATTCGCCAACATGTATGATTTATGATTTATGCTTCATATTCATTTGTTTAAATGTCCTTGCTCATATATATATATATATATATATATATATATATATATATATATATATATATATCGCATTTCCCCGTTTTCAAAATTTTGGGGGTCATGTTTCCAATGCATCCCGATTTTGGAAACTCATCCCCGTTTCCCCGCTTCGTACAAATTAGGTTGCAAATTTTATAGAATTTGAATAAACACAAAAATTTTAAAATGAGCTTCCCCAGATAAGATAATATAAGCCGCAAGGGTTAGCTTGATTGGTTGAACCACCTGCCCAACTATGAAACCGGATTCGTCCTGGAGGCCCCTCGTGTCCCGTGGGGATCGAATCGGACACGATTCGAGTCGGACACGTGCCCAATTCGTCTTCCAGACGAATCCGAAAACAAGACACGTTAAAAAATCAAATCGGACACGAAAATGCAGCGTGTCCCAAAAACAGGACACGTGACCGGCGGAAAAAGATAGCCGAGTTTGCTTAAATTCAATTTTTTGTCTTTCTTTTTGTCATTTGAAAGGAAGCAATTGATTGAGAGTGAGTTTTATGTGCAGGTGAAGGAGTTTTGAAGGAGATTTGAAGGCTATCCATTGTTTCCAAGCGGTTCCAAGTGCATTCCAGTGGATTTGTGGAGAGGATTGCAAGCTCAACCATCACACAAGAAAAGGAATGTCTCAATCAGCTAGGGCAGGAGGTAGGGGTCAAAGGAAAGGAAAAAATGCACCATCTAGGGCCTCCCCTCCTATTCCACCAAGCACAACCGGTTCTCCTCCTCCGTCAAGTGCTCCATCGGCTGCTAGTGGAGCTCATGCTCCATATAACCCTGTTTTAGCAAGACAACAAGCCCAAGAAAAAAATACCCTTTGTGGAAGTATGTGACAAGGAAAGATGGGCCTGGGGCAAAGCTTGGTGGGGGAGGCAATGTGTCTTGGAGATGCAATTTTTGCAACCATGAGTTCATGAGCACATATTTCCGAGTTAAGGGCCATTTGTTGGCCCTTCCTTCTTGTGGGATTTCTTCATGCAAAGCGGTGACTACTAACCAAAGGAGGGATATGGAAAGAGAGGATAATGTTGGCTTAGGGAAGGTGGTAGCAGCAAGCAAGAAAAAAGAGGATGATCCTCTTCCATTTTTGAGGAAGTCGTCTAGCACCAAGACTCCATTTCCACCTAGCATTCATGGGCGTGGAGATACTTATCAAACAAGAAAGAGGCAATCTACATGTGGTCCAATGGATAGGATTTTCCAACAAGAAGCGCGAGAAGAGGTAGACCTTACCATTGCATTTTTCTTCTACCTCAACTTCATCTCATTCAATGTTGCACGGTCACCATTGTATTTTGAGATGGTTCGAACTATCTTGGAACGAGCTCCAAGTGGTTATTTGCCTCCTGGTTCAGAGAAGCTTAGAACCACATTGTTGGTTAAAGCAAAGAAGGAGGTAGATAAAATCCTTGAGCCAATTAGAACAACATGGCCCTCATGCGGTGTGAGTATTGTTTCTGATGGATGGATGGATCCCGCACGCCATCCACTCATCAATTTCATGGTATCTTCCCAAAATGGACCGTTGTTCTTGAAAGCGATGGATGCTCTTGGGAAATACAAGGATGCACAATTTATGGGTGATTTATTCATCAAAACCATTGAAGAAGTAGGTGTTGATTCGTGTGTACAAATCATCACGGACAATGCACCTGTTTGCAAGGCTGCTGGCATGATTGTGGAAGCTAAATATCCACAGGTATGTTCATTCTTTCATTTCTAATTTGCTCATTGTTTGAATTTGGTCATTGCAATGTTAGTGTTGGAGAGTCATTGATACATGCTTTTATTGCTCTTACAGGTTTTTTGGACACCTTGCATTGTCCATTCCTTGAATTTAGCACTGAAAGCCATTGCTTCGGATGTGACATGGATTGGCACCCTTATTGAGGATGCACGCCATATCCGTAACTTTGTACAAAACCACACAAATGCCCTCACCATCTACAAACAGTACACACAGCTTTCATTGCTGAAGATTGCAGATACTCGGTTTGCTTCCTCATTCATCATGCTGAAGAGGTTGAGGGAGGTCAAAACCGCTCTTGGGTCCATGGTGATTTCAGAGTTTTGGGCTTTTTGGAGAAGGACGGATCAGGCTGCTTCACAAAAGGTGAAGGACAGGGTGTTAGATGATGGTTGGTGGGACACGGTAGATCTTAGCATTAAGATCATGGAGCCAATCATTTCTTTGTTACGGTTTGCAGACACGGACCAGCCCATCCTAACAGAGGTTTATGAGGGGTGGGATTCCATGATTGAGTCCATGAGGTCCATTGTCATGGAGAACGAGTGTCCCGAGTATGGGACATCGACAGAGAACTTATGGACCATTATTCGGGATATTCTTATCTCCAGGTGGGATAAGAATTGCACACCTTTGCATTGCTTGGCCCACTCCTTGAACCCCAAGTTCTACACTCAGAAGTGGCTCACTGGTGGATCGAGGGCCTCACACAGAGTCCCTCCTCACATGGATGCAGAGATTGCACATGGGAGGAAGATAGCACTTAGACGGCTATTTCAGGATAGCGACATGCTTGAGGAGGGGGAGGAGGGATTTGTAGATTTTTCCACTGGCACTGGGAGATTTGGAGGCTATGATGTGCTTAGAGATAGGGGGGGTAAGAAACCCTATGCTTGGTGGGCAACTCATGGGGCAACATCCCCTATTCTACAGAAGTTAGCCTTGAGGATCATCTCTCAAGTTACATCATCCTCTTGTTGTGAGAGGAATTGGAGCACATATGGGAACTTGTACAGTGTGAAGAAGAACAGGCTTGAGCAGTCCAGGGCAGAGTCAATGGTGTATGTGCACTCCAACCTTCATCTTATTTACAGGAAGAGGGAGGAGTGGGTGAAGGGAAAGACAAAGATGGGGGATGTCTTTCCTGATGATATGGGTTTGGACAGCAGTATTGAGTTGGCATTAGCCAACATGGATCTTAATGATCCAGTGCTAGAGCCGGTCACTTTTGATGATAGTGTAAGTGATCGTATGGAGGGGTCATCCTCCACAGCAGCAGATGCAGATCATCAAATGGGCAGAGAGGAGGAGGAGGGGGACAAGGATGAGGATCAGGGCAGGGGTAGTGATGAGTATGTTGATGTTGATTCAGGCATGGAGGAGGACTACTGACAATTTGACATATGGGATTCTCCCATCTTGATCGACCCCTTTTTGTATTTACTATTAGACTTTAGTCTATTTGGCATTTGCCAATGCCCAGTGGCATTCCAACATATATGTATATTGTATACATTTTGATTTTGATGACTTAATGAGAAATATGGTTCCAACATGCATCTATGTGTCTCATTGTGATTTGTGAATGACAAATGTGTTGTGAATCGTGACTTATGAATGACAAATGTGTAATTACTAATCATTAATGTGTTTTTATTCTAATTTCTATTGAATATTTGCAAATTTTCTAGTTTCTAAATATTTTTGGATCTATATGTCTATATTTTTAAATTTTAATATATATTTAGAAATATATATATATATATAAAACGTATCCTACATGTCCTAATTCCGGGGGTCACCGTGTCCGTGTCGGACTCTTGTATTTTCGTGTCCTTCGTGTCCCGTGTCCCCGTGTCAGGTGACTTAGCTGCCCAAGGCATTTTGCCAACAAGAAGGCCATAGGTCACAAGTTCAAATCCGGTCGAGTCCCTCGAGGTTACTAGCAACAATTGTGGCTAGCAGTTGAACCACCCTCCATCCAGATATTTTGGGGAAGAAAAGGCAGGGTCCCACATTGTTTTCCTTGGGAAAAAAATAAACAATGGAAAAAAGATAAAGATGATATGAAATATATTTATTGATGTCCAAGAAATGACCACAAAAGCAGGTCAATGGAGCTTAAGAATACAGACCATATAACTACAAGAGAGTGGGAATGTGAAAGCATACTCTAGAGCTATCACTAGTTAAAAACTAATGCACATTTAAGGAGAAGGTAGAATTTAGGAATTAGATGAGTAAATCTAGTGCACACAATCTTTATCATCACAGTGTCATTAAAAACCATGGAGAATTCACAATTAAATTATAAAAATCAAGGATGCAGTATGTTTAATTATGTTAGAAATTTATGCCCATTTGAAGAGGACGGAAAATTTAGGAAATAGTTGAGTAAATCAAGTGCATGCAATCTTTATGAAACAAAACTTACACAGTTTGCATGACTGGTAATTAGTTAGGATAAGATTCTTTTCATACACACCTTAGAGATGCAAAAGATATATCAATGCCGGCTTACTCTGATCTTATTGCAGCCATAATCTCAATAAGATAGAGTTGACTTGTTATACAATATTCTCCTTTGTACATTTGTTTTGTAATATAAGAAGTACTTCCTTGAAAAAAAAAAGACTCCATAGATACAAACTGGTTGAAAGCACATGCAATAATATTAGAAAATATTAGATTGCATTAGACAATAATGGAAAAGCTTATGATAAGCAATAAAGACACTTTCGTCTATATTTAGAAGACTTTTTAGCATTAAAGTGTGTGAGAAGGCATTTTTTATGAGTAAATTTATTTTAGGCTATGGTCTTCTAAAAGCTGAAGATTTACCTTTATCTTGTCTAATTCAGCCACAATCTTGTATTATAAATGTGTACTGTTGGGTAATACAGAGAGAAATGTATTCAGTTTTCAAAAGTCTGTATGGCACTGCTCATAGTCAAGTTGTGTTAATGTTCTGAATATTATGCAAGTTAACATACTCCGAATATTGATACTGTGTAACACATATGTTGAATAAACTCCATCACCAAATATTATCTAATTGGAACTAACCTCCAAGGCTAACTCTACATTAGTCGATATGCACTGTGGATCTTTAATAGATTACAAAGGCAACCCAAAATCCTTACAATTTATAGCACTGCTTGAATCTATTGGGCTGCATCATTCTATTGAGCTAACTTATTCTACATAACAGTTAGACCCCTTTACTAACCACCATGTCTTCAAGTCTGTAGGTTCTGGAAAGGAGAGACTATTTTTTTATCCAAGGACTCGTAAGCTAGTAACTAAGTAAACATTATGGAATTAAGTACAATCACTAATGCTTGGAGTTCCATCATCACTTGAATTAAAGAGGAAAGTGTAACCTCCCGAGCTAGCATGTGCGATTAAAGTTCCAAAGAAGCAAGCTAATCCAAGGGGAACTCAAAAGGAAAGGCCAATGTCACCACACCAATCCCCTTCGCACTTCCGGTTGGCTCTTCTTCAACTCAACGGGGGCTACCCTAAAATAGGATTACTAGGGCAAAGATAATGACGGCCAAGGTGAGATGAAGAGGTTTCCCTAGTAAAATGTTTGTAGCATAGAAAGTAAAGGGGAAGATGATCAGAGAATATAGAGAAACCAATCAAGAGACTAGTGTCAATCCACCAAGGGCAAATGGAGTCAAAGACGTACAATCTAAGAGGGCCTTGTTTCATATGTCACTAAGGGGGAAAGGTTGCAGGATCGATCAAACATTTCTTAGTGGAGTGCAAGAATATACTAGGATTTACAAGGGAAGTGATTGAATAGAGGATTGACTTCCTTTCTAACTTTGGGGGTGCACTATACACACAAAAAATCAATATTATACCCTTCAAAATAAGAAAGAACGCAAAAATCAATACCCAAATGTGCACAGATACAAAGGAAAAGAGGATAAAGATTAACATAAACCCTTCTCCCTCCAATGTGGTATTAATACCCTTCTATTTGTTGACGTTTGTAGCTTGGACAGGAACTTCCACATAGGTTTTGTGTCAAACATGCGTGAAGTCGTCCAAGTTAAATCTATTTTGCAATTCACTTTATTTATAAAGTGGAAGTCTTTTAATTAGCTGTTGAGTCTAATAAAGTGTAATTTAAACACAATAGTTATTTAGACTAATCTCAACCGTACATCTCACCAAGAGATTAGGGTTTTCGTAGATTAGGGTTCAGCTAAAGTATAAAGGCAGGTAAAGGTAGAGGGAAAAGACGGATTCATTATTCACTCAAAAACAGGTTGGTCGGGAGGTGAAGTAATTCATCCATGGAGCAGCATAAAAGCACCGGAGAAGAGCCCAGATCAGCAACCAAGTAGAGGATCCCAGAGCAAGTGGCAGGTACAGCAAATCTGTACAGCAGAATTTGCTTTGTTTGAGTGTATCATACAGCTGCATGTTTTTGGCAGATGTGGAGGTTTCCTTCTACGTGGAGATCTATTAATGAAAGGTTGATTTGAAAGTGTAAATCATCTGTGTATTGTGTAAATCATCTAGAGACCATCTCCCCCCACCCTACAACTTCCCAAAATTTAGGGGATGACCAGATATTTTGAAAGATGCAACACAGAAGACCCTACCCAAATATATAAAGGTATTAGTATTACTAATGTATGAAGTTTTAAACTTTTAAAAATGATCAGTAAGAATAAACATTGAAAATCATGAAAGCAATAGCATCGCATGGGCCATCTACACATTTCAATATCTAATGAATCAAAATTGTTGTATTTCTCATATCATAACCAAAACTCAGAAGTAAACTGTAAAAGAGGCCCAAAATTTAGGGGATGACCAGATATTTTGAAAGATGCAACACAGAAGACCCTACCCAAAT
>LPNX010047212.1:1202741-1227434 GCA_001517045.1 Pseudotsuga menziesii
ATTACAAACGTATGAAGTTCTAAACTTTTAAAAATGATCATTAAGAATAAACATTGAAAATCATGAAAGCAATAGCATCACATGGGCCATCTACACATTTCAATATCTAATGAATCAAAATCATTGTATTTCTCATATCATAACCAAAACTCAGAAGTAAACTGTAAAAGAGGCCCAAAATTTAGGGGATGACCAGATATTTTGAAAGATGCAACACAGAAGACCCTACCCAAATATATAAAGGTATTAGTATTACTAATGTATGAAGTTTTAAACTTTTAAAAATGATCATTAAGAATAAACATTGAAAATCATGAAAGCAATAGCATCGCATGTGCCATCTACACATTTCAATATCTAATGAATCAAAATCATTGTATTTCTCATATCATAACCAAAACTCAGAGGTAAACTGTAAAAGAGGTCATTAGATATCGCAGACTAAAATTTCTCATCTGTAAATATGAATTTCTCAACTGTAATAAAAAAATGGGTACCCAATCTTGAGAAATTGACTCCAACAAGTTGCAAGTGGATTTGTCTGTAAAATCAACAAAAGAATGTTGCTATGACAGGTTTCCAACCACAGTTCTTGTGAGAAATTGCAAAAATCAAATGTTGTGACAAAACATTTGCCACAAGAATGCCTCTCCAATGTATTCACTGTTGAATGAGATGAAACACACTGCAAAGCCACTGCTTTTATGAGATTTCAGCTACCAAACCACTTCCCAACGCCAGCAGCAATCACAGTTATAACTTTGTAAAAGATCATTGTGATTTGTTTTAGGGTTTGCTTAGTGTGATAGAGTGTAAGAGGGTCTGCGGAACCAGTAGAAACAGGTGGGGAAATCAAAATTAGGTTTTTATATTTCTTTTCCATCAAAATGTCACATCACATTGGGTCCTTATTTGCGTCCCTCAAAGGCACAACATACTCTGCACATACACCAATTGCAGGGGGCACAGATTTCTGGGAGTGGGACATACCCACTGGTGTATCCAATGTACCGGACACATACGAGATGTACATGGGTTCCCCGATTTGGAGTGCCCGCAGGAAACAGGTACCTAGGGGTTGTGTACAAAATTCAAATACCAATGTAACAATGCAAAAACATACACAATGGACCCTAGATGATGAATATGCATTTCTCAATATGAGTATGAACATGCATCTTTGGGAACTTGTGCAGGATGTAGATTGTTCTATGTCACGACTCACGGCTGAGAACAGGTTCCTAAAGAAAAATAAACAATGTCCAACCTACAACTAAGATTGCAAACACTGACAAAATGTTTCTTGTCACATCTTTGCAACTGCTCTAATATCTGGGACAAATGGCTGCCTGTGACAAATTTTGTGTAAAACATCTGCATGCATGATTCAAAGTTGCCATTTCAAGCACCATAATGGCAATCAGTACTTGCATGTAAGTTTGAGAAAACAAAACTCCAATATGAAAAACTGGTCCTTCTCACAAGAATAACTCTTCAAAGTTCAAACTAATAAAATAAGCAATGCTGAAAAACTATGAAATCCCAACAGAAATTAATGGAAGAATGTATACAATCTCCATGGGCATCCCAGAAAAGAAAGATAAAAAAAGGCATTCCTTTAAAGCCTAGATTTTATCTGTTTAAACTTTAAACTTTAAAGTCATACAGCCACCCTTCAATCAAGGGATAAGTCAAAGGAAAAGATTCATACTCGGTGGTTGGTGGGCATACGAAAACATGAACAAGCAAGGGAAGCTGACTATAAATTGGAGTCACCAAATACTTTTGAACGCTACATTATACTATGTTCCCAACTGAAAATCTTGCAGGGGATTACAAAATACCTAAGTTACCAGAATACAGATATGGATCTGGATCCAGATATGGATTCGCCGGATTTTTGAAAAGCCAGGATCCGGATCAAGAGGCAAAACAACAAGGACAACAAATTTAAATATATTTTTACAATAAATAAAATAGAATGGGAACTCAAACCATTCAGGAAACGAGTAGGAACTTAAATTATAGCCAAGAAAGAGTCTTCACGAATATTACTATTAGCCATTCATGTACCAGAACTGATAATTCGAAAGTTATAAGTTATAATTATGATTGATAATTGATCATTTTGAAGACCATTTTGGCATAAACATGAAGCAAGTCATAACTGTGTTTTTGAGAGCCACATCTACTTGTTCATATCAGCAGTAAATAAAGTGGTTTCTTGAAGGCTGAGGCAGGACTAAATAAAACTGTGGGAAAAGTGAGCTACAACATAGCACATAAAGATAGATCAAATGGAAACCTTCAGAGCAGACCTTGATAGATCAGAGTTCAAGAGCAGATCTTGAAGTAAGGATAGATCAGACCTTGACCACAAATGGGGTTTAAAGTTTTAGCCTTCAAGTGTTTAGGATTCGGATTTTGGGGGGGATCAATGGGTCAGAAAAGTACTAAAAGTTTCAAGATCCATTACAAAATTTCAGGATCTCTTTAAGTTTCCATAGGATCTGTTTGATGGGCACAGGATCCATTTCATTCTACAGGGGGCATGGATCCAATTTGCTAGGGTCTGCCTAGGATCCAACATAGAAACGGATCTAGTAATACAAAAAATACATACCACTATAGACATGCCACCATGTGACGATAAAGAGACCTTAAGAAAAGTAAAGCAAGATCCTTACAAATATACCTGCTAAATCTTGGACTTGTAGACTAGATGGTGGACACTTAAACTCCACAGATCATCTCACCTCGTGCTCAAAAGAAAATATTGGCAAAATCTAGTTGGCATGTTGCTTCTCTGCTCCTGCCTCGCATTCTCTTTTTCTACTAATAGGGAAAGTCAAGGGAAAAAACACCTCAGAAATTCCCTGTATATATAACTTGGAGATTTTACATAGCCTACAAAACCATCATATGACTTGACCACTAATCCCAAGGGAAATCAACAAATAGCCTTCGCCCAGGGTTTAGGCGAAGCAACCAATGACCAAGCAGATATCCTAGCTCCATACCAAGCTGTACTGCTTGCCAAAGAGCAGGATCAAGAAATTGGTAGTTATAGGAGACTCTGCCATAATTATCAGTCTTATGTTCCAAACTCTAGCCCGAAGGATCCTACTCTTCTTAGGTCAGTCCAGCGAACGCAGTTATTGGCAAAGGGATTTGAAAACACAGCCTATTACCAGGTTCTGAGAAAGCAAAATACCAAGGCAGATCTACAAGCAAACCTTGTATCTAGTTTGCAAAGAGGAAAATTAAATGAAAATGGGGGGGAATTCCTTAGTTACTTCCCATGAGACATTTTAAATTACCCAAGTTTGAAATGCACTCTCAAATTCTAGACAAAGTAACAGCGGTGGAGGTTTGAGGTGTCAAGCTCTTTATGTTGGATTTTGTGCAACTTCGGAAGTTATTCTTATTGTAATGTTTTGTACCTCCTACGGGAGATTATATTGATGTAATCAATCATGTAAACCCTTGAAAGAATTACTGTAAACCTTGGGGAAGAATTACACAAGAAAAATGAATTAAATAAACCTTATTTTATCTTCCCCCAAGACACATTGGCCAAGTTGGTCAACCTGCCCCAAAACAGTGGGCAGTTTGCCCCAAACAATGGGAAAAACTGTCAAGTCGGCCACTGTCAAGTCGGCCCCAGTTTAATTTCAGTGGAAAAACAGTATAAATAGAGGGCGCCCCTCCTCATTTTGATACACAGCAGCTTGAGCACTGCAGGACAAGTTCACCCTCAGCTAGAGAAGTTCACTACTGTAGCTAGGAGACTGTTTTTTGGGGGTTTCCCCATTGTGGAGAGGTTCTCTCTTATTTTCTTGGGGTTGTGCTACTACCATTTGGATGTACATCGTTCTCTATTGGAAGGTCTGAGCTTGGGGGAGATAATAGTGCTGTATTATTGTCTATGGTTGGGAGGTGATAGATCATCACCGTGGTTAAACAAGCTCCACACCCAGTTTGTTTCTGTGCTTTGTGTTTCTTCTAGTGATCTTGGTTTTACAGTTGTCAATTTCTAACACCATAAGACTCGCGCCGGCCCTTCACATCGTGGTACCTTTTCACTTCATGGCATCTCACAGCTTTAAATTATCTGCACCAGAGATGGGCCATTACACTGAAAGTGGTACTAAATCAGGTGTGAATATGGACATTGGCCTGATGCATATCTGATGCCACTGAGATGCTTTACTGTCTATTTTGTGTTTCCTTTCTAATCCTTGATACTGGATTAACTGCTGTGTGCAGAAGACCATCTCTGCTCTCAATTTGCATTTAATATCTCTGGCGAATTTGTGTTTTTCAAAGGATCCTGAAACCATTGTGGATAATTCTTGTGTAGGGCCGGCATCATGGAAAACCATATCCACCCAAACCACTGTGCACTGTCATGTTTACTAGTCAGGAAATTAGATAAATGGAGGAAAAATTGGGAGAGATGATAGAAGGATGCAAAATGCTTGTAGAACCAACAATTGGAGGATGTGGAATCCCAACTGGAAAGCTTCAAATCGAGGCAACAGGGGACTGAGATTACAGGAGGCAAAAACAGAATTCAGCTTGAAGAAATGGAAGAGAAGTTGAAAGGGCTACTGGAGACTCAAGAGAGTTGGGAAGTTGCAAGCAGGAAGGAAATTGGCAAGGGAAGCGGAACATTTATATACTCCTCCGTCACATTCTGATGGATTCTATAGGCCAAAGCAGTGGAGAGCAGAGGAGGCAATAGTACAGCAGGCAGTGCATCGTGAATTGAACCAGTCAGAGGAGGCTCAGACTTCCAAGGTTGCTGGAAAGACACATTATGGGCAAGCTCCTTTTTAAAATTTCTGTGTTAGTACATGGTCTGTAAGCATATTTGCTAGGAGGACAGTTTGTCAGGCATTTCACATGTTGTCTAGAATGTAATAGATGTAGCACTATCGAGCTAGCCAAGGCAGTTAGCATAGCAGAACTTTTGGTGGTCTCTTTTTCGAAAAGTAAAGACTGGATCTGCAAATTTTGCATTATCTTGCTGGACGGTTCAGCTGTAGCTTTATTTTAATACAAATATATATCTGTTTCTGTTATTAAAAAAGCATAAAAATTGTAAGAGAATCACCATAAGCTGCAGTTTTGCACTGATGGTAGGCAATTTCGAACATGTCCCGTATCACAAGGAGGGTTACTTTCATACAAACCATGGAGCTTCCGGGCATTCTCCTTCGGCAAAAAATGGCATAATCAAATACTAGGGTATTCGTATGGCTTCCAACCAATTCCAGTTCAGGACCAGCTTCAATTCTAGATAAAATCTTGTGGTCCTTGGAGAGTTGGCCTGCTAAATTTCTAAATCTTGCAAGGAGGGCAGTCGCGCTAAAATCCACCTTGAATCAAATGCCCAACTACATCTGTTCCATTCATGAGGGCCCTAAAACTGTCGGAAAAATAGGTTAGTTGAGACCTATCCATTCTGACTTCTTGTGCTCTTTTCTTCAATCTAGTGGTTGCACCATTAAACCAAAAAACTAATCCACAGTATGTCCATGCACCCATCCAGTCAGGTGGACTGGAAATTAGAGATTCATGGCGATTCAGAACTCAAGGGCAGGAAAAAGGTTGTGGGACTTAGCTTCTGAAGATCATTTGTGGAAGCAGGGCATCTTGTCCAAAATTCAAATATTTGAATAATTATCCTTTCAAGATCCTTTCTTTCATAAATCTCCTCCAAGAACTGGCCAGTGTCTTTGGAGGCTAATGTGATCTGTATGGACAAAACTAGTTCCAGACATTTTCATCAACCATTGATGAAGTAAACGCCGGGAATATGGAGAGGCCCAGGTCACATGCCCCTGGATGAGGAACCACACATTCAGCAGCTAAATTTAATCCTAAAGATTATGATTTGACAAAAGTAAAGACTTTTACGATGAAGGGATAACAGGTTGGATAGATCCCTCTTTATTTAATTATTTGGCTGTGGGAATAATTGAAGAAGATATTTTCAGACAAAAAGCCAAAATTCTTTCAACTCTCTTGAGAGCTTCTACTTTCCCAAGAGAAGAAAGAATTATTGTGAATAAGAATTGTAGTCTTGTACTAATAAGGGTCTCCAAAAAGGATCTTTCTAGGGACATATATAGCAACATAGCAGTTCAAAAACTAAGATTTGGTATTTAGTGGACATGAACACAGTGCAAGCATACCACACCAAGGTAGACTGTTAACCACTGGTACTTTGCCTAGGCCTTTGTTTGCTCTGAAGTTAATAAGTACCTACTAAGTTGCCCAATCTGTGGTCATAATGATGGCTAAGTTCCTCCCATCTTCTAGAAGTGTACTTCAGTAAAAAGGCAAATTGGTTGGAGATATTTGATTTGGACTCTTGGTTTCATCAAGAAGATTGAGTCGTCTAGCACAATGGGAGTATCCTCTGCAATCAGCTCCGGTGGAAGATGAAAGAACAGTTTGGCAGCTATAATCAGGCTAGATGGATTGCTCAAATTTCAGTCAAAAAGCTCCTCTACTCAATCTGAAGGGTTAAGAATCTAGCCTTTTTTTAGCAGAGGGTAACTCACCCAGATAAAACTTGGGAACAAATTGGAGCTTAGGTGGCTGTCAGCATCAGGTTAGGCTCCAGGGCCGACAAGTTTTTGGGAGACCTTTTCAGAGCTTCCCCATGGAGCACCTGCCTATCATTGCTTTCAGATTCTCTCAAGCGACACCCTCTAATCTGGTTAACCGTTAATTCAGGGGCTTGTGTTCCCAACTCCAATTGTTGATTTAGTTCACTGTTGGAGTTTTATTATTTTCAGTTTCCAAGCAAAGTTAAGTCTGGTCAGTCTCATTTTGGCATAATCTTTGTTAAGGCATTCAAATGCCATGCTTAAATGCTTTTATTGCTGTTAAGATTTATTGTGGCTTAAGTCATTACTTTGTATCAGAGTTTGTTTACTGAATTCCACTCATGATGGAAATGGGCATCTCATAAATGCAGAGTTTCAGTTATGCTTGAACTATCATTAGTTGAAAATCAAGTACAAAAAATTACTTTTAAAAGTTAGTTCTATCAAATATATATGAAAATATTCAACAACTCATAATTTCTGTATGTTTTGAATATGCAAACTACAACAAAGTTCATACGTAGGTAATTATACACTCCTACAATCTTTCCTTTAAGGGAATTACATGTTTCTTTTATGGTTTTGTGGGTTTGTCTTCTTAAGAAAAACTAAAGCATTTTCATCCAGTTTAGCCCTACTGAGTAAGGACTGTAATTCCAGTAAAATTGCATTGCAAATATTTGTAGAGTTCTCTTTTGCAAAATACAAGCATTTTTTAAGTAAAAACCAAGTGAGGGCTAAAGCTTGGACAGAGCTTGTGAGATTCAGGGTAGTGACTAGAATATAGCATTTGACAGAAACATCTTTCAAAAGTCTGAGAAAGCAAAACATTGGAGAAGGAATGCAGCTGATAATTCATAAAATTCAAAGTTCCATAGAATAAAGAAATGCTCAAGTGTGGATTCAAAACAAAAACAACTACCAACATATATTTACCTGTGCCATTAAACTGGGATTCGGAACAATCTCCAGTGATTCCACCTTCTCGCATATTTCTAAATCTCAGTTAAAGAAAATATAAAACTCAACTCCAAGCAACCAGATAACAGTATCAGTTATTGCATATCAGAAAATCTCTAAGTGATATTTAGTTTGGAACAAACTGCAATCCAAAATTCCAAATCGTCTACAATTGCCTTGGGCATTAGAATTTAGGATATGCATTATGACAATTTATTTTTGAATGGCCCTGCATGGCTAATTTAATTGGCTAGGTCTTTATGCCTATTGGCTATTGGCTATATAGGATGTGGGGGATGCTATGCAGCCTTCTTTTTGTAAAATTTACATTTTCTGTATCTTGATAGAAATTTGAAGCATTTTATCAAAATAAAAAAGCCTACAACACATACAGCATCTGTGAAAGACCCCTACCAATATGGATTGTTGGAAATGTTACTCCTGGGACCACTGAAAAAGTACCTTGACTGAAAATTCACTTGCAACTTCTGGAAAGCAATTTGAAAAGCAACCAAAACAAATTATAGAATGAAAAGATCAGTTCCATGGGATTTTGATGGATTTTGCTAACGCCATTTACACAGCACCCCCACCCCCACCCCGCTTATCATGCTTATCCCAGCATTGCCCTCTCTCCATCATATATCCTCTGACCTCTTCATCTTATCTAACTTTACTCCCTTTCTTGCCTCCTTAGACCTCTAAGTTCTGATTGATTTTAAGTTATGGAAAACCCTGATTTGCAAGTTCGTCAAATCCTGAGATTTTTCACACAATTCTTCCTTTCTCTTCCCATCTATCTCAGTGCATGCTGAGTACAAGTTAAAACAATTCTCTTGAAATGACCAGAATATTGACATATTATTTAGCAAAACAATCTTAGGAGTTATGTTACTAACATAAGTGCGAGGAATCTCTCTTTCCAAATGCTCTATTAGTCAAATCCCATTCTTTACCCTTTTCACCAAGAAGAATAATGATTCCAGGCTCCAGCTATATCTTCAATATAATTATTACAACTAGCATCAAAATTGCTTTTTATAAAACCCAATCTGTCAAAAGGATGAAATTTGCTCACAAGCATTTTAACATTAACTTAAGAGCCACATTTGACAATGAATCTTGAGCTATAGGAGACTGGATTTTAGGCATGAATCAAGGACCAACTGCTAAATTCCAACCCTGCCCTCATTTTTCACTCTCGATTTTCAGCTTTAGTGACTAGTCGAGATTGCCAAGGTTGATGATGGTTGAGGCCCGAGGGTGCAAGTTTGGGTGCACATGCAAAGATGCCATTTTAAAAATAGGGTTCATCAAGAATGAGATGTGTATCAAACACATACACATGCGTGCACATACACACAGATTTAAAGTCATGTGTGGTTTCTCAATCAATGACTAACAGCCATAATCCCCATTTGAATAAGCGTGATTTTTGAAGATGCAAGATGCATATCTTTTCATCATATATATGAAATTCATATGAAAGAAAATGGTCTGAGAGATAACAAAACCAAAGAGATTTGGTCTTAATGTTTTGTTCTCAATGTATTAATGTTATAGATCAAATTACAATCGCATAATAATTTACAATGTCTGTTGGGGGTCGACTCCCATTTTCCATGGTGAGTTCCCCTTGTGAAAAGTTGGCGACATGCTACTTTCTTGGCAGCAGTCGAGACAACTGTCAAAATCCATGCCTGCCATTAGATAACGACTCCAATTTCAGAGGATTCGCCAGTGTTGTCACACATACTTATGCATCCCCCATGAGATATAATCACCAGAATACCTGATGCCAAATTGAAGCAGATCCCTGTTGCCTATCACACCCCAGTGTTGATGTGTTAACCTCCTAAATCCATCCAGTACAGACATCACTCAACAGTTTTACGTGTTAAGAGGATCCCTTTGGCTTTGTGGTTAGTTACCACTGAACCAATGCAGCGATATGCCTGTTCCTTTGCGAACATGCTACTATGTTAAAACTAGCTAAGTTCCTTTATAAACATACTAATATGTTAAAACTAGCACAAACCCATCTAAGCGCAGTTTGATGTGCACCTCAAGGTTTCAAGCTCTAGGTTTGCATATTTTGTGTTCCAATATTTGATATGCATTTCCGAGCTTCACAACCTCAAGCTGCACATGCAGGCTTAGATGGTTCCATAATCAATGCACCATCTAGATTCAATGTACTGTTACATACACACAGGAAGAGCTGATGGATCACACCCAGGACTGTAGAATGCACCTCACTTCTTTTGGTGCGACTACTTAGCTCAAGTCATCTCAGAAAACCTGAATTTCACGGCCATTGCAACAGTATCCAAAAACTGAAACACCTGCTGAATTTCACCCATAAGCCCTAAAAAGCTCCTTTCGTAAAAAACAATAGGAATGAAATCCCATTCAATTCCTATAAAGACAGAAGAAATACAAATACAAATACATTAAAAATTATAAAAAGGTTTGTTTTCGACCAAGACGAGGTCAATCTTGTATCTCAAAGCTATCTAACTCCAAAATTATGCAATTTACAGTGCAAACAGAAGAAACCCAAGTTCTAATGCATGCACAATGCAATTTATGTAAACAAAAAATTGACTAGCATTCCTTGATTTTAACACAATATGCTGAACTCTACATTAACGTTGGCATGATGAAATTTAAAAATATAGAACCAGAAGTGGGATACGGTTTACGCTGTCCATATTCGACGGTGATGCCATCTTCTTCACTTCCTCGGCACTGAATGTTCCCATCAGCTGGATCAATTATGCAGAACGACAAGTCTTCAGTTTGGAACCCAGGAGGCAATGACGAGGAGCAGCACTTGAGAGCCCTTCAAAGCCTGTGAATAAATAAATGTACAAGCAAAATGTATCTCCCCTGCTATTTCATAGAGCTCACAATAGCAGGGACTTCTGGAATCCGAAACTTTAGAGAACCCAATTCGTACATTGGAAGCCAGCCCTAAGACACTCAATGGAGGAAGATGAAGAAATGGGTATTCAAATTTGAAGATCCATTGACATGGGTTTGGCCTAAAACTCTTGTTCTTAAACTTTGCAGGGTGGCATTGGGTAGTACTGTGGAGGATCTAAATGCATTCTAATCGCTGGAAGGCTGCCCCCAATGATATAAGGGCATCTGTCCTACGCCTATGAATTAATGCTGTATTGGTGCGCACAAAACAAAACGCTGAAAAGCCTCGATCCCGAGTTGACCATGAAAGGTTTAAGCGAAGCATAGAGATAGCAAAAATCAGTGGACGAGGGAATAAATAAATTGAATACCATGGAGATGCTTCTTCCTCGGTGAATTTTTTATCTTCCAACCTACCTATATGTATTATTCAATACTTCTAGACTTGCTTTACTTCTACGCCTGCACTAGGTTAATTTGTGTTCTTGGCTTATCTTTATATAAGTATATTATTTATATAAGATGTTTCGGAACTCATTATACTGAATTTTATGAGAAAGAAGGTTTTATTTTTAAACCTAGATTTATAGGTTACATGCAAAGAACGTTTTTTTTTTTTAAAGCATGCAATTTAAAGGTTGTATGTTATATGGATTCAAGAATACAATTATGACATGGATTCATATTATATGGATTTAAGAATACAATTATGATGAATGGTTTTAGATTGTATGTGGGAATAAATTCTATAATCTTTTCATTCGGTTAATTTGTATTATTGGTCTATTTTTATTTAAGTGTATTATTTATAAAAGATGGTCAAACAAGTATTTAATAATGATTTCAGAATGTAAGTGGGAATGGATCCTATAATATTTTTAAGCATTACACATTAATAGAAAGGGTTGAACTAACCAAGCTAACACTTGAAACTAAAATGTGTATATCGATTAAATGTATTCTTTATTTAGATAGTCGAGAAAACATCATATCAAAATTTAATGAGAAATATGACCTTTTGAAAACATGCATTTAGAAATTGCATGTTATGATATGAATTTATGCTTGGTTTGAGAATACAATTATGATGATTGGTTTCATATGGTCACTTGGAATAGATCCCATAACCATCTTATGTGTTACATCTTAATGGAAAGATTCAAACTAACCAAGCTAACACTTAGACTAAAGTAAGTGTGTAACAATTAATGTTTGGTATTCTAATTTTCATTTTCATTTTTTCATATATATATGTGTGTGTGTGTGTGTGTGTGTGTTTTGGGGGGGAAGGGGGGCAGGGTTCACAATCCTAGAAGGTAGAGGGATTGTTACAACCACGATAATAATTCTCAGAGGGGTCATCCAAAGGGGCCTCATCATGTCGGCTCTATGTTTGGGAGCCTAATCTCGAAGGACCCATAGAATTTAACCTCTTACCTCAACTACTTCGGTCTTGGACTCGGAAGCACCAAGCAACTGATCTACCCCTCGGGGATATATAGAAATAAATAGGATGGATGGATGTTACACATCTCATCAATATTACAATTTCTTTTAAGTATTTCATTGTTCATCTTCTGCTACATATCACCTCAGCGTTGGGCACAGGCTTTACACATCACCCTCATATTAAGTGGTAGAAAGCACCTCATTACTCTTAGGGTAGAAACCTTATCAGTGAATCTAAGCAAGTGGTACGTCCACTTTCTTTTTACATTAGCTAAAATGTGATTTTAAGTCCATAAAACTTAAGTATACCATCGTGCTTATTGGTTTAGTGGTTGGTGCTAGGTGTCATTGTTCAAACAACCCAATTGTAGTGTGTAGGGGAAAGGTGTTTAACCTCCTGAAATTGATTTTCTTCTAGTGTCAAAGAAATTGACAAAGATTCAACAAACCAAATTAATTTATGTGAATGTTGATAAAATATTTTACTATTTTTATTATTTTTGTAAAACTTTTGATCATAATAATTAAGTTGCATATTATTTCATTTTTAAGAATTTTAGTGAATTCAAACTCTCAATAATTACACTCTTTTAAAGCAGGTTGAGAGGCTCCTAATGGAGGGTGAAGTATAAAAGCTTATGACTCTCTCTAAATGTCCTCAAGAGGGATTCGTCGTACTTGTATGGATGTCAACTAAAATCCCCTTCTGTATACAATTTTGAAGTGTTTATAAATATCGATAATAATAAAAACTTGAAGATCTTTTTCTTGTCATCGAGTTCGAATCCTTTATGTAGTTAAGGTTAGTTGGTAAAAAGCCTTTATGTATTGAAGGTTCCGTTGGTAAGAACAATAGTCGGTAACAAGTGGCAAGTAGCAATGTATCGTAGTATATTTGTAGATTTTTATTTTTTATTGATCCATGTCCAAGAGAGAAACACCCACGAATCACTCCACCTACCACTTAGTCAATGAAATAGATTATTTATTTTAGACCTCCATTCCATTTTTGGATATTATGTGTCATAGTCTATTTCAATTTTCCTTTTCATTTTTGGATAGTATGTGTTATAATAAACTTAGCAAATACATGATAGATATATTACTAAAAGTGGTTGTGTTGGAAAAACAACAATAAAAACTCACCTAACGAATGGAACAATTTGTCAAGCAACCACCTTTATCTTTAAAATGAGTTTAAGGTAAAGCTCAAATAGGACACAATGTCTAAGTGGAAAGAAAAGGAGAAGTTGAGATTTCAAATATTGGGGATCAAAAATTCAAGGGAGCAAAGTGTGTCTAAATCTTCGATGTTTTGGTGAAAAAAAATTAATGTAGATTTTATACAAGAAAAATGATTTTGAGGTAATTTTATTTATAGGTAATTTTATTTATATATATATTTGGAATTAGCTATGAGGGGTAGCTCAATTGGTTGGATCTTCTGGGACTAAGCCAGATAAAGTCGAGGTCGAGGGTTCAGTTATCTCTGGGTCCTTCAGGGTTAGGCACCCAGGTTGGTGTTGGGGATATGCTCTGAAAATAGCCTAACAGAGTGTGTCCCCTTCAGGTGGGACCCCTTGGAATATTACTATGGATGTAGCGACCCGATCTTCGAGCATGAACCACACACACACACACACACACACACACACACACACACATATATATATATAAAGTGTGGTTCACAAACACCCCAAGGCGACTGCTACATCCACGGGAAGAATTCACGAGGGGCCTCACCCCTCTCTCTGATTACAGAGCTAATCCGATGGGGACATCAAGTGAGGCCCTTATATATCAGTGTCAAAATAAAACCCACATTTTCTTGATGGTATACAATTTTAAGTAAAAATATATATTTATAGAGTAAAAATTAGCACAAATATGTTGGGACGATAAATATTAAAATCTTGTCACGATTGTATTGTTCACAATTATCATAACAAAGTATTTATCCCTAAAAAGCATCTTCAATTTAACATAGTAATCTATTTCATCCAATGAATAGAGACAAATGTTAAGGTCTATCAACAACTGTTCAAACTCTCCATAAACTAGAATCCTCAATTTAATTAAGAAAAATATTAAAGTATGTTAGTAATATCCATAATTGGGATGCTCAATTCAATTAAGACAAATATTAAAGTTTCAGTAACTGCTCAAAGTTCGAGAATCAGGAGTGTTAAGTCTTTTTGAAACCGACAAATATTAAAGTCTATCAGTAATTGCAGAAATTGAAATGCTCAATTTAATCGATTATCAAGGCAAAACCAACTGAATCATGCCTTCAACCAAATCTAGTGGATTTGGAAGGTTGACTACGAGTGTTTGGCGGGATTACGCCTTCCAAGTTCCAAATAAGAGAAATGGAAATACGATAGAACAATCTTAAAATGAAGAGAGAATTTGTGTGCTCAAGGATCCAACTCATCTTTTAAGTTGATAAAATTAAATCAACATTCCCTCTCCAACATTCTGAATTATTTTATAGCAGAACCTGTTTTTTTTCCTCTATCTACACTGAACGAAGGAAGGTCTCAATCAGCTTCATCAATCGAACTAACGAGGACACCTATTAACCAATTCAAAGCATATGTATTCGGTTGTTAAAGAAGATACAACTGAGATACCTAGGATTACAGTCAAGGACATTTTCTATAGTCTACCAAGAATAGGTTGTCCGACCTTACTGACTTGAACATTCAATCTTTATTAGTTGAGGACCAGAATTAGATTCTACTCCTATACACTACTCATGCTTTCCACACCTGGATAATGCTCGAGAACTGCCTCGCCCGTATTCTCTCGCTCATACATACTCTCTTCTATCCCACACACCTCATTCCATATAAATACCTAATGCAAGCTAAGAAAGTAGGCATACCCACTGTACAGATAACTTCGAAACACATGTTGAAAGAAGTTTTGGAAATCCTTGAACACGTGAGTTATCTCTTGGTAAGATGAAATTCTTAGCAGAGACTAAAAAGGGCTCATGAACATAGACCATGGGTTCATTTGTTTTTAGGACTGCATTATTGGCCATACTATATCAAATAGAGGGCTTCATGCTTGCTTCATGAGATATGAATATGGGGCTACATATTTCCTTCATAAAATATGAACTTTTGAATTGATATAGGACTGATATAGGGTTGCAAAACATCACATAAGATATGAATGGGGTTATGTCAAAACGTTGATTTAGTATATGTACATAACTATGTGAACCATTACCAGTGTGTTGAAAGTTTTAATGTGATTACATTTATTGGTTATGTAATGTTATTAATCATTTGAATATTTTCCATTGTAGAGAAAAACACATGCCCTAGCCTACAAGAAGAGAATGACATGGAGTCTTTCGAATGGCTAATCTTGAAAGAGTGCAGATCGAGAGGTTCCTATATTTCTTAGAAAGAAGACAGAATAAAATCTCTAATTTTATTATGAGAAAAGTAAAGACTCTCGAAGATAATGTATTTATCTTAATTATATTCATATGTGTTAGATATAAACGAGTATGAGTCTCAGTGATGGACGACTCAAATTTATGATTCCCACATACTAGATGTTGAGAGGGAGAAGCTAGATTTGCTAGCTCCTAGAAAAACTAGTGGAACTGGTTAAATTAACTTCCTGCTATGCAAAAACCATGTATGGTACTCATATTTAGAAGGAATCTATATGTAATAATCTTGAATGATTTTTAAGTTTACAATGTAACAATCTTTAGATCAAGGTTTTCTTCTGATTGAGGAAAATTTCCAAAAAAGTTCTTGAAAGGATTCATTAGACTATAAGTCCATGACCACACATATGAAGTTAAATCTAATTCTTATTTATATTTGTAGGATCTCGTAGATGTTAAATATATCTATACAGGTCATAGGATCAGTTATATTCTCTACAGTCAGTACATAAACATGTACAACAAAGCATGTGTTTTGTTACCTACTTAGTACAAGTATAGGTAGATTCATACATGTCTCGGTCAGTGAAAGAAAGTTTCACGGATATATGGATTCTGACTAGTATAGTGATTGAGAAAGATCACATCAAATATATTGTTCCAGATAGAGCATATTGTAAAGAAGTAAAGCTTTACAAAGTTATTAGTTAGTTATATCTCAGACATGGTGCAAAAAAGAGTTGTGTAACTCCTATACATATCCACGGATGAACAGAATTGTTAGCATATTTACTAAGCCTCTGTCCGGGATGGTATAGTATAAAAAGACTCCTCTAGTTGAAGAGGGAGTATTGATGTATATTCACAAGCAACAATAGTTAAAAAAATTCCCAAACTAGTTAGTCATGGTACATGACTCAAGAAGGTAGGGGTTGTGATATATTGTGGAGAAAATCCACATGAGCAGAGAGATGGTCAAAGTCTCATATACTATTAGATACTTGGGAAGAATTATAGTTTGAACTATCAAAGAGCAGTTAAAACCTCTTGGAGAGGTTATATAGCCATATATTTGGCTATGTGGGATATTGTGATAGGAAATCACTATGAAAGAGATCGGGCCTCGAAGAACATCACACAAAATGGCAAGTTCACTAAGAACTTCTTCAGATGGTAGAAGATTTTTAAATTCAGCCAATGTTGAAAATTGAAAGAAAAGAAAAGAATTTATTTTTGCATGATAATTACACATTTAATGTGTTGTTTATGATGGATATGAAATCCATAGTTTATAGTTTAGATAAACTGCATTATGGATCGGATCCAGAGGATGCTACTTTGAAAAAGTAGTTGGTTAGTCTCTTAAAGTACCTAGTAGACCTGTTGTATTTTTATGCTTGTGGATAAGCATATGTTTGAGTACCTTTAATGTACATTAGAATAGGTTCTTTAGTGTATTTTGATACATTGTAGACCTATTATATAGCTTAGGATTAACTATGTGTATTGTGGTTAGTACTACATAAGCTAAATGTATTTTGTGTATAGTACTACCTGCTGAGGAATAATGTAGCTTGGGATGCTACCTACTAGGGTGAAAGACTTGAGCCTACAGTTATTAGGCATTAATAGTCAAGCTTTTTGAAAAACCCTATGTGTTATGATAGAACACATTTGAGATACTTCTGATATAAGCTTGTTATGACAGGAAATTCCTGGTAAAGTAGATAATGTCTCCCTCACTAAGAGGGATGTTGATTGTACAACATCAAGAGTCATTCTGCAAGACTTGTGTGGTATCAAGTCAGGACATTGTGTTGTACCAAGTCCTAACTATGTCTTCATGTATTGAGGTGGGATGCATGTAATGCGATCTTGTCTTGTATCAATATTGGAATCTTGTGTTGTATCAATATTGGAGTCTTGTGTTGTATCAAGATTGGTCTTGTGTTGTATCAAGACCGTGGACATGTGTTGTATCACGTGTAGACTTGTGTGGCATCAATTCAATGATTCTCATATACGATACCCTATGGGAATAGATCTCCAATTATGGATATGGACTTGTGATGTATCAAGTCATGTGGTTATACTATGTGATATATTGCTAGTCATGGTCACTGAGTGCTATAAGTCTCCTTTAGGGCTTAGCTACCCCTAGAGTGAATCGCTTTAGCATATGACTATATGGCCTGGGGTAATATATATGATCGTCAATATCTATGGAATAATTCTTCTGAGTGTGATATGATAAGAGGGATAAATAATATAGATATGGACCATACATTAATTAATTAATGATAATGAGATAAAACATAGATAAAGAGAAATTCGAATTGCCCATGCAAATATATGAGTGACCTCAAGTTATACAGATTCAGTAAAATATGAATGCCTTAATTAATACCTCAATCAAAGCACCGGTTGAAGTATTATTGAATGTAATTAGTTAAGTAAAGAAGAGCTTAATGTTCATCAATTGGCATGCATCGTATAACTGAACAGATCCATACAAAAGTTAATAATAGAAATTGTGCATGGATGGCACTAAGAGTGAAGCACCGATGACACTTAAGTCGGCTTGTTAACTAAGTGATCAATAGTTAGTTAAAGATTGAGTTCAGTTCACAGTTAGTTAACATTTAGTTCAAGTCAGCTAACATTTAGTTCAAGTCAACTAACATTTAGTTCAAGTAAGTTAACCTTCAGCTCAAGTCAGTTAACATTTGGTTCAAGTAAGTTAACATTCAATTCAAGTCAGTTAATATTCAGTTCAAGAAACTAAACATTCAGTTAAAGCTAACTGAGGAAAGGAAGGGTGCTAATGTTTGCATGGAGGGAGTTCTAGTTAGCTACTCCTTGTGAATGCACTATGAGGTGCTCTAAGTGTATTTATTGATCCTCCTATGTGCAAACTTTTCCATGCTAGCGTTTTTGGCTTGTTATTAATATGTTAGGCATATGGAAAGTTCAATACAGTTGCATATAGTTGTTTTTGCAAGGTTACATTGGATCTCTCTTCTCTACTGTTTTGGTGATATCTCTTATCGAGCAATATGCTTATGTGGTGTAAGCCATTCTCTACAAATCTATTTATCATTCTCAAGGAATAGTTGGGTTTTTCATCCTCCGTGTTTGGAGGTTTTTCCCAAGATATATCTTGTCTCTTATGGTTGATTGATTTATGGACATTATTTATGTGGCTAATATATTTATGATAGATTCATATGTGGCTGACTTATGAGATTTATATGAGTTGAAGTTGATCAATAAAAGTTTTAAAGTTCAAGCATCCACGATTTTTCTTAAACATCAACATTGATGAATTCGTTTTGTGTGCTATGGGGGTTGAAAATATGTTTATGTGGTCTCAAAATGATTCTTGGTCTTCAGCTAAGTATTTAGGGATCATGTTGTTTTCATCGACTCCTTTCTGGACTTTGGACCCTTGTCCCACGGTGGTGCAGCCCCTTGCCACCTTTAGTGTTATTGTCAGCAGATGAGAAGGATGGACTTCCATTTAGGGAGGTGGTATGGGAGTTTGGGGACTTCCCTTTACTAATGGAATCTCTGAGCACACACTCATATTATTGTATCCCCTCTAGGGTTGAGTGGTTGGAAGCCTCCTTATATGATTTTTTTTCACTTGATCCCTCTAGTCTCTTGGAAGGGTATGGATGTTTGAGTTCTTTTTAGTTAGGGATGATCGAGTTAATGTTTTTGATTTATCTACGATGAAGGTGATGGTTGATGAGGTTTCACTATAGTATTTCCAGGTGTCTAGTGGCTCTCTACTAGAGGAGGTTTCTCTTATTGGTGCTAGGACCAATTCTAAGTATAACTTGAGATCCCTTTCTAGAAGGAAGGGGAGTCAAAAACGTCGTTTGGATGTTAATGCTCAAACTTCTTTTAGACTAAGAGGAAGGAAATCTATTATGAATTCAACACGGGAGCAATCTATTCTTGATATTAGTGTGGGGAGGCAAATCATGTTGAAAAGGTTGCTTAGAGCATGCAAACCTAGACTAAGGTTATCTTAATGCTAATAATGTCCTTCTATTGTAGATGGTTGAGGTTACCCTCGAAAAAATTATCCCTAAAGAGATTGATTTTTGCAAGTAGATCGTTTGTGATTTTTCTCCAAGAAATTTTGGTAAGTGGTGACATTATATTTGATGACCTCATAAGGCTTCTCCGTGGATGTGATTTTGTTTGTGGGGATGCTGTTGGTTGCTGATTTTGTTTATTGGTTGCCTCACTAACCATTTCCTCTGTACTAATAGTTGGGGCTTCCGATCCGACTATTTTTTGTTTGATGAGTACTAATGTCGATAGGGAAAGGATCCTCAGACGGGCATAAAATATATTGGTTATGTTGTTAATCCAGATGATTATGTCTTGAAGGACATGGAATGGTTGGTTGGTAAGGTCAAAAAAAGGATTCACTTATGGTGTAACTTATGGCTTTCAAGAGGTGGAGGGATGATTCTTTTGAAATTTGTTATAGAGGCTATGCCACTTTATTGGTATTCTATGGCTCATGTACTAAGTGGAATCATGACTCAAATTTGGAAATTTGTTTCAATTTCCTTTGGATGGAAACAAGAAGGATAAGTCTTATCATTGGATTGTTTGGCATAATCTAACTCTGCCAAAGGAGCTTGGGGGATGGGGGTTCAAGCATCATCTTTGTTTTGGTAAAGCTTTCTCAACTAAAAGTATTTGGAGGATTCTAGTGTATGACAGCCTCTGGACAAGGGTAGTCTACCAAAAGTACATGTATCCCCTCTCAATAGAAAAATGGTTATGAAATCGTAATAAGAGAACCAGTCTTTATCTCGTAAACGTGGAGAGATTCTCTTCAATATTTTGATCTTATAGAAGACTATATTGCATGGAAAGTTGGTAATGGTAGAAGGCTCAGACTGGGATCTAACCCGTGGGTTGGATGTAATAACGTTTTTTTGTTACAGGAGCATATGTTTGTTTCTCTTCAGGAACATGGATATTTCTTTCTCTACCAAATAAGTGCAAGGCAGACATTGTTAATCAATCGCAGGCATGACTGCAGGTTGATCATTTTGGATTTCTTGATAACAACAAAATTCAGTGTGAGAAATTTGTTAAGTCTCTTATTGATTGTATTGTCTGTTTGGACATTAGAGAGGATGAGGTTTTATGGATCATAAAATGTGAAGGTGGAAATTATGTCCAAGGTTGGGTTATTTGGTTGAAAGAAAAGAAGAGGATCTTCCCCCTCCTTTGTGGTGGCATTTGATATTTGCGCCTTGGAGTGTCCATTAAAATCCAAATTGTTTTTGTGGTTGGCTTTGGCTAATAAAATCCCTATGTGGGATTGTTTAAAATCAAATTTTCAAGCGAGTTCTCGGAGATGCCCTTTATGCAGATGTAATGAGGAATTAATGTCCCATCTCTTTATCTTTTGCACTTGTTATATTTATTATTATTGTTAAATAATGCCTAAAATTATTATTAACAAGTTAATTAATATGATTTAATTAATAAAATATTCATTTATCATAAATGGTCTTTCTTCCTCACAATGACTAAAAATGTCCATGGCATTATAAGACTAGAGTAATATGTTTACTATGTTATAATGCATATTGCACTTTAGATTTTGAGTCTACAATATAGGTATTTTGATTTATATTTTAAACATATTAAATATAAATATTTTTTTTAAATATATAAATTTATTAATAAATATTTAATTACTTAATTAATATATAAAAATAAAAAATAAAGAATCTAACATTATACTCCATCACATACATAACTAAAGTTACTATAGAACGTAAAAAAATACAAATAATAAATATTAACATTTAATTTAAAAAAATGTTTATATATTAATTACACTACAAACTTTTTTAAAACTTTTCTTTTATATGGATAAGTTTTCATTTGTTTTCGTAAAGTTAAATATTTATTTATTCATTTTAAAACTATATATATATAATTTAATCGGGAGAACCTTTCCAAGCAACCTATTGAGCATTGTCAATTTGCCACCTGGATACCAAACTCTTGACCCGGGGCCAGGCTAAATCTTGAGCATGGCTTCCATCGAGAGTATGGCCTCCACCGTGGTCGCGCGTGAATTTTCTTGGGTGCATCACTGTGCTACTAACACCTCCCCCGCAGGAATCGAAACCGGGCTTCTGTCGGGTCAACCATCAGACCTTACCGATGGCTCCTAAAAAGTGGGGGTTCGTGCCCGAAACATTGCTCCTACAATGCAATGCATACCTATATGTCATTCACCGATCTACACTCTTATTCAAATAAGAGACGCATTCAAGAATTGAACACGGGTCACATCGTCATTATAAGAACACCTTTACCAATCCGTTACTTACCTCACTTTCAAACTTATATATATATGGAATGGTGGTCACTAAAGAATTTAACTCAACTAGCTTTATAAAGAAAATCTACACTAGAACCAAATGAACTAGCTACTAATATATTTATTTAAAACAATATTTTATATTTTTTAAACTAAAATTTGAAAATATTGTATTGGTTAAACTAAACAATTTTGTTGAGTAGTTATTTCTTGAATATAAACTTCAATTTTCAAACTATATACCTTTATACCTTTTATTATATATTTATTAAGAAAATATTGTTATATTTATTAAACTAAACATTTGTGTTTAATATAAATTTAATTTTTATATTTAAATATAAGACAAATCCTTCTTGACCTAGATGATAATTTGGGATTTTTAGTATCTTGGAGAATAGGAGTTGAATCCAACAATATTGTTGAAGCCTCAGCTCTATGGTAGGGTCTCTATCAAACTCTTGCTTGTGGTATCTCAAAAGTTAACATCTTCAAAAGCTCTAAGATGGTTATTTAAGCTCTAGTCACCCAAAATCTCCGTAAGCATCTCTGGCTCCGACAAATAATTAGAAAAATCCAGAAGTTGGGCAAATTAGTCGAATCCACTTCTATCACATTCTTCGAAGTTTGAATGAGGAAGTTGATCAAGCAGCAAATGATACATTCCCATTGAGCAAAGGGACCCTCACTTTGAATGGGGTGTACTTACCTCACATTCAAACTATATATATGGAATGGTGGTCACTCAAGAATTTAACTCAACTAGCTTTATAAAAGAATCCACACTTTAACCAAATGAACTAGCTACTAATATATTTATTTAAAACAATATTTTATATTTTGTAAACTAAAATTTGAAAATATTGTGTTTGTTAAACTAAACAATTTTGTTGAGTAGTTATTTCTTGAATATAAACTTCAATTTTCAAACTATATACCTTTATACCTTTTACTAATATATTTATTAAGAAAATATTGTTATATTTATTAAACTAAAAATTTATTTTTAATATAAATTTAATTTTTATATTTAAATATAAGACAACTTAATTAAGATTAAATATTATATTTCATTTGAATAAAAAAAATTTACAAATTAAAGGGGCGTCATGAAGGGAGGGATCCTTCTCGACCTTGATGACAATTTGGAATTTTCAATTTCTTGGGGAATAAGAGTCGAATCCAACAATATTGTTGAAGCCTTAGCCCTATGGCAGGGTCTCTATCAAACTCTTGCTTGTGGTATCTCAGAAGTTAACATATTCAGAGGTTCTAAGATGGTTATTCAAGCTCTAGTCACTTAAAATCTCCTTGAGCATCTCCGGCTCCGACAAATAATTAGAAAAATCCAGAAGTTGGGCAAATTCCTCGAATCTACATCTATCACATTCTATGAAGTTTGAATGAGAGAGTTGATCAAGCAACAAATGATGTGTTCCCATTGAGCAAAGGGACCCTCGCTTTGAATGGGGTGTCCTTGCCTTTTCTCATACCATAAAACCCTAGCCTTAAGGTCAAGGGGCCTCTCGTTTTCTTATGCGGTGAGGTGGAAGGCATCTAACGAGGCTATGATTAACCCGACACGCAATGGCATGCACGAAGGACTAAGCATTAATTTAATATGCTCGATAGATTGTACGAGGGAGGTGGTTCAGTTGCTCTCGACGAGCGGTGATCTCAGCATGGGCATGGTGTCTCACTGTCGAAGTACCAACCTCCATCAACTCACAGGAGGTAATCGTATGAAGGATATGATGCGGATTTTGGTGGAATGTTCGCCTCAAATCAATTTAATAGGTAGTGGAAAATTATTTGGGATCCCTGGACACCAAAAACCTGCTATTATATGTTTAGTCTCATGTGGGATAATCAGAATCTGGTTAATTGGCTTTATCCAAGCTTTTTTTCTGGCTTCTATCACTGCCTCAAGTTCTGAATCTGCTGCACCCGGATAATACCCATATCAACGACTGGAATTGGAAACTTGAGATTTACGGAGAAAGGTTTGTGACCAAAAACAGTTTGTTCAGTGTTTAGATGTTGAAGGTGGTCATCGAATGGCGTAGGTGGATGAGGATATTCTGCGGATTCGTGAGCAATTCTCTACCTCCCTCGCTCAATTAAAACATGCCCTACTTGCCCAACCTGTTGAATTGGATATGAGGATGGACAAACTGAAACTTTAGGTTACCAAGCTTACCATGGAGAGGAAAAATGCTCGTACAACTCATGCAACTCTTCCAACCCCTACTCCAGGCCCATTAGATAGTCAAATTCGCTAATTCCGGGTTCTAGTTTTTTTGGAAGTCCTTATAGCTATGTTAGTCAAAAACTGTTTTGTTTTAAGCTTAGACTTGTATTTAAAATAGATTCTAAAGTTCTAAATAGGAAGCATTCATTATCATTTTTCTTATTGTTGTTTAGCAATTGAATTGCAATTTCTTTTTGTAACTATGCCAGTAATTTTATCGTTGTTTCCTTAATATAAATAATATCCATTATTATTAAAATAAAATAAAAAATTAAATTACATATCAAATAATTTCATAGCAATGCAAAATGTGATCACTATTTCTATTTACTCCAATATTAAATAAAACATATATTTATTTTTCATTAAATTTAAACATGTATGAATCGTACCAAACCTATTAAAACATAAAATAATTTAATTATTTTATATTTTAAATATAAAACAATTTAATTAAAATTAATTATTTAAATAAAAAGTGACTACAAATTAATAATTATATCTAATGATTTCTTGATAATACACCATGTAGTCGGAACTAATTAATCCAATTTTAAACAAGACATATAATAATTCCTCATTCAACTTTTTTTTTTTTCCAAAGAAAAAAATCGTAAATAACTTTATTCACTTTTGGTAGATGGCCCTCATAGTCCATTATACAAAATACAACAAAAAATGTTGTCGGTTACAA
>LPNX010047212.1:1228113-1329148 GCA_001517045.1 Pseudotsuga menziesii
TCTTCATCATTATTCCTCATTCAACTCAAACATCTATGAATCATGCATAACTTATTAAAAAATATAATTGGGAAAAAGAAAAAAATAAACATTAATTAAAGGAAGTATATGTTACTCACATATTTTAGTATCAAACCTTTAAATATGTAAAGCCAATTAAAGCCAATTTTAATTAACTAATTTAAAAGCCAATTTTATCAAAAATAATTAATTAAAGCCAATTTTATCAAAAATAATTTAAAAGTTAAGTATGATATAAATCCAATTTTATCAAAAATATGTAATAATTTTAATTTTGATTTTGGTATATGTGAAAAATAATTAATAACTATTATTTAAAAATAATCTAAAATGATTATATTTAATATAACTAAATAGTTATAGTTTCGACTAGTTTAATGGTTTAGTGTATGAAGTTTTAATCTTTTTACATGGATTACTTTTATTGTAGCCATGAGGTGTAGATCAATTGGTCTCTGTGGGGTTTGGTCCTCATGAGGTTTTTGGTTCAAATCTCATGGTGAGGAGCACAATTGATGGAACAACGTGGAGGTTTGATGGTCGCCCTGATAGAAGTCTGGTTTCGATTCCTTCGGAGAGGTGCGAAAAGGCACATTGCACCCCAGAAAATTCTTGTACAATTACGGTGGTGGTCGTACTCTCGTTGTATCCTACCCAATGCGAGGGCTGAGCTCAGGCTTATGAGTTTGGTATCCATGTAGCACAGTCTGCTAGGCAACTTGGAGAGGCTCTCATAGTTGTAAAAAAAAAAATACTTTAAGCTTAATTTGATATTTTTATAAATATTTTTTATTTTAAAATATATTATAATATGACATTTTAATGAGATAATTTTTTTAATATTAAAAAAATTGTAACTTGTTATGTATTTTAAAATTAAAGTTATATAGTTATGTTGAAAACGAGATAATCAATATGACATAAAGTCATCTTAAGAAAAAAAAATCAACTATCCATAAAAATACTAAACTACCTAATCTAGATGAAATAGTTTACCATATTTGATTTATATTTATTATTGATGAAATACTATCCATAAAAATACTAAACTACCTAATCATTGATGAAATAGTTTACCATATTTCATTTATATTTATTATAATAATCATTTAATTTAAAAGTAAAGCTAAGTAAGATGACAAATTGATATATAAAACTCCTTTGTATATAAAAAATTAATTGTACACAAGACAAAACAATTTAAATATAAAACATAATGTCAAAACTATCAACAACATTAATATCAAATAATTGCTATATACATCAAAAAAATAAATTCAAAATAAAATTAAAACACATTAAAAATATAGTGTATAATATAACAATACAAAATAAAAATAAAAATCGATGATGATGACCATTCTTAAAAATATAGTGCATTAAGACCATTCTTGCTCTATCAACTCTAAGAGGAACTATTTTAATTGTTGTAAAGAACTATTTGGATTACTGTAAAATATTATTCTTATGCTCAAAAAGCTTAGAAAGAAACATTTTGATGTAATTGTAATTTTTACATGTTAGAAGGTTAGGGTAGGGAAGGTTGAGATGTAGAAAAGATTATGAAAATTTGATCGAATGTGGGTGTATGCAGGGCTCTCAAAGAGAAAGTGACTTTCCTCCTCAATGCCCATAGTCTCACAAAGATGGTGAATCTTTTCCACCCATGGTGTTTTAGGAATTGCCCACTGTCATATTTCACTATCAAGCTCAAGGTAGTTATTTCTTCTCTTGTCTATATTAATCTTCTTCAAGCTAGTTAAAACAAAGAAATGCTTTTGATCTTTTATATTAGGGTTGATGACCTCCTTATAGTATCTTAATTTTCTTTTAACCCCCAATTCTTTCTCGCTCCACATTTTCTCTTTAAACTTAGAATTAATAATATTTTTAATGTTATTTATATTTTGCAAATTGACATTTTTGTCAATCCCCCAATGGTTAACCAAGCCATGACGTCTTTATACCACCCTCTCTTGAGTTTCAGGTGGTCTTGACTAGATTTTAAAACAATTTTAGGAAGCCTCTGGTCTCCCATGTTATTTATCAAGCACTTGTACATTAGGTACCCAGTCATAGCAATGCTCTCGATGGAGGAAATGCTAACTTTTATAAGGAGAATAGGATAGGGTGTATTGCTTTTAATTTTGAGGTTATAAGTTATAAAATGCTTATGGATTTGCTCAATCTTTCTCCATGATTCTTTAGAGATGTTCCAACCTTGAACTTCACATCAATACATGATAATAGGAGTGACAATAATTTCAAATAGGAACTTCTTTTATCCCACATCACAAGGTTTGTTGATAAACAATTATTTTAGAGACCAAAATAAGCTTTCCACACTCGATTAATCATTTTCGCAATGCTATAGTTTCAGTTGAGCTTGTGATGAATATCAATTCCATTATATTTGTAAAAAGATACTTCCTCCAAGTTGTTATTGTCATATACAAAATTAGTGTGAGTGGCCTTCTTAGACTTGATAATCCTAACTTTTCTCTTGTTGATGATAACAGTCATCCCCATATTATTTTATAAATATTTGAGAAAAATCTCAATTGTTTATCAAGATCAAAGGGACAACTCGGCAGACGAACAATACCAATAGCACAAAGAAGAAGGACGACGACTATTCCAAGTAAGGTAATGCCAGTGCAACTTGCTTTTTCTAAACAACCTTCTTGCTTATCGATGTATATGTCAAAAAGGGTAGGGGAAAGGGGCTAACCTCATTTAACTCCAATATTACGATTAATATGTTTTGACTACCCTTCAATCCTCTTAAACTTGGCAATGACAATCTTATACAACCATATCACAATAACTCTCAACACGAAAAAAACTCTAACTCTTCTAATCTATTTCACAAATTAATTTAAAATACCGTATCTAATACTTTTCTAAAATCCACAAAACAACAAAAATATTAGATTTACTATTACAACATTTCTTTACAATAATTTTAAACATAACAAAATAATCTATAATAAAATAATATATTCTAAAACCCAATCAACATTTAACTCACTTTCCTTCATTTTTTAACCATACTCTCATTTTCTTTTCACTTACTCTCTCTCCATGTATATTCTATTACTAACATATGATATATAATATGAAGTAATGCGCTCTTAGAGATTATAACATGAGATATTGGGGTTTCATGGAGGCGAGGGTTACGTCGAGGTATTTTAGGTTTTTCTTGTTAAGTTATGTCTCCTGCGGTTTTGTCCAGGTTGGTATAGTCTTTTACCTCTGTTAACAGTCGTTTTCATCATTTTATTTCTGCTTTTGGGTATGTTCTTTAGGTTCTTTTTGCTACTACTAGTCCTTGACGACTTTCTGTGCATACTGGAGGAATGAGTCCTTCTTTTTCGGGATTATCTTGTGTCGGGGGTGACTGATTTGTTATCATGATAATTTTTGACTTTGTACCCGTCACCTTTCTGGACGTATTCACTGTTTACGTATAGGAAGGTGGCAAGGGTGGCGATTTTCTTCANTGTGTCGGGGGGGACTGATTTGTTATCATGATAATTTTTGACTTTGTACCCGTCACCTTTCTGGACGTATTCACTGTTTACGTATAGGAAGGTGGCAAGGGTGGCGATTTTCTTCAAACCCTTTTGTTATTTATTAACCTTTTGGTGGCGCCCCTTCCCCGGCTTCACTTTTTGAGTTCTGAGCCAGTTATTGGTGGTTGTCCCTAGCTGATATCGAGACTTGGTTCATCTTGTTTTGGATGAGGGTTAGTATTTTATTTCTATGGAGATTTCTCGAGACTCGCTTATATCGGCGGCTTGTCTGTTTACTTGTGTTTTTTTCCCTCTCCGCCAACTCTCTAGCGGCGGTAATGATACTTGCTTCCTTTGCATTTTTTCTCGTTTCTTTTCCTCGAAGGCTGCATATGTTTCTCTGGGATGGAAGCAAGGTGACCTTGGGGACTCTGGAGTCAAATCTGTCCTCGTGGAGGGATCCAGTACCAACCAGAGTATTAAAAAAAAGTGGAAATTTACTGTTATAGCGTTTTTTATTATATCATTAGGGCAGGTCTGTTAGGGTTTTCGAGGTTGCTTTCGGTTTTCTCTGTCCATATTCGATGGCCAACCCTCCGTTCTCACTAGGGGTTCGTACCAACCCTCGTGCTAGGTTCCATATTTCCCCTTTAGTTTTGGCTTTGGACAGAGGTCCTTTTGCTCCTTTTTCTTCAGCTGACTCTAATCTTCTGGGCTCGTTCACCTCATTGAGAGGCCCTGTCAGTGAGTTGTCGGGGGGTGACACTCTTCTTCACCATCCCCTTAGACCTCGTCATTTTTATTTTAAGCAGGTAAAGAGCACCCGTAATATCTGTATCCTTGGACAAGATGTCACTGTAGATATGGTTACGGACCTTTCCCTTCGAGCCCTGGTGGGCTGTTTTGAGTACCTTAAACTTTCACGCTTGGCAATTATGGCGTGGGTGAGAGAGAATTGGAAGCCCTTGTTAAAATCAGTTCCGAAGATCTTAACTCTGGCTAACGGTTGGATGCTATTTTAGTTTCTATCGACTGAAGACAGTGACATTATCGAAAATCGGTATTGGATTATGCAAGAAGGATCTTTGGTTCTAAAGCGATGGTATTCAAGGTTTGACCCGAGAATTGAGAAGCTGCTCCGAATACATCTATGGGTTATTCTTCCATATTTTCCCATAGAATGTTAGAGCCTTAAAGGATTTACGACTATTGCAAACTTGATTGGTTCATTTATGCTTATAGAAGACGAGTAGCTCCTAGGTTTCGAGAGATCGACGCCAAGGGTTTTGGTTGACATGGATATATTTGACGGACTTCCTGATGATATTGAGGTGTTATGGGATGGGGGTACATTCATCCAAAGGTTGGACTATTGGAAGATAGCCTTCTGATGTCATCTTTGTCGTCTAAGAGGGCACTCAAAGGAGACTTGTCCATCACGGTTTCCTTCTCGGACAGGCGATAAGATGGTTGGTAAGTCCACTTCATTAGACCCTCTTCTGGTGGCTCAGGACTCTTCATTTTTGAACCCGTTGGACTCAGAATCGTCTCTTTCCATTGTCGGTAAGTTCACTCAAACCACACCCCTAATCTCAATTCACTTGCGGTTTTGGAGGTTATTGTTGCTTCGTCCCCATCCGATGATCCTTGTGCTCAGGAGCCCCCTATTTCTGCACCCTATGACCCTAGTCTGGTGTCTAGATATTTTTTCCTCAACAAAGTTACGTCGGCCCCTCAAGCCATTTAGCGGGACTCCCCTAGGCTCTCTTCCGATTTGGCAGCCCCTTCCTCTCTGTCCTTTGATACCAGTTTGCATATTGTGCTTTCCCCCTCCCCAATTGTGGACAAGTCATCTGATGAATTTGTTTCATCATTCACCTCTCTAGATGAACGTGACTCTTCTCCTAGGGGTTGGGCACCTAAGCAATCTCCTCCTTCAACTACATTTTCGTCGCTTCCGGTTTATGGTAATGAAGATGCATCTGAAAATGTTTTTCCCATCTCTACTATTCCTACGGCTAATGTTTCAATATGCAAGCCTAAAAAGGTAGGAAAAGGTAATATGAAGGGTACGAAGGATTTGATCTGGGATCAATCCTTCACAAATCCAATGGTGATTCCTCTAACCAATAGAGGACATCCTCTTACCTCAGCTACTGGTGCAACCCCCTCTCATCGCGTTCTTAGAGAAAGCGCAATGGTCTCGCAGGTGAATCGATGATTCTTATCAGTTTAAACATCCGAGGGCTAGGCGGGGGCCCCAAACGCACTACTATAAAATGTCTGTTGGATTCCTATTCCCCGGCTGTAGTTTTTCTTCAAGAATCTATGTCCCTAGGGATCAATGCTTGTGATTATTTTCTGAAATTACGACCTTCTTGGAGGGTTTGTGCAAGGGATGCCACTGGTCTCTCTGGTGGATATTTGGTTGCATGGAACCCTTTAGTGGCTGACCTTCAAGCTTATGATTATGTTGCAGGTATACTACTTGAAGGGAGGATTATCGATTTCAGAGAACAAGTCTACCTACTGAACATTTATGGTCCATATGATAATCGTCGAGTTTTTTGGGAGACGACTATTAATAGTGGTCTTTTGTTGCTTCATAATTTGATTTTGGGAGGAGACCTGAATTTTACCTAGTCATCAGAAGAAGTGTGGGGGAAGGGTCGTCCATATGACTCCCTTTCTGACTTCTTCATTTCAATGTTTGGAAGCTCTAAGCTGCAGGATATATCTCCTTGTGTTCTCTCTCCCACTTGGTCAAATGGGAGAGCTGGTTCTTTACCTATTGCCAAGAGGCTTGATAGATTCTTCATGTTGGAGGCCTTATGCAATCTTGTTGGAAAATATAGAACTTGGCATCAGTTAATTAGGGTGTCAGATCATCGACCTATCATTATGAAAGTTGATTTTGACAAAGTGCCTAAGGTTTATCCATATAAGTTTAATCCTACTTGGCTTACAAAGGAAAGGTTCTGTGAATTTGTGAGAAATATGCGGGGACAGTTTTGGGGGAAACTCCAGTATTTTTGAATCCATTAAAAGTAATGCTATTCAAACTTAGCAAACTTCAACTGTTGGGCTATAGGGCAGACCCGGGTTTTATACCTTTAACTTCGCACCAACAAAAGACCCACAGTGTTGGCCCTTTCGACAACAACCTGCAAGCAGGTCGCAGTCTCACCCGAAACAGCTATGGGATGCCGCAGAATCAGGTTTCTGCAAGCAAAAGAGGGAGATTACTGTACCTTTAGCTTTTATCAATTCTTTATAATCAATTAACACAATGCTTAAACATTCACACACACACACACACACACACACACACACACACACACATATATATATATATATCTTCGCAGTTAAGTAACACCGTGACTTGCTTAACCCTTACTGGGAATGCACAACGAAGCTATTTCTGAAACAACGATCTTATTTATCAGATTTATCTATACTTATCAATGCATAAAAGAACATAACATAAATCACACAAGAACCACAACACCAGATATAACGTGGTTGACCCCCAGTGTAGGGGTTACGTCCACAGAACTGTGTTTTATTCAACTTTCTACAAAATCACAGTTCTGATCTGCGCACTCAGCTGCAGATCCCTTCAGTCCTCAAAGCCGCGCACACAGCAGCAGGCCTCTGTGCACACAGCTGCAGATTTCCTTATCACTTACAAACCCTCTGCGCACACAACTGCAAAGGTCGTCCACACACTCAGCTGGGACTTATCCTTCTCTTACAAAATAGCCTTAGCTTCACCTTAACTTTCTTACATTCAAAAACCTAACCCCACTTCTTTACACAAGTGCATATTTATACAGCGCACTATTACAAAACCATGGTCTTAAACCATGGGCACCTCGAACCCTAAACCCTGGACTTAAACCATGGGTTTATTACAAAAAGAGGACTCTGACTTAACCCCGACACCCCTAAGACTATTTTGAGTCGTAACTCCGCTTACAAACTTACAAAAACTACGGAGTTACCCATCTTAAGGACCGTTAGGGTGCGCGCCCCAACAGGCCCCTAAGACTCACCAGTGTCCCGTCCCGGGACACTCTGCTGTCCTTCTAGTCCACGAACTTTGTCGACGAAGATGGTGTATCGCTTGTTGAGGCCGCGCATAATATTGTCAGCTGCTTGTTCTTTTTCGCTCAACTCCTGCAATACTTCTGCTGATGCTTCCCAAGCCTGTTTCTGCGCATATGCATCATATTCTTTTAGGACTTTGAGTTGGGCGTCCGCAGCAGTACTCAGCTCGAAAGCTTCGCTGATATGTGGCTGCATATTAGTTTCCATTGCTGTTGCTTTTTCCCTACATGACTCAATTTCCTGCTGAAGTTCATTGCTTCGCTTGACCTTCAGCATTTTCTCCATAGGCGGCAGAGTCTTAATTTGCGCTTTCACTGTGTCCAATTCTGCTTGTCGTTGCCTGATGGTTTCTCGCAACTATCCAATTTCTAGGTGTTCCTGCAGGGCGGTCCATGCCTCTACAGTGTCGTCTAGCAGCTTTGCTGCGCTGCTCACAATATCGGAGATTTTTTTCGCGGAGGCCTGAATATCTGCTCGGCACTGCTCCCTAACCTCTGGGGGACTTTCTGGTTTGATGCGAAGTTGGAGCTCCACAATCTGAGCGTCATGTTCTGCTTTGAGCTTCTCTATTTCACTGCACGACTGCTACGCGTAGTCTTTCAACCTGGCTAATCTTTGCTCTGGCTCCTCCGCCAGCTGTACGTCGAAGTCAGGGAGACTTCGACATGTTTCATCCAAAACTCGGACCAATGTAATCTGCTTACATTCTGCATCTCTTTTTCGCTGTTCTGCGGCTTCCAGCTGCGCTACGAGGCTATCATTCTGCTTCCTGATATCGTCCAACTGTATCTGTGAATAATGGTCTCGGGCCTGGATTTCCTTTGCGATAGCTGACTGGCAAAGATGTAGTTCCAGCATGGACATTTTGGTGTAATCAATTCCTACTGTCATGCTCATCTTTGCGTGAGACGCTGCATCAGTTGTGATGAAGGCAGCGGTGGATACTTGGCCCTTGTTTTCTCGGGCTGGCGATTGCCTTAGTTTGGGCTGTGCACTTCCAGGGGTACTGCTGGTTATAGTGCCGGTCACTGATTGTGCTGCTAAGTCCTTCAGCTCCGATATGTGCTGTGCGACACCATTAATGGCATCCAACTGTACAGCTGTGAATTCTGACCACTTCTTGGTAAGAACTTCTGTGGACTTTGACAAAGCCTCGTCAAGCTCCTCACTTGTCAAGCCGGGTGTGTCGTCGATATTCTTTTCCTTTGACGCCTTCACTTTCTTTCGGGGCTGCGGTTTGTTCACTTCCTCTACTTCTGGTGTCTTGCGCTTATCCTGCCTATTAGGGTCTGGAGTAGTCTTGACCGAGTCCTGCCCTTCTTCTTCATCGGTGTCTACTTCTCCACTTTGGTTACTGTCATGCTGCTGCGACTCAGTCTGTTCCTAGTTGTCTTCCAGGGGACCTTGCTGTTGCTGGTGACTAGGCCCTGCGCCCACATTAGTAACTATGGGGACCGAAATGTGAGGTTTTTTCCCTACATCTTTCAACCATTCAACCGGCCAGTGCTAGACTACTGCCCAGATATCACCCTCAGTGACTACATATGGTAGCTTGAACCATTGGTGCTGTGGATCTGCGTGAGCCTGTATGAAAGTATGATGCATGTCGACACTGAAGGCGGCTACGCTGTCATATTGAGAGAACAACTTATTACTGAGCCGTGGGGTTTTTGTGATCTGAAACTTGATATCCATTATATAGAAAGCAAATACATAATTTGTCATCTGTTGGTGTGCTTTATCCTGGGAAACCCACAGCGATGCGTACATGGCTGCGCCAGGCATGTGTTCTGGTGCTGCAGAAAACTGTGCCTCAATAGGTTCTTGCCATCCTACCAGTGCGATTAGGACGAGCAACCAAGAGTAATGGAAGGGCCTACCTTTTTCCTACACGTCGCGAGCGTCTTCCAGGAATTCCTGCGCAATATACTCTACCCAGTTGTAGTTGTAACCTTCGACGCAGTTGATAGCAATTCGGATAACCGGGGCAGGTACTTCGGTTGGTCTGCACTTCCGTATGACTTTGCAGGCTAAAAGCTCTGCTGCAAAGCGAATGTGCTGTTCCTGAATGGTGGAAGTGTGATACCCACGTTTGCCCTTTGTCAGGCCGAAGCGTTCCTTCATGGCTTGTGCGAGCTTCGTATCCTCATGCTTTGATGGAAATTCGGTCGCCGGATTAGGGCCTGCTATTGGTAAACCAGTGATCCTCTGGATGTGCTCACCATTGATAGGGATTTTCTTGTCTCCTATCCATAGGTGGCCATCATGAACTAGTGCTAGCAGCTGCTTAACCACTACGGTCACCTGTGTGCCGTGACCAAAATGGGGAACGTCGAGGATCTTCAGCAAACCAGCTTGATCCAAATCGGCAGCCCATCGTTTGACTTCTAATAATGTCGCCCTGATCTCACGTACTTGACAAAATGCAAATATGCTTCTGGTGCGAACTGTGGAAACCTGCCACAATCGCTTGTATCATGGTCGGAGTACTTAAGCCGGTATATCTTTCCTGTTATGGTCCCAACCAGCTGCACACCCGGTGGCAGTGAAAGGGTGCTTATTGTGAACTGCTTGTTCCGCCGAGGTGGTTTAACTCCTGGTCGAAGAGGTGGGACATATGGTGGTCGTCGTGGTGCAATGTTCTCCTCTCCTTCACTTGGGATTTCTACCGAACCAGGCGGATTCATTCCGAGATCCTCCGATGTTTGCTCGGACTGCTTATGTCGATCTTTGTTCCGCTTAGAATGAACTTCAGGTTTGAACTGTTTCCTGGCAGACCGTGTTTGCATTGGTAGAGGCGGTGCAGGTAGAGTTTCCTCTCGTGCTGCAGGTGCAGATGGGGGGTGAACGATGTTCTGCAGACCTGTCTGACCAAATTCCCTCAATAAGTCCTGAAGTTCTTATCGGTGGATATAGGTTCAATTGTGAAACTACGGAATGTGACTTGCCCATGCCCGGGTGTCTTCTTATACAATCCATCGATCAAATCAGTCATAAATGTGCATTGAAGGCACCAACTCTGGCAGAGATGCTGCTTCCACGGCACTAGATTTCGGTGGATCTCCTTAGGACAGGCAGTTAAGGAAAATAAAGTACCGACGCCGCCAAATTGGCAGTGTTCCAACGGTCGGTTTTTGTGCTGCGGCGCACCCAGTACCACAGCTGCGTCACAATAAGGATCTTCATCATGATAATGACCTTCGGCATATGCGGGCAAGTTCTGCGACCCAATTGTGAGCTTCGCTCCTTTAGCGTCCTGTGCCAGCCAGCGAGGGTAGGACTGGGTTATTTCTTTATCATGAGACACATTAGCGTGCCGAGGCCCAACCTCCCTGTACCGGTTTTTGGCTCTAAATGCCTCGGTATGACCAAGTCGAGGTACCCATTCTGTACGAAATACAAGTTTCCATGCCCCGTAACAATGCTCCAAATGTTCCTACGGCCGATTCTGCCCATTCAATCTATTGTGCGCCCTCTGGAGTTGATCCACAAATCTCAGGTGAAGTGATGTCTGACAAGTTTCCCAATTTGGAAAGTACTTCTTATAGGCAGTCGACCTGGTGACTCCTAATGCTGAAGCCAGATTCTCTCGTTTCTGTGACTCCAGTATTTGTTTTGACAATGGCACAATGGACTCCTCTGGGTCTGTCGAACCATCAGAGGTAGGTAAGGTCTTTGGCTGTGAACTATGCCTTCTGAGGGACTTGGTAATTCGGGCACCTCGGTGTTCCTGTAGCTCATACAATCGGTTCTGCCAACTTTCTAAGTCATCCTCAGAGTCTGTCATATAGGAGCTACCAGACTCCCAACCTTCGGCAGGAGGATCCTCATAATCTTCTTCCTTCGCAGTGATATTATAGATCTGGTCCAACACATCCTGATCTTCATCTTTAAATGTTTCTGTGTATCTTTTTCCTTGGGACGGGTCTAGGGGTATTATAACTCTCAAACCCTTTCCTTCGAAGGTCATCTGTCTCTTCTTAAGGTTAAGAACTGCAGCATTTGCCATTGCCCACTCAATTCCTAACAGGGCTGGGTAGGGATTGCTGTCATCGATGATCTCAATAACTTCAAAGTCCACCAAAGTACTGACCCCATCAATATCGATTGGAACACTAAGGAATCTCCCTAGGGGCACAATCCTTTGTTGATTGGCTAACTTCAACTATATAGGGGACCAGGCAAGGGTAGGTTTCCCCATTTGTTCCCAGGTTTGCTTGGTTAAGACATTGACTTCTGACCCTAAATCTAGGATGACATCAGTCATATCATACCCTCCTATCTGAGCATTCAATCTCATTTCCCTGGCAGTTCTTTGGACACGATTAACAGTTTTCTCCTTATCAACTCTTCTCCGAGGTTCACAGACAGCAAGAACTTTTTGCAGCTCCTTTAGAGCATTCTGATTCTGTAAGAGTTTCATACAGCTCTGTAAAATGGAGGATAGGGTACTTACTTTATACGGCGAGGCATCTTGCAGCTGCGACTCCTGCTGACATTGCTGCGCAGGTACTACTGCTGTGCTAGGAGCAACATCATCACGCTGGGTTTCCATGACTGTCTCGTGTTCGCTTGGGACTTTTTCTGGGACCCAGTCCTCGTCAAGCTTTCTCTCTGCATTCTGTAGGTGCGTCGTAGCTCCACCTCGCGTAACAACGTTAATGGCTGCGACAGGTCGGGGCTCGATGGAAATCATCTGGATATTCTGAGTAGGACCACCATTTCTTTCCTGAATCTTAGCTATCAGCTGCAGGCATTGCTTGATCACATGATCAACTATGCGACAATACCGACATGTCGTAGTGGGATTCCGACAATCTCTAGCTAAATGCCCGTCTTGGTTACAGTTGTAGCAGACGACCTAGCCTCGGCCTCTTCCTACCATACCACCACGACCTCGACCTCCAAAAGCACCTCTATTGGATGCACCACGGTGGTAACCGTAGCCATAATTACCTTGGTCCTCATTTTGTACTCGATAGGCGTCATAAGTGCGCTCTCGCATAAGGTCATAACTGCGACATTTGTCTTCATTATGTCCTACGGACTTACAAAACTTACAGTAGGTGTTCTTAGGGACTTGCACATACCTCTGGAGCAGATGACAATGTTCTGGGCGATGCTGGCCAGTTGTCCGACATATCTCACAATATAGAACAGCGGGATTGAACGGGTTTGGCGTTCCAGTATTCAGGTAATTGCCTACCACAGGACATTGTTCCCTATCGTGACCTTCTTTCCAACAGCGCGTACACCAAACCGCTTCACGACCAGTTTTTCCTGTTTTCATATCACGGAGCTCTAGAGCCATGGCCGCGAGCTGTGCTTGGATTTGAGCAATACCAGAATTATCTTTAACAGGTGCGGTCTCAAGCTTCATCGCGATTTCCAGAGCCTCTTTGCTGGTCAGCAACCTTCTGTTGCATGAGTGGAGTTCTGATGTGTGGTAGCAGTGCGGCAATAAACCATTCCTTGTGCTACGCGGGGCCAATTGTGAAACTGACTTGGTCTAGTATAACTTTGAACCTCTGATCAAATTCCCACATTGATTCACCTTGCTTCTGCTGAATCTCCTTTAATTCAGTGATACACTGCGACTCTGATTTGGGCTTCTTGAACTCTTTGATTATTGCTGCCTTGATATCATCTAGGGCAGGGTTCTGAGTACTAGAGAATTTCATGAACCAGGTCAAAGCCCGGTCCCTGAAAGAAGTAATGAGCTGCGCGGTTCTTACAACTGGGTCTGTAATGTTCTTAGTCGTCCACACCGCCTCACATAAAAACCAGAACTGTTCTGGATCCTCTGATCCAGTTCCTTTGAAAACAGGGAGCTTAATATCATCAGTCATGTGGGCCATAGTAGATCTAGGGGGGGTTGGAGGGGGATGGGAAGTAGGCGGGGGGGAACTTATTGGAGTAGACTGGCCTACGACAGGAGTACTGGTGCTAGGGTTACTTTTGGTCTGCGACGGATTCTCAGGGATAACAGATTGGCGCTGCGGGGTTACCGGGGGGTTTCCAATAGAAGGGATTTCTTCGGGCTCTGAGGCTGCTGGACTGAAAGGGGTAGACTTGGTATCCGGACCTAGGGTAGATGACTCAAAAGTTCTCTTGTACCTTTTGCCACTTCGCAGCAAACCACTTTGCTCGTCGAAGGTGCGTTCACTTGCAAACATAGGTTAGTAATACACAATCTAACAGTCTGATTCAAGAAGCAATATTCATTTTTCAGCTAATAGCATCTTAATCCTCAGACTAAATGAATTTAAAAACTTACCCCTTGGGCCTGTGAAGAACTGTCGCTCCGCTTCAGTAAAGGAAGTACTCGTGTCAATAGTGAACTCCGTCACGAATGCCTCAAGGGTTCGCGTCGTCCAGAAATCAACAACGCGAGAGATCCCGTTGTTTACTCTTTTCAACAAGTTGATTCTTGCGGGGTCCAAGCAGGAAACTGACCTCCATGGAAGTTCGTCCTTCGCTCGGCCAACCTAGATATCCACTGGTGCAACTCTATGTGGATCCTACCAAAGAAAATTTCATAAACATCACAAAAAACATACCTTTGTAAAAAGTCGCTTGCGCTACGACGCGGATCTTTGTTCTCTTGCTCAGCGAATTTCAGATAAGTCTCGTCCAGCCAATCACCGATTTCTTTTACAGAGGGTCTCCACAACATAGCCCTCGAGGTACGATGTAAACCCCTCTTGCGCAGATACTGAGTTCAACCGGCAACGAAACCACTTTGTTGGGCTATAGGGCAGACCTGGGTTTTATACCTTTAACTTTGCACCAACAAAAGACCCACAGTGTTGGCCCTTTCTGCAACAACCTACAAGCAGGTCGCAGTCTCACCCGAAACAACTATGGGATGCCGCAGAATCAGGTTTCTGCAAGCAGAAGAGGGAGATTACTGTACCTTTAGATTTTATCAATTCTTTATAATCAATTAACACAGTGCTTAAACATTCACACACACACACACACATATATATATATATATATCTTCGCAGTTAAATAACACCGTGACTTGCTTAACCCTTACTGGGAATGCACAGCGAAGCTATTTCTGAAACAACGATCTTATTTATCAGATTTATCTATACTTGTCAATGCATAAAAGAACATAACAGAAATCACACAAGAACCACAACACCAAATATAACATGGTTCACCCCCAGTGTAGGGGTTACGTCCACAGAACTGTGTTTTATTCAACTTTTCTACAAAATCACAGTTCTGATCTGCGCACTCAGCTGCAGATCCCTTCAGTCCTCAAAGCCGCGCGCACAGCAGCAGGCCTCTGCGCACACAGCTGCAGATTTCCTTATCACTTACAAACCCTCTGCGCACACAGCTGCAGAGGTCGTCCACGCACTCAGCTAGGACTTATCCTTCTCTTACAAAATAGCCTTAGCTTCACCTTAACTTTCTTACATTCAAAAACCTAACCTCACTTCTTTACACAAGTGCATATTTATACAGCACACTATTACAAAACCATGGTCTTAAACCATGGGCACCCCAAACCCTAAACCCTGGACTTAAACCATGGGTTTATTACAAAAAGAGGACTTTGACTTAACCCCGACACCCCTAAGACTATTTTGAGTCATAACTCCGCTTACAAACTTACAAAAACCGCGGAGTTACCCATCTTAAGGACCGTTAGGGTGTGCGCCCCAACATCAACCTCTAGTTCTTCGATGGGAGAAAGAGATGAAGACCTCTATGGAATTTGATATTCACTCTTTGGAAATGGACATTTTGAAGTTGGAGAGCCACTTGTTACATGACCCCTGTTCGGAGAGATTTCATACTAAGCTTAAGGAGTGTCATACCTCTCGCCTTAGATTACTTTCTCATAAGGAAGAGACCCTTCGTTAAAAAAGCAGAGCCATATGACTTTTGGAGGGTGATGAAAACACATGATACTTCCACAAATTTTCCAATAAAAGGCGTCTCTGCAATTCGGTCTGGGAAATTGCTGATTCGGATAACTCCATGGTATATGAGCAAAATTCTATCAAAAGGGTGGCACGGGACCTCTTCTCAAATATTTACAAGGATCATGGTAGTTATAACATTGAGGATCAATTGAAGATTGTCAAACTTTTTCCCACATATTTCAATAATGCGGATGGATTGGATTTAAACAAACCTATTTCCCTAAAGGAAGTTGAAATGACTCTTAAACTCTTTGCTAAAGACAAAAGTCTAGGGCCTAATGGCTGGACAGTTGAATTTTTCCTCCATTTTTTTGATATCTTGGAACCGGAGTTGATCAACGCCATTAAAGACTCTCGGGTGTCAGGTGTGATCCCGGAGGAATTAAATAGAACATACCTCACTCTGATCCCCAAAGTTAATCGACCTGTATCTTTTGCTGACTGTAGGCCTATTGCTCTTTGCAACTTATTCTATAAATTGATTTCCAAGATCATTGCAGAACATTTGAAGCCCGTGCTTGGGAAGTTTATTTCTCCAGAATAGTTCGGATTCCTACCAAATAGACAGATTTTGGACGCACTCGGGATTGTCCAAGAAGCACTTCATTCTATCAAGTCCCGAAGATCGTCAGCCATTATTCTAAAGCTTGATATGGAGAAAGCCTACGACAAGGTTGATTGGACTATGCTTTGGCTAACTCTTCTGCAAACTGGAATCCCATTTGTTATTGTTCGATGGATTATGGCCTGTGTTTCAAGTGCTTTTTTTGCGATACTGGTTACAGAAACCCCTACATCTTTCTTCCAAGGTTCTCGGGGCATTCGCCGAGTATGCCTTGTCTCCCCTTACTTGTTCCTGCTAATTATTGAAGGTTTGAGTCTTATTATTAACCAGGAAAAGATGTCCCGAAAAATTGTGGGAATAAAAGTTTCAGGTACTATAACTCTCACCCATACATTATTTGTTGACAACGTATTACTATTTGGGGATGGTAGCTTACTGGAATGGATGCATTATAAATCATTGATTGATCTTTTATGTGGGGCATCGAGGATGTCCATTAACCCCCAAAAGTTTGTTTTTGGTGCCCATAATATACCTCATAATGTCTTGAGTTCGATATTACTGACTTTTTCTTTCTCTTGCAAGCCTCTTGAGGACGGTCTCTCTTATGTTGGTTTTCAGCTCAAGCCCAACTACTATCGGGCAGGTGATTGGAATTAGCTTATCAAAAAATTACAGGCAAAAGAGAATCATTGGATGCCTAGATGGGTCTCTATTAGTGGTAGGGTTACCCAGGTAACCGATGTCCTCCAGTCCATACATGTTTATTGGTTTTCATTATACATTGTCCAGGTTTGTGTTATTCATCAGCTGCGAAAGATCATGTTCCACCTTCTTTGGACGGGAGTCATGGACTGTAAGAAATTCCATCTGGCCAGCTGGTCCTCACTCTCAAAGCCTAAACCGTGGGGTGGTTGGGGTATCAAGCATTTGAAGTATTTCAATATTTCACTTGTTACTAAAAGTATGTGGCGTGTATTAACTGTTTCAGGTCTATGGGGAAATATCATTAAGTCAAAATATATGCACAGGATCCCTTTGGAACTTTGGCTACGTAGAGAAAACTTCAATTGTTTCTCTCCTTTGTTGATTTGGAGAAGTTTTCTTATCAGTCTGTCTTACATCAACCCATATATCAGTTGGAGAGTAGGCAAAGGAAATTGCATCTATATTGGCATAGATCCTCTGGTGGGTATTGGACAACCTTTCTTATCCAATTCGTTGTTGGACTGGCTGCATGGGAAGAATTGTTTGACCATACAAGATATTTTGGTGCATAAGCATCAGCATTTGCCTTACTCAATATCCTCGATAGACTTGGGTCTCTCTAGGGCTTTGTCAGCTGAGTGGAAGACAAATGTGGTCTCTTTATATAATGTTGGGATTTCTTTAAACATTGATCAAGATGAAATTGTCTGGGAGGTAAATGCTAATTCTGGGACCGTGAAAGCAAATCTGGCTTACCTTCAAATACTCAAATATGTTGAAGAACCGGTTACTAGGTGGTGGCATTATGCATTAAGGAAAACAAAGTTACCTGGAAAGATAAAGTATTTTTGTTGGCTAGCAATCAACTGTGATATTCTTAACTGGGAATCTCTACAAGCCCGAGGTATTTATGGTCCTAGTGTGTGTGTACTCTATGTCTTAGATGTTGAATCCTCTGATCATATATTTGGCTCCTACTCTTTATTTCACCAGATTGGCTCTGTTGTCTGCTCTCGACTTAAGAACCATTGGTAGTGGGACTCTTCGACTATGCCTGAGAACTTTGAACTCTGGGTAAAGAGACTCAAAATGCGTCTTGAGGTCCCCTGTCTATTGATTTGGGAAGAGCGGCGATTAAGGAATGCTCTCATTTTTCAGAATTTGTTGGTGTCTCTCTATACTACTCTGACAAATTTATGCTCTTCCCCTTGTTTCCCAAACTTTAGCCCTCTTAGTTAGGTCAGTAGATCAGTGCAGCCTCCTCCAGTCTTACCGGATGGAAATGTAGGCTTCTTCGACGGAGCTGCCAAAGATGGCATCTGTGGGGCCAGAATGATAATACAAATGGAAAATTCGCTTTCCTATAAAGTACGTATGGATGTTGGCAAGGGAACTAATACTAAATTTGAACTACTAGCACTTTGGGGACTCCTCTTCTTTGCCAATCAAAGAAAGATTTATGATCTCCAGATTATGGGGGACTCTAAAGTTATCATAGACTGGGCCCTTGACAAGCATAAGATTCATATTATCAACTTGGAGCACTAGATGATTCGGGTCAAAGCTCTTATGTCACAATTCAGAGTGTTGCATTTTGAGCACATATATAGGGAATTTAATATGGAGGCAGATGACTTATTAAAGAAGGCATTGGGTATTGGAACATGTTTGATATTCTGGGAAGAATATAAGGGAGAACGTCTGATGAGCTCTGGCACTATGGAACTTTATTAATCTCTGTTTTTTGATATCTGCATATTCAAGCCCACTCTTCCCTTTTAGGCTATTTTGATGTTTTGTCTTTTGGGCAGTTAAGTAGAGACTGACGATCATAGACTATATGTTATGCTATCAACTCATTTTTGTAAAATGTATTTCTGAAAGAATCAATTTTTAGACTTCTACAAACATAAGTTATTTTTGTAACTAAATGGTGTCGCTTTCTTAAGACATAGTTTTATAAAAGTTAAAACTTTTTTTTTTCTCGTGAAAAAAAAATATTACAATATAATATACTATGTTACAATTTTAAAATAATTTATATTAGAATAATATGTTATGGTTTTTAAAATCTAATATATTTTATCTCTCTCTATATTCTATTACTAATATGATATTTTTTTTTTCACAGAAAAAAAAAATCATAACTTTATTAAAAACAAAATTACATACTTCATATGATTCACTATCATTTCTGAAAAGTGTCCATTTCCTCAATATCCTCCAGCACAAAACTAAATTACATTACTAATATGATATATAATATGAAGTAATGCGCTCTTAGAGATTATAACATGATATATTACAATATAATATACAATGTTACAATTTTAAAATAATTTATATTGGAATAATGTGTTATAGTTTTTTAAATCGAATGTATTAAAATATATTAATACTTTAAATCAATTGTGTTTAATTATATTGGACTATACAATGTTACCTTTTTTTTAAACCATGTTAATATTCAATAATATTAACATGTTACGATTTTTTAAATCAATTATATTAAATTATTTGGAATATAATACAAATATATTAAATTATATTGGAATATAATATGTTACAAATTTTTAAATCAATAATATAAATTATATTGTAATATACTATATTACAATTTTTTTAATTACATGTAATATGCCATGTTACGATTTTAAGTAAAATGTATTAAATTATATTACGATATATTAGGTTACAATCTTTGACTACCAATTATAATATATTATGTTACTATCTTTCGATGCCAATTAGTTAATGCTTTTAATAATGGGTATTTAATTATATTAGAATGTATGATGTTTTACTAAACATCAAGTAATATAGTATAATATATAGATATTTAAAAAGGAAACAATTTATTTAATTAAATAAATAAAATTAGTAATCACCTTTCCATAACATTTAATTATGAATGAGGTTTTTAGTAAAATACTTATAATAGGCATAAAGGCAAAAGCCCTAAGATAGACTAATTATATATATACGGGGTTTATGTTTGATGAACGTGTCGCTACATCCATGGAAATAAATTAATGGGACCTATATGAAGGGAACTCACTTTGTTAGGCTATTTTTTGAGCTTGTCCTCGACACCAACCTCGATGCATGACCCCGAAGGACCCATAAAAATTGAACCTCGACCTCAACTATCTTAGTTGTGAAAGATCCACCAAATTGAGTTACACTTCAAAACTTATATATAACTAGGACATCCACATAGTTTGTGGTTGGATCACATCGATAGGGATGAGATGGTTAAGAGGTAGTTATGGAATGGAAGACATTATGGAAATTTTTTTATTCTTCATATTCTTCTAGTTAAACGGGTTTAACTGTGAGTTATCCATGCCTAGCTACATGTTATCACCGTCATTCTTCCTGTTATCCATTTATCAACTATCAATTATTTTTTATGTTCTTTTTCCTTTTATCTCACATTCTTCTAGTTATCTGCAATGAATTGTTGGTTATCCATTCATTAACTATGAGTTGTCCATGCATTGCTACCAATTATCTATTTGTGAACTAACTACTGGTTATTTTTTATATTCCTTATAATTGTTTATTTTGAATTTTAAACGACTATCATAGAATCAATCTGGATAGTACGCTTGTCTCATCCTCATTGGTAAATAAAAAAGCATAGGTCACAGTCCACCCAAATCTCAAATAAAAACGTCTATCGACGTAATTATATTTTATAAATATATAAATACATTCATAATTATATAAATACAATTTATTTATATATTTAAAATAATTAATTGTAAAAAATAAAAATAAAAATATTAATCTATTGTAAAAAAAAATTAATCTTAATTTTATAATTTCTTCAATAGAATCTCATTATAATAAACGAAAAGATATATAATATTCTTTCATTAATTGATACTTTATGTTCTCATATTAGGACAAAAACAAATTGACATTCAATTTCTTCAAAATATATTAAAAAAAAGGCACGATAACATTTAGTGGATTACTATGGGAAAAACAAGGCTGATAACAAAAGTATCATTTCTACATAATATTTTGAGTATTCAGATCGGGATGGTGTATGCAACTCCTGCTAGGGCTTCGGCTTGATGCCCTCGACGGCTTCCTGCCCGATCGGTCTTGTGGATCTCCCCTCGACGGCGGCTGGTTGCTCGTTGGCTCCCGTTGTTCTCCCCTCACCGGCAGCTGCTCTAGAGTCTGCTCCTTGCCAGTAGAGCTCTCAGCCTGTTCTGCTCTCAGGATCTCTGCCTTGCTCGCCCTCCTCCATGGCTCTTGCTGTGGATGCTTGTGCTGCTGATCCTCGTGGGTCTTTCAGTGAGACGGTCAAGCGCAGCCTCGGTTCCGGCCCTCCTTTGCTTGTGGTGCATGAAGCCCCAACTCTCACCATTCCAATCATTCAAGATGCTTTGGATCACGCTGAGCACTACAACTCTCATGCTTTAGTTTGCAGGTTTAATGGTCTTTGGCCCCGGTTATCAGATTTGCACTCTTGGGTGTCCTCTGAATGGTTCCCTCTCTTAAAAGAGGGAGTCGTCATCTGCCCCTGTGCAAAAGGGTTTTTTATTGTAATCTTTCTTTCTTCAAAAGATAAGGATCAGATCTTTAGATATGGGCCGTGGTTCTGGGCCAGGTCAATTCTATCTATGCAGCCCTGGTCCCCTTCTTTTGATGCCTCTATGGCAGTTATCTCTTCGACTCCGGTATGGGTTAGGCTCCCAAATCTTTCTCTGCACTTTTGGGGTTTCACCTCTCTGCAATTCATCGGGAATGCCCTCGGAAAGTTTCACAGCAAAAGTCAAGAAACTGAGACTGCCTTCACCACCTATGCTCGGATTTGTGTGGAAATGGACTTCAGTAAAGGGTTTCCAGCAAAAATCATACTGCAAGATAAGGGCTATTCATGGACTCAAAAGTTGGATTACGAGAGAATCCACTTCATATGCAGAGCATGTTATTGGACAGGGCATTTAGCCCTCAACCGCAAAAAATTCCTTGAGAAAAATAAAGAAAGGAAAACTCACCAGAAGCCTACCTGGTGGATCGGTGCAAATCCTAAACACCAAAAAATTGGGAAGGACCCGAATCATTCAAAAGGATGTCTAGCGGAGGAAAACAATAGTAACCCATGTAATCTTTCAAAGGAAATTCCAACAGATGAAAACAATAGTGAACCATATCAGCAATCCAGGCAACCCCTCCCTTCCGAGGAAATTGTTGAGCCACAAAAAATGCCTACCGCTACAAGTTGGGCAGATCAAGCAGATGAAGAAGACTCACTAGATTCATCTCTAGAAACCCAAGCAGCAAGTAAAAACCAAAGAATGGATGGAAGTCACAAAAAAGAAGAAGCCTCCTCAAGCCAGGCAACCGGTAAAGGCACGAAGCCAGTTTGGCACCATGAAAGAGTTCTCGACTTAAATTTTGTATAAACAGTAGTAAGATCAATCTTTTGTGTTTTTTGGCAGCTGTCTATTAATAGCAGTTTGAACTTTCTAGATCTCTTTTGAGTGGTTTCACCACTGCTCGATTAATTCAAAACATAACCGTTTTTGTCAAAAAAAAACATTTAGTGGATTACTCTTTCAACATTCAGTGTAACATCTAATACATATGCCAAATATGTTATGTTCTCATATTAAAGTATCTTAATACACATCGATCCAATAGTTAAGATAGGGAGCCACAATGACTAAGGTTTCTAGAATGATACCTTAGGCAAGTTGTGGGGTGAAAAATAGAACTTCAACAAACCATCACTAAAAAAAAGAAAACCCAAATTATCTATTAACTCAAAAAATTAATAGAGTTAGGGGTGACAAGTGCGAGGGGTGGAGGACAAGTTAGTTGACCCTGAAGGAAATCGGGAAACCAATTACTCTTCGGGATTGAGAGTGTCGATGAATAATCAAGCAAAGGCGCTCGCCCTACAGAATTGTATGGATCTGACAGGGGTAAGAGGGATTACAAAGATAACAATAGTTGGCAACTCAAAATTATTAACAGGTCTCTTTAGAAAGTCAATCTCTAAAGATGCAATCATAACCAGAATTCTAGAGTGAATTCATCCAGTGGTGTAAAGGTTTGAGGAGGTCTGACCCGTTCATGTTAAGAGATTCTTGAACTCTAAAGCAAATGTGCAAGCGAATTTGGCTTGTTTTCTAAGCATAGGTGAACTAAATTGGAGAGGGGTATATATCTCGCCCCCATACTATAGGTATAATCAATTAAATGAGTGTTGATGATGGTGGCTAGTGGTGGCATAAATGGGGTAGTACAAGCCCATCCCAACTCAATCAGGTGACACATGGAGGATTAAACATCCTTGTGCAAGAGCAACCTAGGCGTATTAAGAAAATAATGGAATGACTGTTCCCATCGCGATTACAAGATGCGAAGAAGAATCATTGTGGAACGAATAAATCCCCTGCTTGAATACTCATGATGCTAAGGATTTGGAATGGTGAAGTGGGATATGAAGACTAGAGTTATAAGGTGGCAAGCCACTTCAAGGAAAATTATGGGAAATTAGTGGAAGACAAACTTTAATTACCAAATGGAAGAGGACAAAGGAAAGGATGGATCAATATCCCCCTCCTGCAATGCTTAGTGAAGATGCGAGCTAAGGATGGATGAAGTGCAAGAATCAGTGGCCTATTTTTCTAATCAACTGGAGAGTTCGAACAAGGACCTAGAGAGGAGGGCAGAAGAGGAGCTGCAAGTAATTTGTTAGAAGAAAAAATGTTTGAGCAGTGAGCTGAAACAATCAACCACTAAAAATATTTTAATGGCTTCAGAAATACATATTCCAAGAGGGAAAGTCAAGAAGCAGGAGGATCGGTCACATATCAATGGGAAATTAGATATTTGAGGATAGAATCAGTCCCAAACATTTGAAGGCTCAACATGACAACCTAGACCTTAGTGGGTTTGAGGTAGGAAGAACCACAAGCGGGAAAAGGAAGAAACAATAGTGGAACGTCGTCACCCACATCTCCCCTAACAACAAATCCTGGAAGTTTTGGTTCAAAAAAGTACTAATTTTTTCTTTGAATCATTTTTTGCAAAGTTAAGATTTTAGGGAGCAGTTTTATTAGAATTTATACAAGTCAGATATGAAGCAGAACTAGTGATTATAGTAGTATAAGTGAAAGAGACAAATACTCTATAAATTTTGAATTTGGTTGTCAATAAGGAAAATTAAATGTATATTTTGTATCAGAGGCTGGACATTTTGCACGCAATTGACCCAGCCACAACACACACCCACTTTTTCTGCGGTCTGTTGCGGTATGCGCCACCACTTGGAATCCTCCTAGGGGCGTGGCCAAACAGGGCGAACTCTCCAGCGTACTACGCCTAAACCAACCTTGCGGAAATTATAACTTAAACACTTATTTCTTTAGCTTGTTTACTTAACACGTTTTCTTATTAAGTTTACACAGTTGCATCAAGTAAATAAACATTGCACATTTATCCACATAACACAAGTAAATCACGAGACAAGTATGCGTGGGGTGCCCAACTAGCAAACCCCATTAACTTTTATTAAGAATAATAGTATTACAATGATGGAGTTGTCGAACCGACAAAACTACTTGTGTGCACCCAACCAGAGACACACTGAATATAAGTTTACAAAGAAGATGAGCTGACCCCTCCTAGGGCATCCAAATTTGTGAATATCGATTGTTGTTCAACCCCCATGGCTGCTACTTCTGAAACTGTCACTGTGTTGCTAACTCATTTGGAATGTTGGCTTACCAAGCATGTCACTTCCACAAACCATTTGTGTTGCTCAACCATATGTTTTACCTATTTGTGCCAGCGACCTATGTTTCTTGTAGAGCCTCCACAGAATGCCTTCACTTAGTACTGCGTTCCTTACCAAAACTTAGATGATTTCCTTCACCGGTTGCCTTAGTATTTCTATAGTGTCACATGAGTGAGTGTGTCCTGAAGAGGTGGGTGCGCCTCTTCACTTAGCGCACCCACCAGCTTAGGGTCGGCACACTCACTCTGTCGGTGGTCCAATTTCGTCATGCGCGTGCTCTTGTCGGTGGCTTCGTTGGTTGGGGGTCAGGCGCTCCTCTGCATGTCCTCTGTAGCGTGTGATTTAATTCCCTTACGATGTGGTGTCGACACACCTCCTATGAGAACTCGGTCCAACGGTCCGTCTGACTGAGCGCTTCCACAAGCATTGCCCCCGCGCAACCAATGTGGTTGTCGAGCGTGCTTCCTTGGAACGTGTTAGCATTTGGAGTTGTTCCTTCGGGCTCCTCCAAGGTGCATCTCTCCATCAACAAGCGCTCGGGCTCAAGCTTGCTACCAACCACCGATAAGCCAAAGTTTCGCGCTCTTGGGCTTGGATCTTGCTACCAACCACCGATAAGCCAAAGTTTCGCGCTCTTGGGCTTGGTAAGATCCAAGGGTGAGCATGGGATTTGTTTGTGGGAGCACGCCCATACTCGGTCTGCACGCTCTTCTTTGTTTTGTGACTTGGCCAAGGTGCCCCTTGCCAAGTCTGTCGATTGAATCGTCTTGCCCACATGGGAGCCCAAGCCAACCTCTTAAGCGGGGGTGAGGCGCATGGTTGTAACCACAACCTTATTTTTAATAGAAATACATCTTTCTCTAATTCTAGTAAAAAAAAATAGAGTTGTAGTTTTTACAAAAAAGTGATTGCAGTAGTACTATCAATGTTTTGTAATATATTTGTGTCTAGTTTTTAATAATGTTCTATCATAATGTCTGTGTACAGCCACAAGCTGCAACATTATAAAACAAACTTTTTTTAACAACGGTTAACTCAATTTTGTATTAAAAGAAGCTTTGGGCAAGCCATGAGAAAGAAATATAGAGAAGAAGGAAGATGAGGACCTCTAATAGTACTTACAAAGTCCTTATTATGAACCTGGGAGACAAGTCACAATTGTTCCAAATACATTTGATTTGATGTTCCAGTACCTTTTACATGTTTATATCTTCACAAAATGAGAACACAACAAAATTATGAAACAATACATTATTTTTTAAGATGTAGAAAACCCCATAAACAAGGGATACAAATGAATTTGATAGCCCAATATGATGTTGGCTTATTCTTCCTTTTCTCACCTTTATTTATTTGTCTTTCTTCCTGTCATGAAAAGAGGAGAGGGACAAGTGGTATTTGAAATTTCTGGGGAATGAACCCTTTTCAAAGCAGTGAACTCTTGATTTGCCTTGTCCTCTTGGACGATAAAGTTGGAGACTATTTCAACGAGTCATTCAGGATCCGAAGCATCTTGTACGTGCCATGCCTCTTTCCTGGAAGCTGAGAAGATTGGGTCAGAGTCTTTCATTCCTCCTTTTCTATAACTATTAGAGGGGGATTATCAGACACTTTTCCCTTGCTATCTTTGAATCTTTGTCTTCAAATTCTCTAATGGTTTCAAATTTCTTATTGCTTGTCTGGGAACTACAGGAGCTGGAGCTAAGTTTACGGGAGGCGTTCTTCGCTTAGGATTCTTACACGGAGGGTTTCAAAAATGACTAGAGACTATCTCAAACTTTGTCTCTTTGTTTTCTATGCCTTTTGTGGCTTAATGGTCTTCTTTCATCTTTGGTCAACTCTTGGAAAAATGTCCATAAAGATGACATGCACTGCATTGGAACAGGATTTGTTCATAATATAGTTCTTGAATGTTGCTCCAATCCTCAATATTAAGTTTTAGGGCCTCTAGAAACCCTTTCTCTAGGTTAACTTCCACATAGATTTGAGCACAAGAGAACTGGCCCCGTTTTGGTTCAACATTGTGAAAAAAATGACCCAACTTATTGCCAACACTTTTGGGAGAACTTTCTTCCCAAAGATGAACAGGGAGAGGGGATAGCCTTACCCTTACAGGTGCGACTGTAATCTCATCTTTTTGGTTGAAATCCAAAGACCATGGAGCTAAGAGCATTCCTGTTGATCCGATAAAAAGAGGTTAAGATGAGAAAAGTGTAATGTTTTGTTACTGATAAATAAGGAATTGACTGAGGACATTTAATACCAAGAGCACATTAGAAAAATTATTCAGTATTATTAAGTCATCAGTATAGCAAAGAGGGCCATCAAAGTTATTATCATAAAGCATGCAAGCCTTATTTCTTCCGTCTTAAGTCAACGAGCAATTAGAATTGCATGCATGCAAAAAGTAAAGTACAAACCCTAAAAGTGACATGCTAAAGCTATATAAGAAGGGTCATTGAACCAAAAGGATATCTATGAATTATTATTATTGAGTTTGGTTTCTAGAGCAGTAGCAGCAGGTGCCGCAGCAACAAGTTGGGGTTGGAGACGAAGGTCTTCAGCTAACAAGGCGTTTTAGCACTGAAATTTATCTGCCCTAATCACTTCGGGGTAGATCATCAAGATCTATGATCAGGTATTCATCATCTTATTTATTCTTGGTTCAATCATCCAGTAGTCAGAGAAAGAGTTTATTGCAGGTGCACATTTGCTGCTGGGAAATAGCTGGAAATCCCAAATCCATTTGCTAGCCTTCAGGAATCCAGCAAAATTTCTGCATGCTAACCTCCATTATTCTCAGCAGGATTACATCAACATATTGAGTGATTACTATTCCATTCTAGGCACATTCAGAGCCTCCACCAACAAAAACATGAGCAAAGAGGGAATCTTCCCTTCTAAAGCAAATCAATTTGCTATGTGGCTTGAAGGAGGCTGAATTTCCGCATGCATCCCCTTATCCCTCTTGGGGGGACTATACTCTCAGTGCTGGAAATTTTCAACAACAACATACACCCTGTTTCAAAAACGTCAAGATTGAAAAAAGGAAGGCACGCTTTCAGATGGGCATCAACTGCTGGAGAGGAGCACTATTTTCTTATCTTTCTCGAACAACTTGCATGCATCTCATCTATTGACAAAATATCAATGTTACTATCAGTGTTGGGATATTACAGTGGTTTAAGAGCATGTTCCTAGCGTGCTGTGGGCTTGAACATGAAGACAATGAGAAGGATCTTTACTGGAGATTTGCAGAGGTTGGAAACACTGCAATACTTTCCTCAATATCAAGAATATCTAGCCTTAGGCGATGAGGTATGTGCAGCATTGTCCTTTCAAGACTATTACACCATCAAGTTTGGGAGCCAACCCAAGAATTTGGATCTTGATTTCCTTAAAAACAGAGTTGGAGGACCGGAGAAAGATGATACCAAAGTACAAGTTGATGGTGAGCTTGATTTGGAGTTCACAGTACATGATGAGGATGTGCATGAGGAGATAGCACTAAAGCCATCCTATAATTCTAGTGACACCATCACATCCGATAGTCAAATTGTGGACAAGCTGTGTGATGAGTTGGAGTTGGTACACTCTTCATCACCTATAGCAGGAGTCCAAATAGTTATGACAGGCGAAATACATGAGGTGCAAGGAAATGAGTACAATAGCCGAGACAGTGACCAGTCGCACATGGAGGTTAGGAAGAGTTTATAGATGCATGAGATAGAGCTTCCAAATGATATTCATTGAAAAAAGATTTAACGTGTTAAAGAAAGCATTTTAGCAATGAAAGAGAGGACCAAGATACTTCGGGACACCATATTACAACAAGATGTTGAGCTTACAGTTCTTTGAGTTGTATGTACCGAGTCAGCGGTTAGGATTTCTAGTATTGAAGAGCAGTCAGATTCCTTGATGGGGCAGCAAAAGAAACATACTATTGCATTTCAAAGCAGTCCTCTTCAGGAGTACATAGACAAGGCTTGCAATAGCTTGAGTCCACATTTGCATAATGGATGATGGTTCTTATAGGATGGCCAGGATCGAGAAATTGGGCAGCAGTATATGAGCATTCCAGTTGAAATTAGAAGGGCAGAATGTCAACCTGGTAGGATTATTCCTTGTGATGGTGCTTACAGACAAGATCCTTTTTGTGGGGTGGATGGGAGAGAGATTAAGAGTTAGTGTGCCATTGAATGGGGAATTCATTGGAAGACATTACAAGCAAGGGGTATAGTCCCACAAGAACCTTGGAATATTTGGGATGAAATATGCACAAGTTTGCATTGAGATTCAGGTGGGAGACCTTATGAGGGATGCATACAAAGTTTATTAATGGGGTTACTTGGGAGTCTACAGGATGCTCCTTGTGTCGATACTACGTAGGGTAGCAGTGGATTCATTTTGACCTCTACAATTCTCAGATTGATATGGGACCTGGGATTACTGTGATCGGCAGTTTAGTGATTGCTAGACGATGCTTTTAGGAGGTCTCTTGTCATGGTACCTCATTTACATCGTGGTTAGTTACTCTACTTATAGGAGGATTCCATGGGATATCTTATGATGGTACCGTGTAGTGCAGTGCTTTGAGCAGAGGGTGCTACAGATCTCCTAGGATTATTTGGGACCGTGGGATCATCCCTCGATTCATTTGGTTCAGCTTGGTTGATTGTGGAGTTTTGTTGGCATTGCTCGAGGACAAGCAATCTTTGGCAAGGGAGGACTGTAATGTTTCGTTAGTGATAAATAGGGAATTGATTGAGGACATTTAATGTCGAGAGCATATTAAAACAATTGTTCAATATTATTAAGTCATCAATATAGTAAAGAGGGCCATCAAAGTTATTGTCATAAAGCATGCCGAGCATGCAAGCCTTATTTCTTCAGTCTTAAGTCAACGAGCAATTAGAATTACATGCAAGCAAAAGTAAAGCGCAAACCCTAAAAGTGACATGCAAACCCTAAAAGTGGCATGCTAAAGCTATATAAGAAGGGTCATTGAACCAAAAGGATATCGATGAATTATTACTATTGAGTTTGGTTTCTAGCACAGTAGCATCAGGTGTCGAAACAACAAGTTGGGGTTGGAGACGAAGGTCTTCGGCTAGCAAGGGGTTTCAGCAGTGAAATCTATCTATCCTAATCACTTCGGGGTAGATCATCCAGATATATCATCAGGTATTCATCATCTTCTTTATTCTTGGTTCAATCGTCCAGTAGTCAGAGAAAGAGTTTATTGCAGGTGCACATTTGCTGCTGGGAAATATTTGGAAATCCCATATCCATTTGCTAGTCTTCAAAATCCAGTAAAGTTTATGCATGCTACCTCCATTCTTCTCAACAGGGTTACATAAACATATTGAATGATTACTATTCTGTTCCAGGCACATTCAGAGCCTCCACCAACAAAAACATGAGGAAAGAGGGCGTCTTCCCTTCTAAAGCAAATCAGTTTGCTAGGTGGCTTGAAGGAGGATTAACTTTCGCATGCGTCCCCTTATCTCTCCCGAGGGATTATACTCTCAGTCCTAGAAAGTTTCAGCAACAACAAACACTTCCTCTTTCAAAAACATCAAGATCAACAGAAGGAGGGCACACTTTCAGCTGGGTGCCAACTGCTGGAGAGGAGCACTATTTTCTTATCTTTCTGTCACAACTTGCATGCATCTCATCTATTGACAAAATATCAACATTATTATCAGTGTTGGGATATTACAGAAAGAATATCTATTTCTTCTTTATTTATGAAAAGGAAAACAAAGTAACCCCTACAAGTAACAAAGAGAGTTACCTTACCCTGAAACTTTGAGATCCAATGCACTGCAATCCAGAGATGCACTACTTTTTTGCTTGGCCATAGCCCCATAAAATTTTTGATGAACACTCTCTCAAAGAGGGTGAGGGCTTTCTTGCACAGATCTTCAAGGGAGAGATCCAGCAAAGTCATTTCATCAATATTCTTAACGATTTTTTTTAGGGTGGGACTTTGGAGTATTGAATGAGATCCTTAAAGACTTGGAGCTCATCCAAGTCAGTGATCTAGCCAACTTGCAACAACAACCCCCCCCATCAACTTGACACAACAAAGAGTGAGGGTGAAATGCCCCTCCACGCAAAACAGTTGCCCACACGTCTCTTGAATATGTCGACGACACGTAAAGAAGGGGGATTGAATATCTATAGGGAATTTATTCAAAGTGACAATAGATACACTAGCATAAATCAGGGACTGGATGCATACAACAATGACAACTAGGGTAGAAACCTTAACCGCAAGGCTTCAAAGCTCCGATAATCCTTAACTCTAGTTCTTCTTCGATTGAAAATGATTATAGTTCCAAAATTCTTGACTTAAAATTCTTTCAAAAATACATGCGTACCTCTTTATAGCTTTAATAAATTTTTCTTTAAACAACATGATTATTTTTTCAATAAAAAGGAAAATTACACTTTTCAAATACTACATCACATAAACTAACTAAAAATATCGTGAGAGGAAATATTAAAATACTCCCCATCTTCCCTTACATACACCCCATTTTCCTAATTTAGTCCCTTATATAATCAAAACCAAATACACTTCAATATAGACTCCTAACAACTACAACTTTTAACAAGTAAAAAAAATACTACAATTTTTAACCACTCAAAAAATAATCTAACAAATGTCCTAAAAAGTCCAATTGTTAACGTAATAGAGTTAAAATAATTTAAACTAGCATTTGCACCATGAGGTGCAAAGGAACGCCGAGAGGGTAAAAATATTGAGTCTTTACTGCAACAAAATCTCTGCAATAGCCTTTTTGTATTGGCATCGTTTGTCTATAGACCTCAAAACCAAAGGAGAAACCCTCAGAGATCTCGCCAATGGGCATCGTAAAAGACCGACCTATATATAGATTTTTCGGGGTCAGTTACGATCGTAGGATTAAGATAATTGAACGGTTGAGATTAAACCTCGGTCAGGATGCGGTATCTTATCGAGAGATCTAAATTTTATTAACTATCCTGCAATCTGCATCCCGCGATTGTGGGATGCGAGATAACAAAAGTACCGAAATTTTTGTTGCGTGTTCCTGCAACAAAATCACAAAACAAATCACTTCCCGCAACCCACAATTTACAGGATACAGGTTGCGGGATGTCTGACTTGTGCACAGAAAATATCTCCATATCCCGCATTGTGCGTCCCGCAAACTGCAATGTGGATTGCGGGATTTTGAAGTTTATAATTTGTCAAATTTTCATCCCGCAACCCGCAATTTGCGGGATGCGGGTTGCGGGATGTCCAACTTGTGCACACAAAATATCTCTGCATCCCGCATCCCACATTTTGCGGGATGGGGGTTGACAAAAGTACCAAAGTTTTTTGTTGAGTGTTCCCGCAACAAAAATCACAAAATAAATGTGGGACAGTTAATAAAATTTAGAGAGAGGCTGTCATTTATTTCCATTCGCTTTTTTCACATGTGATAGAGGTTGTCATTTATTTCCATTTTATTTTTTCTACCATGAGGAAGGGTCTTATTTATTGCCTCTACTGTATTTTTGAATTTTGTGTTGGTTAATTTATTGTTCTGATTTAGCATTTTAATCTTTATGTTGTGTGTTACTTCATTTCCTGTTGAATTTCAATTCCTTTCATAATTGTTGCATCTTCCACAGACAAATAGTGCCTGGACAATTAAGTGATACACCGAGACACAAATTCAGGGCATCCTTTGTTTGCACAAAGTAATAGGTTTCTATAAGTGTTTGAAACATAAAACCTATCGTTCAATTTATCAATTTAATTTAATATTATATTATTAATTTACGATTTACCGTCAGCTTTCAGCAAGGTAGAGTTTCCGCAATCCGGAAAGGTAAATTGATAATCAGTTTATCAATTTACCTTTTCGAATGTGGAAAGCAGAAAGCGGAAAGGTAAATTGATTATCAATTTACCTTTCCGCTTTTTGTAGCATATACTGAGAGACTCCTATACTGAACAGGTTAAGTTGTTCAAATGTTGGATAAGTTACGGTTTTTTAACAATTCAAGAATTGTATTTTAATATGATTTTTATGAAGAAAAGATTTGAAACTGTCACAGTCCATATTTTGTTGTTGAAGTTCAGAATTTGTGAATCAACTATCACATAAAAAGACATCAAAACTGAGAAATGAATGTTGGCTTATGCAAAAAAAAAAAAAACTTGAACACAAAGCTAACATACCCTAATGTCCAAAATAGCAAATGAAAGTCCAAGAGCCATAAATGAAAGAAAGAAAGCTTGAAATAATTACCATTCTTCTCTTAAGTACTAAAAAAAACACGTTAATGAAACAAAGAGAGCTTGAAATAATTTGTTAAACGAATTAATTGAGAGTCACTAAGGTTTGCTTCAGAGAATTGCTTTAAAAAATGCTTTCATAGCTTGGCTTGTTATTTAAATCGGTTACATAAAGTACATTATGGTTTTCTTTTACCATTGCCCAGTATTGAGTATACAATATTAGTCTGAATGTCTTGGCGAGACTCCAAATGATCTTGAAATAAAATTGAATTATTAACAATGTAAGAGGACCCCAAGTTTAACCACATACACTATTAAGAACAGTCTTATAAGCAAGCACTCTTTTGGAATAGATTACCCATAAATTAACCACAACTCTTGAAATAAAGAAACTTTAACCAACTAATATTATGATACGACCATGGTTTGAAACCCTGGAACGCTCAAAATCTTGTGAAATGTAAGAATTATAATGAATTTGTGTCACATACCCCAATTTTGTAAAATTATGTAAATTGTTTTAATTCTATTCCTGAGACATTATGTTAAATTTAATGCTAAGTAGGATTGATGACTCAGCAGAGTCAACAGAATTGGAATGTAATTCAGAATATTTTTATTATTAATAAATAAATTATGGAGACAACGGCATGGGAGAGCTGTTAAAAAGAGGTTACTGGTCAAATTGGTGGATGGAACTAGGTGGAAGGCAATAGACAAGTGGCAGCATCCTCAAACACTTCCTAAGTTGCAAGTGGCAACTTCCCTACATTTGGGGTCATGATCCCCCAAGAAAGTGGGATCAGAGCAGGTGGCTCATTAAATGACAATTAACCCAAAAAAGACCTAGGCAATCTTTTAAAAGTACGCAATGAAGAGAGCTGAGGCTGCTCAGGTTTTCCAGAGAGAATTCATTCAGGTGAATGTTATTAAGGAGATTCATTGAGGAAAGAGGGAAAAGCAGTAAGGAAGTTGTCAGAGAGGATTGCTGCAGTAACTTGGTTTATTACAACTTTGTAGCTGGGAGAACTAACTAATAAGTTCTGAGTTAATACTGAGTTTGAAGACTAGTATCTGACTTTGCTGCACCTAGTTCCAGCCAGGGAGACCAGAGCAAGCTCGAGGGTCTTGAGGAGTCGCTGTTTGAGCGCTCTCCAGGAGTTGGTAGGGAGGAACGGCCTCCCATTGCTGTTGTTGTCCACAGCTTAAACAGGTTCTGACAATTGACTGTTTATATTTTTTTTTAGCAACTGTGAATGCTTGAATGTTTACCTTATAGTTAAGATAAAAAGGTTTTACTGGTTAGTAATGTAAATGTTCCTAAATGGCAATATTAGAAACTGTTGATGAGTGATAAAGACCCTCTGTGTTTTTCCACATCTGGGTTTTACCAGATAGTACTCCAGCGCAGGGGTTAAATTTAAATAAGGATAGTATGATGAGATTTCAGAGTAGTAGTTTGTTTCCTTTAACTATTACCAGAAAAGATATGTTAACGATTATTGTATGAGTTTTTACTTACCAATTATTTCCTGGTATTATATTTTTGTTTTTCAGAAAATTCTATTATTGAAAAGATTAGATAGAATACTAGATTTTAGACTAGGTTATTTACTGTTTTACTATACAGTACTTTCTTTCAGAATAGTATAATTATACTATCTAGTTTAAATACCAGAACTGGTAATAGGATTTAAAATAGAATAAATCTTTCTGTTAAAAATAAACTAAAACAAACTAAGTAAATACTCAGAACAATATTAATAAGTATGCTTATAAGATAATCCTAGATAGAGATAAATTAAACACTGAATATATATAAATAACTATCATAACTAAGAAAATAATTGAATTATAAACGAAAATAGACAGTATGGTATAAATTATATCTAAATTAATTAGTAAGTACTATTTTCAATAAATTGGTGGAAATAAACTAAGAACATTAATACAGAAAATATAGTACTCACAGAAGGTTAATGTAGTGATTATAATAATAATTTATTTATGTAAAACAAGAATATCATTTTTATTAATACAAGTAGTATTCTTGTTTACTGTAAGTAAACCTTAAAACATTTTTATACTGTATCTTAGAACTACTTTACTAACTGAGTTATAAGTACAAATTTACTGACAGTGCCAAGATAAATTGAAAGAGGGATATAAAACCCTATATTATTATCAGGGTATAAACAATATAACATTTATAATTTTCTTATTAATAAGACGGTTAAATTATAAACTAGAAAATAACACTTATTTTCAGTATACAAATCAAATGTTTATCTGTGCAGGAAGAAAAGACAGAAGTACAGGATGCTCTGCAGTCGAGCTTAATTGCTTTAAACTTAATCAGTAACCCTAATGTGACAGATGTCTTCTTATATTAAATTTCATTTAACATTAAAAGAAATAAGAATAGTACTATATCCTTCACTGCCATTTAGTGTTAAACCCTATAAAATCCAATTTATTTACAAGTAAATCAATTAATGGTAAAATTAACAGTATTTTACTTACAGTTATGTTTATAAGAATAAAAATTAAACATAATAAGCATTCGAAACTTCTATAGTGTAAGCAAGTAAAGAATGCAAGAGAAGATTGCAGTAACTATTTACGGGTATAATAACCCAGGGTAAACACCCTAATCTTTACAAAATACACAAATGTATTGATTGTAAATAAAAACCAGTGCAGTAGTATTACCCACGGCAGTAACAAAAATTTACATGAAGGCTTACAGCCTGTCAAGTATTTAAACACAATAATAATTACAAACGAGATTTTACACTCACGGTCGAAGCCGGAGAGCTATGCTTGAGAGCTAGGGTTTTAACCCACGAAGCATAACATCAAAAACAAACAACCAAAAACCACGAAGGTAAAAAAGGGCCGCAACGACCAACCCATTGCAATCCTTTAAGGATTCACACAAAGTGGACAAGCCGTGAAGAGACTAGGGCTTACCATAGCCCGTAATGCCGTAACTCTCATTCCTTTGGTAAGCAGAGAAAAGTAGCAGATTTACCTGCAAAACCTTTACACGGTCGACTGTTAGTGATTGTATTAAGTGCAAAGGAAATATATTAACATTTTGTTAGCTGTAACATTAAAGAAAACGAAGTAATGATTACCTTAGCAGTGGATAATCCCACACAGCGATGCCGCGACCAGCATAAGCAAGAAACCTGCCAATCGATGGCAAAGGAACAACGTTGATAACACTCTCCACCACTGACAGCAAAAGAAACCCCAGCAAATCGATGGACATGGCAAAACCCTACGGCTGCAACATTCTATCCTGGTAAACAACACACAGTCTGCAGACAGCATAAGCCACTCTACATGGAGAAGGAATCACTCTCATGGGAACGGGAAAGGTAAGGACTATCACAGACCAGAGCCTAAGTAACACAATGGAGGTATTGCAGGGACAAGCAACGAGTCTTTCAACACCCTAATAGCCCCACACGATGCAGTAGCCGAACTCACGAAGAGCTGGAGCAGCAGGAGGACCGATAGCAGACAACACAACAGAAAAATGAACCAGGAGGGTTTGCAGAGCGACCAAAGGCCCAAAGGAAAAGGAGAAATGATGAATTAGGGTTGGGTCAACAGTTTTAGAGCGCCAATACATGGCTGAAATGTGACCACGTAGTACTCAAAATACTTTGCATGTAGTGGGTAAAATTCTAAAGTTCCACGACCATTGTCTTCTTTGACTGATCTTTAAACCAACCATCGCGTGGAGACCTCGTAAGGTTCATTATACCATAGTATCACCTGCATTATGATTTCAACCACGTAACATTAGCCTTATGTTTATAAAACCTTGCCCTATAGATATTGCTCGTTATATAGTCTTGTATACATAGGTATGGAGATTTGTTTAAGTTGCAAGGAGTTATAAAGCATTGGATTATGGTTATGGCGTAGTTGTTGTAAACCCACAACTATAATGCCAATTTCCTTAGTCTTCAAATGAAGGTAAGCGACATAACATTTCTTTAAAGTCTATAATTAGTGGTACTTTATTTTATGTTACTAATCCATTTGATTTGGTTTGCTCTAGATCATATCATTGATACTTGTTAATAGATTAACAACCTTTTTAATAGGCTTAGAATCCTTGTGGTGACATTTAGACTTTTGTCACTTTCTAAGCTCAGAAATTTATGAAAGATTTTATAAAATAATGATAGGTAGCTTGGGTAGTTTTAACCATCTTTGTTGATAGTATAGTCTTGAAAATTCATAAAGGGGTTAAAGATGATAAGTCTAGGACTGATCCTAAAGGTGATTTGGTTTCTATCCAAATGTCAATTTTGGAAATAGATTAGCATTCTAAAACAGTGCAATTCTTAAATTATTAAAGGAATACTTGTATCAAACCATAAACTCGTAAATGCTTAAGTAAGAAAAGTATAGATCGATACTAGTAATATCTTATCAGTTGAAAATCTGAATAGGATGCAATCTAAACATGGCATATTACTATAACTATGAATAATAGAAGTAAACCTTTGATGTTGTGATTTTTCTACCATGCTAGCTATTAAGTAAAGAAATAATTACTACATTCTTACAGTTGCCTTCAGTATGAACATTTAATGATTTCATACTTTGTAGACTTGTTAAACCCTATATTTTTTTCTGTAGAGAAAAGTTAACTACCATCTCATGTGTAGAATTCATTTCTCTAGCAATAAGTCTCAAAGGAAACTTAGTAAAAGTTGTACCTTTAGAAGCATGATAATTCTGTCTAGCATGTATGTACTTTCACTAAATAAATTTTATACAGCAAATCGTATTGTAAACTTCCGAGACTTGTTAACTGCGACCCGTACATCTTACCTGTTTACATGTAATAGAAGAAAACTGCTGCATTAGCTCGAAAGCTAAGTAAGCCCAGTCCTTCATGACAAACCCACCTTGTGTCGCAAGCAGAAAAACAATCAGTAACTAAAAAGAATTACTCTTTAAGTTAAGTATAATTAAAGGATCATTCAGTTACAATTCTAGTAACATAAAACAAATCAAACAGTTGCTGACTGCATTTAATGAAGTTATATGCTAATTTAAAAGTTTTAAATTTTTCGGAATTTATGGGGTTCTCACAATTTGCATCTTTGTTAGCATAAAATTACAGAAAGGTATAACGTTTGATACAGTAATCACAATGGTGTCGACCACTCATCTGTCTATTGAATCAGCCACGTGTCCTTCCCTGGGTGTGTGTTTCGTGCTCAAAGGCACCTTTTTGCATGGTTTCCGGACTGGCAAAGGAGTTTATATGCTTTCTGCTCTTAGCCTTGTCCACAATTCCCCTATGTCCTGGTAACATTGTTATATGAGGGGACTTGGAGAGGGGAATTCTTGTTCTCCTCACCTCCCATGGTGTGGGCTTTCCTATAGGCAATACAATAGGGTGTGTCCTCAACCTCCTTGCCACCACAGAGAAAATTAGCAAGTGGAAATTACAAATGAGGTGATGAATAATTTGGACACCCGCCACCCCAGTACGAGCATTCGCTCCGACTAGATGCCACTGAACATGGACCCCATGCACTGGGACTTTGGAAGTCGTGACCTCTTCGGGGGTTTCTGGGGAGACACTCCTGGGACAGTAAAACCCCGGTATGGCGTAGCTAGAGGCACAACTATCCAGAAATATTCAAAGTGCATCACATCCAGGCCCTCGTGGTTGGCAATTTTCTAGTGCAGACAACCAAGATGATAAAGGAACATAATTTCATGTTCGCCAACCATTAGTACCCCCTGACAAACTAGCGTCTCGAACCACACAGCCATTGTTGTCTGTAAGAAAACTCAAGACCTTACGTAATTGAGCACTTATGGCCTTTCTCTCAGTGTTCATTCATCCCCATTCTTCAGCAGCTCCGGAGGGTGGCACTATATAGGGTGAGTCAAACGGACTCGAAAATAACTTACTAACATGGCTGCACACTTGAAAACTGGTCATCATAACAATAGTACAAGTGACAAGTGGGCGAGGATATTCATTCCTTACGGAGAATCCAGTCAAGCCATCTCCTTTGATATTGAATTATCATACTGGACATGAATAAGACCTTAGGTGTTCTCCCGCGTTGCTGCCCAGGTGGGTCAAGGCATTTGAACCTGACCTTCCTTTCCCTTTCGCCTATGTTGGAGGTGGGATAAGAGGGGATTTGACTGCCCACGTTTCTTTGCTTCGTGTAGAGGCCATATTTGCTGCTTCAAATATCTAAATTTCATGATGGATCCTCGGAGTTGGGACAGTAGGCGATCTTGGGGACATGGTCTTCACCTATGGGGTGTTGTGAATGGCATCTAGGGACTCGATTAATGGTAAAAAAAAAAAGATCGTATGTGGGAATGTCCTTTCTATACCAGGTTCATCGGGAGATTTTGTCCACACTGGCATTTTGCACGCAATCGGGCTATCCGTCGATCTCGAAACTCATAACAACAAATTCTCTAGCTCCATGTAGATTTCATTTATAATCCCTTACGACCCTTAACCATTGAGCTTCTCCCTCTATATGCAACATGGATCAGCTTATTTTCAAGATATGATCCTTTTATGCACGCGATTTCAATATCAAGACCCAAGGCTAATACCTACACAATTTAATTCAGCAGAATCAACACAGACCCTCGATCTGCAACCTGCCTTCATCTGGACCGCCCGATCGTGGGTACGTTTGATATTTCGCTAAGCTTGTCGCATTCGATCCATCGTGTAACTCTCATCCACGGAATACTTTCTATTCATCTATTAAAGATCGAATGACATATATACCGTCGATCACCATGGCCCCTAACACTTTTCGCGATTCATAAATCTGACTCCGTCCATGCTATTTCGGATTGCGCGATCATTCACAACCGTAGATCTTCTCATGCTCTTATCTCCGTCGTCAGATGTTTTCTCCCTTTAATCCATTACACGATTTGGAAAATTTTCTCCCCTCGCGCATGTTCACCCCGCGGGATGACTTAGAGTCATTGATCTCGTCTTGTGTTGATCTTGACCTTTCAACCTCGAACCCATTTAAGGGACTCCACGGATTTTCAACACTAAATCTTTCCTTACACCTCCGTCCCACGCAGTGTCGCTCTGTCGTTGATCTTCCTAATCATGGATCTAGACTGTCGATCCACGACACTCGTTATCTTGTTTCCCCTACTACATGTTTTGACCATAGAAGAATCTATCACTGTAGATTAGAATTTGCCCTCTGTCTAACGGTTCTTGATGACAGAACCTGCTAACCTGATAACTTGACAGGCGCTTCCACCATTCTTCATCGAATAGGGTGAAATTCGAATCCTTTAAGCCCATCATTCACAAATTTAAACATAGCGCTAACACACTAATTACATTAAGTTAAAATTGAATAATCCGAACAATGCTTTGAAATGGAATGGAACAATTACATTATTTTTATCTTATTCCGCTTTGCGGAAATTGGAACTTTGATTTTTTGTTTCATCCACTTTCCGTAAATACATTTGAATAAATAACATTTGAACTAAAATACATTTTTAAATAAATTTCAAATGTATTTACGGAAAGTGGATTCAAAGAAAAAATCAAAGTTCTGATTTCCGCATGCGGCAGTGTGGAATGCGGAAATCAAATAAATTTGTCTCATATTTTGTTTTATCTTATTTCCCGGTTTCCGCTTTCCACATTGCGGAATGCAGAAATCAGAGCTTTAATTATTTTTTTTCATGCACTTTCCTTAAATACATTTGAATAAACATTTTAATTAAGATTCTGACCAGAGTGGGACGTTTTCATCCATCCATACTCAGTATGGCTACTCATGTGCCAATATGTAATGGGAGGTCCTTCGTAAGGGTTTTTTTAATGAGGTTGTATTTTAATTATTTTACGTTTCCATTGATTCCATTATTTTGCGTTTCCATTGTTTTCATTGTTTCCAATATGATTTCTAGTTAAACTGTTAATTTTTATTTATTTTTATATAAATTTAAATTATTTATAATTTCATTATCTCTCAACTCCAATTTAAGAGGTTTCCAAGCCATTGTCTCGGAATATTAATATTGTAAAACAAATAAAGAATATGTCTTTCCAAATTTATTATCGATATAATTATAATAAAAATGGATTAAATTTATAATTATAATAAAAATGGATTTAATTTTTGAAGATTATGGATTCAAGCCGTTTGATTCATGTGTACATATTCAGAGCTTTAAAGATTGAGCTTTTAAATTTAATTTAACTTATTTTCACTTGAAAAAATACTATTAATTAATAAAAAATACTATTAATTAAAATAAAAATCAATATATCTCAATGAGAAATAGGTCTCCTTCCTGATTTCCAGTGCGGATTGCAGAAGTCGGCTCCTCCACTTACGAAACAGGGTTCCTGCACTTTCAAGCTTTTTCAATTCGGGATGTGGAAGTCCGCTCCTCCACTTACGAAAGAGGGTTCTTGCACTTTTAAGCTTTTCTGGTTTTCGATTTCTGGTTCGGGATGCGGAAGTCGATTTCCGAACTTTTAAAACTTGCAATTCTTCACTTTCTCGGGTTCTGCACTCAGCTAATTAAAATTTTTATTGTGTGTGTGAGTTGGTCATCCTGCATCTGCGGAATGCGGGTTACGAGAATAATTGAACAAATTGTTAACTGTTTTGTGATCCTGCATCCCGCATCTTGCATGTGGGAAATGCGGGGTGCAGAAAGGTTAGATAAAGTTTGGAATCATAATAAGATCCCGCATCCCGCAGGTTTAATCTCGATCAGTCATTTATCCTAATCCTACGGTCCTAACAGAATCAGGAAAATCTATATATTTTCATCTTTTGCAATTTCTTTACCATTTTTATTGCTGTAAATTGCTATTCTGCATTAAATTTCCTTGCATTTTTTACCAGTCGACGTTGTCATTGTCCGGTCTGGTTACAGGTTAGTATTTTAGTCGTTTTCATAATTCAAATTCCTTACTGTTGTTATGGGTTAAATTAGTTTTAATTTTTACTTTATGCATTTAACAGAATAAACAACCCCAAGATGTCTCGAATTTCCCAATACAAGAACCTCTAGAGGGATATGCTCACTGAGGACCCAAACTTTGGAATTTTTTGTGATACTAGTGGCAAAGTTAGTGAAGCCTACCAAGTATATTGGTCTAGGATATACTCCATTTTCGAGAATGATGACCTTTCAGACATTTAGAATGACTAGTCCGTCTACCATAAAATCAGGGATTCCGGTATCCATTCCATTGCTGTTAGACCTGCCATTCTCCCTTACAATGGTGCGGTTAAATGCATTATTGAACACGCCAACTCAAAAGACCGCTCCTTCAATAGTAGCACAAGGTTGCAACTTACTAACTTCTGTCTTGAGATCTTCACCAGAGCTTATTGTCTCAAGCTAGCCCGATAGCTCCTTGAGGCTTATTTTGTCAAAGCGTCCAAGTCCAGATATAATTTCGATGAAATGTTGAAGTCCTGGATGAGCGATCCCGGTAGGTTTTCTCAGAGGAAGGATGACCTTTACTTGGTCGAGTGGTTTAGGGAACCCTACTCCCTGCTAGTAGCTATGTTGTGCAGGCTTTACGGTCTCCCCAATTGTTCTTTTTTCAAATTTGAATGGGCCCCAATTGCTCATCATGTTCTAACCACAGGAGAATCCTTTCCTTGGGCTTCCATTTTGTCCCTGGAACTTAGAACAGTTATCCAAGGGTATCAAAAGGCCTCTTCCAGGAAGAAACCTAATTTCCTCTTTTCAACCTTCATTATCGATGCATTTTGTACTGAGTTCCACTTTCTCAATTTGGGATGGAACTGGATGTTATTAGCCCCACATGTACACATTTACCATGCAAAATTATGGGATACCAACTATGTGGCCAGGTTCTACAAAATTTGTGAAAACTTCCTAGGCCGTTTTTATTTTCTAATCTTCAAAAGGGAAGCTCCAACCTTCTCTCCTGAAGCCAGGAACCTTATTGCTATGATGGGTGATTGGTACATTGGAAAATCATTTGCATATATCAGAGTCTAGGGCAGTAATACTGCCCATATGTTGCCCAAAGTTGTACCTGACAGGTTGGTTATTGAGGAAATATCTTTCTAGACAGTGAGTGAAGGAGTTTACAAAAAACTTGTTGGACCTAAGAGAAGAGTTTGGCCAAGGTTTCCTCAAAACCTTGGACCACTGAGCATACCAACTTCTACCTGGGTTATAGAACTTAGTAACCACATAGTTTCTCTGAAGCTGGGTTTTGCCAGTAAAATACAACATGATCCCAAGCGGTTTGTTGATGCTCTTCTTAGGTAGAACCATTTCTAAGTAGGTTATACTAATGAAGAAGTACCATATGATTATATTTACCAAGGAGTCGATGCTTTTTCTGAAGTTTTATCTCGAGCCAAAAGCAAAGAGGAACAACGCCAGATCTTATGCTACTAGAAGGAAATTAGAGACAGGGTTCGAGCTTACAGAGCAATGGAATTGAATATTATGGAGAATATGAGATAAGCTCAGGAAGAAAAGGAGGCTCCAGCAGCTAAAGATCCTTCAGTGAACACTAGCTTAGCCATCGATAAAGGTAAAGGTCCTATGGAGGATGTCCCACGGGCATCTGTTGCTCAGCAGGTAAAAACCTTGATGCATACTTCTCAGCAGTATAAACAACAGTTGACAAAGATGGCCTCTATGTTAGACACTGAAGAAGTTGGAACTACTCAGCCTGCTAATAATGCTCAGGTAACTGCTACATCTCTTCAAGCACAGTCTGATCAGACCATGGTTGAGGAGAAACCATTCAAAATATTGATGATTTAGGTCTCTTCTATCCCATCTTCCACCATAGACTTAACCAATTCTAGTGCTGAAGAAGGAGGAAGTTCTCCCATGTCTGTTGCTGAAGAGGTTGATGATGGTAACAATTTACAAGCATTTATGAATTTATTTAGTGGGAGTAACAGAAAACCATCCTCTGTCCCTGAGAGCACACAACCCACTCGAGGGTCTTATCCTTTTTCCTCGGCACTACTTCTTTCATGGATTCAAACCCTATCTGCTTTGCCTATTGGATCAACTTTTTCACTTCCATCATCTTAGCTCTATCATGTTTCGACATATGTACCTGCTTCTATTACACCTATCTTTGTAAAACCGCCCACGCCATCATCCACTGCACCTCAAATTTTTAAGATTCCACTACACATCCCTCCCTTTACTTCATCATCATCCTCTGTTTCTGAGAAAGTTTTAACGACTACCTCATCATCACTTCCAGCTGATACCATTCATGTTTCATACCCTGAAACCTCTATTCCAATCACTACTTCAACTTCTGAAGCAGCTGTAGTCCAAACTGCTTCTTCTCCTTTACTCTATGCTCACATCACTATGCCTATGCCTTCTGTTACCATCACTCAGACTTCTCCCTTGGGCTCCACAGGGATTGACATTTCTTCTACTGATGAGGTAAGAGATGAGTTTAATGAAGACATTGTAATCTCTCTTGGAGATTACTGTTATGACAAGTCTAACAAAGCAGTGGTTAGAAGAGGTTAGAAGAGAAGAAGAGATCAAGGCGATGTAGATACATGTCTCTCTAACCAGGTAGTGTGGGCTCAACAATCTGGTGACCCGCAAGTGGATGCTACAGATACTACTTCTGCCTTGGGAGCTTTCATAGGTGCAAACTTCCATGCTATTAATAATTTGAACAACGAGTTTGACAAGAAAAAAGAAGAAATAACTAGACTGAAAGAAGAGCTTGAACAGGTTAAAAAGGAACATGAGGTTTATGTTGTCGGTTTAATGAAGATGTATGAAGACAAGCAGAATGAGCTAGAGGTGAAGAATGCCTCTCTTTAGGATGAGTTGCTTGGTGAAAAGACTGCCAATGTTGCCTTCATAAAGAGAATAGCCTTGCTTGAGAAGTAATGTGAAGATGCAATTGCAAGTGCAGCTTCATCTTCATTCTCTAAGTTCTCACGGAAAGAATTTAAGGAATTGGCTCTAAAGACTAATCAAGAGCATTATGAATTAATTAGTGAGTTGTTCAAAACTTTGGATAGTATTTTTGAGACTCATCTTGCTTTTAATAAGATGTCTACTACTCTGGAGTATCAGGTAGAAAGAAGGGAAAATGATTCTAAAGCATATGATGATGTTGTAGATTGGCAAAGATACATGAAAGATAAGCTTGAGAACATCACTATTCTTAGTAGTTTCTAGCTGAAGAAGGTCAGAATGATTTTGCGTGCTTGGGAAGATCTGAATGAAACAATTGGTGAAGCTATCAAGAAGGCACAAGCTAACTGTGGGAGAAGGTGGTATGCTGCTGATAATTTAATGGACACTCTGTGTTTTCCTGTAATGGGTCTCATTGAGAAAGCATGCTCGCCGAAACTTGTGATTGAACAAGTTGAACACCGTAAAGGTGAGACAGAAGAGAAAATCCAGGGACTCAGTCATATCGACATCGATGATGTGGATCAGTTAATAAAACAACCTCTTGCCATTGAAGGTAAGATCTATATCTACATTCGTATTTGGCATAAATTAGCAAATAATGAACTAGAATATCATAAATGTAATGTTCAACTTGGACTTGAATCTGCTGATTATCCCAACATAGGAGAACTGTTGGAGACTTGGAAAATATGGAGAGATTTTCTTGGATAATAGATTTATTTGGTTTTCTTGATCCCATTTTGAAGGGAATTGATTCTTTTGTAATAGTTATTTAAGGGGTAATCTTCAGATGTATTAGGGAATTTTGGAAGGGGAAAGATTTGGACAAGAGACTGAAGATACCTTTGTGTACTTGAGGTTTATGTAATTTCTTACATAACTTAATTTTAAAACAATATTGATATCATTTCACATCTCTTGTTATTGATTTGATTAAATTTCTTTAACAGATCATGGTTTTTCCTGTTTCAGATAGATCAGTATCGCTGCTAGTGTCTTGCAATCAATAGATGCATTTATGAATAACTTTGATTTCTCTTTGTTATTGATTCATGCATTGATGAAGCTTTAAAAGAATTTATTTTGTTAACTGTCTTTATCTATTTCTGCAAATGATTCAACAGTGAAAGTTAGAAAGATAAACATGTTGATTTTTCAATCAATGTGCATACATACAAATCAAATTTGAATGTTTTAGTCTTAATTTGCCGTTAGTTGATTTTTTATTAATTGATTGTAAGTTAAAAGATAATTTAATAGTCTCATTTACATTTCTGTTAATTTGATGAAAGTACTTGTTTGTCTTACACATCACGCTGATCTGTGAATCAATTGAACATCCTCTTTGAGTAGCTTAGATTTAGATCAGATTTTCTTTCATAATTAAATTTGAGTTTCTTTTCCTTGCATCACCCAACCTGTTTTCCAATCTCAGAAACAGATCAGAAAGAGGATCAAACTCATAAGAGCCAGCGGAGCCTAGTAATATATGTGGGAGATCACCACAACAAATAGGTTGGGGATATGACAGTTCTTGCGTAAGACATTTCAATGCCTTACAGTCTGGGTTTTCACCCTTTGTTGTAAGTCTTAGACACCTTTTCAGCCACATACACAACTAAGGCTTCGACAAGTTATAATTTAAAAAATAAAATAAAAAACTAATATAAATAATTAGCATGAGAATTAAGAGATTTAACTAATATAAATAATTAGCATTAGAATTAAGTCAAAGGTTTAATGGGTATGGATAAGGATTGAATTCTGTTTTAATTAAATTTAAAATGATTAAATTTTGTTGAATAAAAGCTAAATCAATTATAATATAAAGTAATTAAATTGAAGTAAAAGTTAAAAAAATGATATATGAAAGGAGCTTTAAAATAATAACTGATTAAATTTAGTTAATTATAAATTAAATAATATTATTAGAGGAACTTGAACAAATCCAGAAAACAACGTCGGCCAGACATTTAAAATCTTGAAGCATGGGTTTTCTAAAGATGAAAAGAGCAAACTAAAATTAGTAGTTCCGAAGAAAAAAAATCAAGGAGCCGACCCAAAAACAGATCGAAGTTCTGCATCCCAATTTCCTCAATGTGGAAAACCGAAAGCGGATGAAAAAAAAAATTGCAAAAAAAAAATGAAGGTTCAAATTTCCGAATTCCGCAATGCGGAAAGCGCAAATCCGTAAATAAGATTAAAAAAAAATGAGACAAATACTTTTCCGTGTTCTGCATTCCGCAGATGAACACGGAAATTGGAAGTTACAAGTTAGTAATAAAACTTTCTGTATTTACGATTTTCGCATTCCGCAATGAGGAACACGGTTATCGAAATTTAGACGGATTTGCACATTCCGTGTTTCGCACTGCGGATAGAGGAAGTCTAATTCGGTTGCTTTTGGCCATGTGGAGGATTTGGGTACAGATCTGGATAAATTGTGGGCAATTTTTTGTTCTTTCATTTCAGATGGGCATTCTTCCAGATGTATTTTTTGTTTGGGTTCAAATCAGATCCCCCAAAACTATATTCATCGGTACAAGAATGAGCGATCCCTCTAAATAACGATTTAGGATGAGCAGACCCTCAGAATTTGTACAGAACATTCAGGTTTGAATTCGGCAGTAGACTGAATGTATGAATACCTATGGCCAAAGAAACTCACTTATGACTTAAACCTTGGTTGTGAAAGGTGTCTATTAAGATGCTTAAGACCCAGATCCAAAACTATATATATTCTCTTGTTTTCTTTTATTCAGTTATCAGTTTTCCACTTTCCGCGGTGCGGAAATAGGAAATAGGAAATACATAAAGTTTTATTACTAACTTGTAAATTCTGATATCCGTGTTCCACACTACGGAATGCGGAAATCGAAAATACAGAAAGTTTTATTACCCTTAGAATTTGTACAAAACAATCAGGTTTGTTTTAAATTGAAGTAAACGTTTAAGAAAAATGATATTTGAAAGGAGTTTTAAAAGAATAACAGATTAAATTTGGTTAATTATAAATTAGATAATATTATTAGAGGAACCTGGACAAATCCAGAAAACAACTCTGGCTGGACATTTAAAATCTTGAAGCATGGGTTTTCTAAAGATGAACAGAGAAAACTAAAATTAGTAGTTCCGAAAAACTAAGTCGAGGAGCCAACCCAAAAATAGATCGAAGTTCTGCATCCCACTTTTCGCAATGCGGAAAACGGAAAGCGAATGAAAACAAAAATTGCGAAAGTGGAAATCCATAAATAAGATAAAAAAATATGAGACAAATATTTTTTCGTGTTCCGCATTCTGCAGAGGAACATGGAAATCGCAAGTTACAAGTTAGTAATAAAACTTTATGTATTTTCGATTTCTGCATTCCACAGTGCGGAACACGGATATCGGGATTTACACGGATTTGCGCATTCTGCATTCCATGTTCTGCACTGCAGAAAGAGGAAGTCGAATTTGGTTGCTTTTGGCCCTTTGGAGGATTTGGGTACAGATCTGGATAAATTGTGGGCAGTTTTTTGTTCTTTCAATCCATATGGGCATCCTTACTCATTTTTTTTGTTTGGGTTCAAATCAGATCCCCCAAAACTATATTCATCGGTAACAAGAATGAGCGGTCCTTCTGAATAATGATTTAGGATGAGCAAACCCTCATAATTTGTACAGAACATTCAAATTTGAATCTAGCAGTAGATTGAATGTATGAATAACTATGTCCAAATAAACTCGCTTATGACTTAAACCTTGGCTGTGAAAGGTGTCTATCAAGATGCTTAAGACCTAGATACAAAACTATATATATTTTCTTGTTTTCTTTTATTCAATTATCAATTTTCCCTTGTGGGCGTTAAGATTGAGGTATGTTCAGTCTCCAAGTAGTGGATTTCATTTTGGGTACAACTTTTTGGAATTGCTGGTGGGTTTATCTCTTATCATATAAAAATTGGGCAACCAGGGCTTGTTGACAGGAAATCCTTAATGTTCGTGGGAATTGATATTGGGGCAAGGGATGAGGGGGATGTGATTAATTTTATTTCGTAATTCTGTGTCCTTGGAGGGGTCCTTTCCAAACATTATTCGCAAGGGAAATCAATGCATCGATGATTCTCCCCTCCGCAGATATTTAGCAGCATTTGAAAGAAATCCATTGATCTTCAACACTACAACCAAGAATCATAGCGTGTGGAAAAACAGTGCTATTGTAACACTTTGCTACCTGAAATTCAACAAAGACATATTCCTAGAGCTGTCGCTAGTTTTTAGTAAAAACTAAATAAACTTAATTTTTAATTCGTTAAAAATGGGCAGAATATCATTGTCATTTGTGCTAAATAATTGTCTGTTTATATATGTAGGAGTGTCTTACATGAATACGAATGGTAAAAAATATATTAGTAATTCGCAACTGACTTCACACCTGTGTACTAGTGAATACAATTATTTGTGTTTTCTTTTTCATATTGTTTTTGGAATTTTGAACTTACTTTGCATCATCAATGAGCGATTTTGTGTTTTCTTTTTCATATTGTTTTTAGAATAATTGCTTTGCATTATCAAAGACTTTATATGAGAGTTGCATCATTTATATGTATCTTCACAAAAGAAGGTACCCCGCAGGCAAGTCACTGAATCGTTAGATTCAGCCCCATGATTTTGTTTTAATGAAAGATGAAGGAAATCTAGAGAAAGATGAATTGGCAGCTCCATATATCGACGCTAAAGATACAAAAAGGACACAGATGCCCCCTTGTCGTTTAGAAAGGAAGTCAAATCAGATCCGGATGGATCGCTGCTTAACTCAACCGTAGAAAACTCGGATAACATGTTCTCCCGGAATGGCATTTTCTGCAGAAAGTGCACAAAACGAGTGGTTTCCATGATACTGACATGATTGGGATTCCAAGCAGAGCAAAAGACCAATAATTATCAAGTATATGGATTGAGCAAGACGGAGATGGAAGATTGAGCAAGACCAAGCCTCAAATAAGAAAAAAGGGCGATAATTATCGCAAAAAAATCAAGACCAAGCGAGAAATATTTTATTAGCTTGTCATGTTTATGCCTGCTTTATCTCTCTAGCTCCAAAAATAATAATGCAGGAAATTGTCAAAGAGATCCGAAATTTTCTATGGAAAGGTGGTAAATCAAATAGATAAAAAAAACATCACCTCATTAACTAGGATATTGTGTGCAACCCAAAAACTTGTGGAGGGGCTACAATAAGAGATCCTTGTCTAATGAACCTCACATTAGGAGAAAAAATCCTCTGGAGAGGTGTTTCTAAAGAGAAAGCATGGTGGAAAGAGATAATCTGAAAAAGTATATGAAAGGAACAAGGAAAAGATGCATGGATGAGTTCCCCTTACAAGGGAATGGAACACAAATATGGAGTCTATGTAAAATGGAAACTAACATCATTAAAGACAAACTGCATTGGGTTCCAGGGAATGGTAAAATAATCAGAATCCTGAAGGATAACCTGGAAATTGTTTTTCCCTCAAACCACTTGGACGCCCTCTCAGAACTCGAGCAATCGATGGACCAATAAGAAAGTAATACTCTGTTTGATCTTTCCTCCTGGAATAACAACGGAAGGTGGAAGGGATGGAATCAGTTGGAAGTGCTAGACCATCTCTAAGTAGACTTTGAGGCATTCATAACTCTACTCAACAGATCTTCGCCAGTGCATAAACAACTCGCGGATAGAAGGGGCTGGGGAAAATCTGGACACTATATTGTGAAGGAAGGGTACCGTCTCATCTCTAATATTAAAGAAAATAGCGAGAAGGATAACAAGTGGATTAAAATCTGGTGTAAAGACAGATTTCCAAAAGTTAGTGTCTTCTTTTGGATGCTTGCACACATGAAAAATTTGACAGCTGAGAATTTGAGAAAAAGGGCATGGAGGGACCCTCACGCTGTATATTGTGCAAAGAATCTGAAGAAACACTAGAGCACATTTTCCTCGAATGTAAGTTTTCTCAATCAGTGTGGAGCCATGCCACTAGGAGTTTCATATGAATATGATTTTTCCAACAAACTGGAATGACATGTTTTACTGTTGGAAAGGTTACTATCAAGGGTCACTCTTTCAAAACCGAACTTCACAAGAGCATGGGTTGCCCTCCCAAAATATATCTGCTGGAAGATATGGGAAGTAAGGAATAAAGAGATCTTTGAAGGAGAGGTTTCTAGTCACTGGAAAGTAGCCACTGCTGCAAAATCGCTGTGGGTTGAAGCATTTACTGACAAGAGGGATGAACCGTATCCAAAATGAGCCACTAAATGAGGAGGAAAAAGAATGGGCAAAAGTCTTTATGGTGCTAGTTCCTACTCACATCTGGAGAGCATCTGATCGAAGGCCTAACTCATTAAATTGGCAGGTGAGGATGAGTAATGAAGACTTCACCAGATGGTGGTTAAATCTTGGATGTAAATCTCTATTTTTAGAAGGTGCCTCTAAAGGCAATCCAAAGATAGCAGGGGCAGGAGGAGTTATATTTGACACTAAAGGGATAAAGCAGAAGGAATATGCCTGGGGTATAGGGAGGAAATCTCATAATAGGGTAGAGTGGCTTGCTCTCATCAAAGGCTTAGAGATATGAAGCAGTTGTGGAATAAAGGAGATGGCAGTGTTTGGGGACTCTCTTATGGTAACAAGAGAAGCAAGGAAATTGATTAACAATCATAAGAGTTTGTCAATCAAATTGCACTATTCCTTCAAGTGTTTAGTCAACAAATTTAAAGTTTTAAAACTATTTCATATAATCAGGGAAAACAACAAACAAGTAGATCAAATGGCCAATAAAGGGGTTCTTCTTGACCATGGGGTGCTTGTTTGCAATGAAGAAGGATACCAAAGGAGTTGGATCCATTGACGACCAACCTATCTTCGAGAAGGGTGGGATTGGATTTTACTTGCTGCCATCCATACGAAAGATGGGAAGCAACGCCAACATAGAAACGAAGTAGAAGGTGGAGTTAAATAGAAGATGGAACGATGGTACAGAGATTACGCATCCTGCGAATGAAGATTGGAGGAGAGAAATGAATAAAGGAACCCCATGCCAAAGGATGGTGAAAGAGTTGTTAACGAGATGTGTATATGGAACGATGGTAGAGGGAACACATAGCCAATAATTGAAGATTGGAGGAGAGGAACGGATAAAGGGAAGCCCATGCCAAGGATGGAGAGAGGGTTGTTAATGAGCTGGGTAGATGGAGGGGCAGACCTCTCGGTAAAAGCAAGACAAACAATCAGTCGGATGCATGGACAAAAAATAGAAAAAATGGAAGAAAAGGCAATAAAGAATTTGGTTACGAGAGCACTGCCATCAAGCATAAAATTTGGTTGAGGCAACAACGTTATCATGTTGGATCAAGATTCAATCAATTAGCAAATAATGCCTCTCTTATAGGCTTATATTGTTACTCATGATTCATAAATTTGGTAAATCAAAACTGGATGAGGTAGGCAACAAATATAATTAGGATTGAAGTGAGTATATCAAGAGACTGCATTAAGAAGAGAATAGGATCTCAGCAGCGATGAATTTTTTTTTATATTGTTCTTCCATGACAGTTTGTAGGGAGATATAGTCTCCATAGAATAACAAAGTATAGAAATAATTTCAACTATGTGGAAGTTGAATACAAAGTTTTTTCCAACGTCCAACTCTGGAAACAATTTTACCATGGCACATTGTAAAACTTCACCTGATTTATAAATATAAAATGACTCAACCGTTTTTGTTAAAAAAAAATGTTAAAAATGATTTTGAAATTGTGAAAAGTATAACTAACTTTGACAATAAAAATCAATACATTAATTATATCATTATAACAACATAATCATAGTTTGGAGGACTAATTAAAATGGTCGAGTGCTTTGAATTTTGATCCCTTCTATTGGCTACCTCAGTTGTGTATATAACTTGATGTCCTTTTAAATATATTCCACATAAAAATACGTCGTTGTAGGGAGACAATTTACATATATTATTTATTTATTATTATTATTTAATATCACAATTCAAGAAGGCGTGCCTTGGTCAAATTTATGTATGAAACCTTATTATATGTGGAGATTTAAAATAAAAAATCCATTTAAAATATAATGTAAAAACCACCTTAAATATTAATATTTATAACACATTCTAAAAACTAACCAATTTTTAAAACAAATATTAAAAATAATAATAAATAAATTAAAATACAAAGTGAAAAATATAACTTATAATATAAAACAAATATAGTAATAATATAGATATACATGTTTTGGTCATCGAATTGTCTCTCAGTGGATATGAGTTTGTCTTGATCCAGAGATGTGGATCATCCAAGGCACAGTAGCATGGCGTACTCTTCCTGTTTGTTCGAACCGGGGTTTGGAACTGAACTTATCCTCAGGAGGATAGATGGGGCGATTTAGGTCAGATCAAATGCAAATCCAACTTTCTATTCATTTGTGGATCTGGGTGATCCGGGGGGGCCAGTGGTTATCCACCATGGATCCTCTCTTCTCGAGAATCCATACATCCCTTATCAATGTATGGATGGCTATCTCTCGGGGACAGGCTGATCCTCGCCAGGTGCATCGTAAGTAATGCATGCATCCCTTCAATCCAATCGATGTAGGAACGCCATCGTGTTCCGATCGGTAAGTGAGTTAGTTTAGGGTCGATGTATAGGGCCATGGTTGGGTATAGGTCTAGTTCAAGGTTGAGGGTTTGAGGTTCTAGGTTCTAAGTGGAGGTCAAGGGTTGAATTCAAGGGTCTAGGTTTGAGGTATAGGTTAGAGGGTATAGTCCGAGGTCGCTTTAGAGGTATAGCTCGAGGGCTAAAGTTTCGTAGAGATCGAGGGTCAAAGTCTAGGTTATATTTCTTGGATTTAATGATTGTTTTTTAAGGATCGAGAAGTATTTAAAAGGAGTGAAAGTGTGTCTTATTATTGCTTATATAAATTGTTTTAAGTGACATGATTTTCCTTAAATAAAGATAATAAATCAACTTGTATTTGCAAATAAAAGTTAATAATAATTATCCTCATAACAACTAAATTATTATAAATTTCACTCAATTTTTTTTAATTCCATAATATATGTGTTCAATTATAAAATAATTATCTTAATACTTATAATAATAATAATATATTCAATTATATATATATATATATATATATATATATATATATATTATATAAGATATATACGAACTAGTGTATATATGTGTATATATATATATAAACAAGAGTTGCTTAAAATTTAGTCTTTACTTTTTAATAAAATAAAATAAAATCTAAGTAAATTTTGATACAAATAAGTAAAAATTATTATATCAATATAAAAAAACTATATATCTATATCAAATGATAAAATTTAAAATTTGTGAAATTACATAATAAATGTGGATATCTAAGAATCTTAAAATGGTTGAAATTGTAAATATGCTAAAAATAAAAAATTAAATAATGAACCTAATATATATGAGAGTTTGTGAATTGTTTGTATTGTTTCGACATCAATATTTGATATGATTAATATATGAATCGATTTTTTTAAACTAAATCATTTTAAAATATAAAATTGAACAATATTTTTTCATATTCAAAAAATCAATTAAATTTTAAACTTAAATTATAAATAAAATCATAAACATTATGTGTGCTACTTTCATTCCTTAAAAACAAAAAGTACAAAGTAAATGTGAATGTGCAACTTTAGATGAGAAGCTCAAGGTTAGTAAAGCATTGTAAGTAATGTTATTTATTTTCCTAAATTGTGAATTGTTTTGGTAGACTTAGGAGAGTGAGAGCTTGAGTCAACTGAATGAATTGGGAGCATAAATCCATTAGAGAGAGAAACGAAAGGTGACTAAATCCCTAGAAACCTAATTATTAACAATCAGGTATCGTCGTAGTATCTTTGAATGTTGAAAGATAAACAAGATTGGGAGCCATTATTACAACTAAAAACGTTATCATTATAGTTAACTATTACAAATTATTATTATATATATATAAACAAACATTTTAGGATTCCTAAATGGTCAATGAATAATAAAATTATTAATGTTCTTAATCATGAAGTGGATTTCCACCACTTTGGAAGCAAAATTAATACTTAAATTATAATACCTAATACAATAACTTTTAAGTATAAAGTGAAAGCAAGACATTCACAAATGTACCTTAGAAATGAGAAGTACATGATACATAAAATTAGAAAGAATGAAATTAATAGAATATTTTTGAAATAATAATATAGTGTATTGGATATAGCCTGAATATGTGAAGCTTATTGGTGTCGTCTAATATGAAATCACTTGTTGTAAAGGAGGTCACGAAATCAAATTTTAAAGAAGGTTTTTATTCGGTTACAAAAATGAGAACACTTGTGTATACCAACTTCCACAAAAAACAGTATTTATAGAATAATGAAAGAAGTATGGTAGCCATGAGGTGTAGCTCATTTGGTCTCACTGGGGTTTAGTCCTCATGAGGTCTCATGTTCAAACCTCATGGTTAGTGGTAGCAATGGTTGGGCAGCGTGGAGGTTTAATGGTCGACCCTGATAGAAGTCCGGTTTCGATTCTTGTGGGGGAGGTGCAAAAATGCGTAACGCACCCCAGAAAATTCTTGTACGACTACGGTGGCTGGTTGTACTCCTGCTATTACCATCGGCTCTGAGGGTTGGCTGCGGCTCATGAGTTTAGGTATCCACGTGGTGCAGCTTCGCTGAGCAGCATGAAGAGGTTCTCATGGTTGGAAAAAAAATAAAGAAACATAGTCTCTTGTCGAAAAGCCAAACTCCTATGATAATGGTTACTTTTCTTTATATAATATAATCATTTTATAATCGAGTTGGAGAAAGAACGACTCCGTAGAAATCACAACTTTTAGTTATTATTCTACATATATGGTGAGGAAATAGAGACGGCTCCCTTAAAAAAGAGTTGCTTCTTTCCAACCTTTCACTTATATCTTAATGTTTTTAATATGTTCTTAATGTGCATAAATGAAGGACAAACTTTAATAAGCATCCTTACATGTTATATGGTTAATTTATGTAACAAAATGGCATCCCTATTTTGAAGAACAAACTCTCCATATATTAAATGTTAAATGTTACCATTAAAAAAAAATGGTGACCTCATTTGAATCGAATCCGTAGATTCTACATCAACCATATATATTACCTTATTAATAAACATAAGTTTGTTTGATGTTGTCAAAGGGAGAAATGACATATCTCGAAAGGAGAAGCCTTACTTTACATTTAATATAATTATGAATTATGGTGAGAATAATAAAACATTTTCATTAATGATTTTGACATAAATTAGATAAAGTATTTACTATTAAATGGTAGTAGGATAGTCAAGAATAAATTGTGTAGTCGTTGTGAATTATGAACTTAACGTTAGCATGTAATAAGAAGAAAATCAACAGTGGATGTGCTGCAGAATTGTAATCTTTTTTTATTATTAAAAATAATAATAAGATTAACAAATTTTGGTGGACGTAGCCCCTAGATGGGGAGAACCACTTATATTGGCGTTCCTTTCTTGCATTGTGTCTTAACTATGTAATTGATTCATGTTAATGCTCCCTAAATTCTATGTGGTTAAAATTAATACTTATTCTCTTTATTGCTAAATGAGTATTCATTATGGATGGTGTTAACTAGATTTAAAATAAGACTATGTGCACAAAAGCAAATGAATGATAATGTACAAAAGAAATGAAAGCAATAATATATCATTATCATTTATAAATAATGGATAATAGATGGTAAACGTTGTATGTATGTAATGAGCCAATAAGTATCTTTTGAAGTTAGAATTATAGCAGTGATGGCAAAGCCAACAATGTATAATTGGGTTTTTTTTTTACGAGAACGGTTATATTTCTATTAGAAAGTCAGTGATGTAACCACTCAGATAGAGCTACAAAGTTCATCACTGCCATTAGAAGGAAACAATCAGAGTACATGACTTACTACTACCCATACACAAAAAATTGCACCCAGCCAAACTATAAAACTTCCTTTACACGGATATGAAGTTTGAGACAGAAAAAGCTAGTAAGAGTCATTATTCGTTCGAGACTTGCTATGCACAACTATTCTAGAGAAAACAAAAATGCAAATCTCCCATAGGAGTCCAAGATTACTTTCCATGTGCATCATGATGAGAAGAAGAACTTGTAAATGCAGAAGCCTCCAATTTTGCCACCTTGAGTTCCAGCTTTTCAAACTTGATTTCCAACTTGGCGAGCATTCATGTCATTGCTTGCTCTATCTGGGAGATGGAGTGAGCAAATTCATCCTGCAGCTGGACAATGTCACGGTCTACAATTTCCAGATGTCGCCCTCCTTCAATATCCAACTAATGCAGAAAACAATTATGCCGCTTGATTTTCTTCACGATTTCCCTTAACTCGGTTGCAACGAACTAGACAGGAACTGAGGACGTCGTGGATTCAGAGCATGTATCCATTATGACGAAGGCCGTCTGAAATCCAATAACTTCGACCTTGTTTCTTCCCTTATGTCTGCTAGCAAACTAGAACTAGAGAATGCAGATGTTGTTGAAGACCTGGCTACCATCTAACTCACCCTTAGTGCTCATAATTTCCAAGATCACGGGACGATCTTCCACCAGAATCCCATGCTAGAGAGGGGAATGCGAAGGACACAAGTTGCAGACGAATTCCTTAACAACATCGAACGAGACATTGTCCAGGCACGGTCTGTCCATTTTAAATCTGCGAAGGCAGCTGCATTCAGGAACCCACGCATCGGCGAATGGAGGAGAGATGTGCCAAGAGCCAAGGGACGGAGAAGGTGGCTCCACGTGGAGGGGGCTAGGGGAAATCCCTTTCAGCCATTATCCTTGGTCCTATGGGATTTGGCAGTTGGAGTTAGAACAATTATTCACTAGGACACCCTTGCATAAGGCATAAGCGATCTTCGCAACCTGATTCGCTTTGCCATTTAGCTTTATCAGGACATGAAAATAATGAATCTTCTGGAAGGAATTGGTGAGGCTTTGAATTTTCTTGATCAACTGTCAGATCTGCAACTGAGAAGGAAGTGAATTGGTAGAGAGAGCTTGAATGATTAATCTTGAGTCACCGACAACTATGATTTCCTCGACACCTTAAGTTATGGCTTGACGAAGGCCTTGCGAGAGAGTTAGGGCTTCGAAAACATTATTTGTTTCCTCTCCTAGTACCCAAGAGCATATTGTTTCTTGAATTCCATCTGGGGGTGATGAGAACCCTTCCCCCCCTGCTACCCATATGTATAGTTGGGTTTATTAAGTTGAAAGGTTATTATTAATGTTTTAGTTAATATTAGAGGTATATGGTAATAAATGGAATACGAATTCAATAGATATTGTGAGTTATTTTTTATATGAGGCTATGTGTATGTATGTTTATTTCCATATAACTAGATACATTAAAGTAGAAATAATATATAGAGAATTTTGTATTTAGTGTAAGAAAAATCTTAAGAAACACTAACGTTTTGAGTTGTTTAGTTTAAGTTGGAGTTTAAAAATTTTACCCCATCTCCCAAAAGCATAAAGTGGAATTTGGATTTGTTAAAATTAACGAAGTAACTTATTTTTTTTCTAGAAAAAATAATACATAATCCAAAACTCATACTAATATTTAAAAAGGAAAAGAGACTAAAAATTGAATTTACAATTTATCAAATTATATCCATGTTTATTAATATTCTTATATCTTCAAAAGTTAATTTCAAAAACTATATTAAACTTTGAAAAAAAATTGAAAATAAGAGAACACTTTAAAAAGATCCTAAAATATAAAGATTACATAACAAAATATTAAGAATATTAATGATACTATTTTAACATAAACATATTGATTTAAGTTGTATATTTTTTTGAATAAGTAGGGCATATATATGTATGTATGGGTTCCTCTTGTAGGCTGGGTGATTGGGACAATAGTCTATTAGAGTCCTCACTTAGGATCAAAACCCATGATTATATGTATATAACACCTATAGGAGTGTCATAATTTTGAATTATATATATATATATGTTCGTTACGTGAAAGAAAAATCTCAACTATTTATTAATAATTAAAGAACTAATGTACATAGATCACCCACATGAAGGGTGACCTTACATGTGGCCGCTAAGGCATAGTTCAAATATATAGAAGTGTTCAAAATAAACATGACATAGTATTCCCATGTTTTGATTACTAATACAATATTGATTTGACAAGTATGTAAAATGCCACATAAATACAAAAAACATAACTTCAAAATTACAAAAAAACATAACAGAGAATTCATCTTTTTTTTTCCAAGAAAAAAAAGCGTAATTTTATTCATCTTTCGAGATCAAAATTACATTCAGTATATTCACATCTAGGTGAATTCCAAAGTCCAAAAAATGGATCCAATATTTAGACTACCCAGTCTTCTGAAAAAATTGTCACATGATTGCTGACTCAACAGAGAATTCATCTATAAAAGATATATCAGGTAATTCTATCTAAGAAACCCCCATATTGTTCAGGGAGCATCTCCGACACAATGTTGTTTGTAGAAACACATCTTTGCCATGTTTCATCCTACAAAAGAAGACCCTTCTTTGATAGAAAGTCTGCATCCTCATTCTTATACAAGTAAATATGTTGAAAGGATGTGTGGCGAAAAGTAGTGAGCATACTCTAGATGTCATCGAAAATAGGGACCAATAAAAGGTTCAAGGGTCGATTATTCTTGTTGTGCTAATCAATGACAAGATTTGAATCTCCCAAAAACTGAATCCTATGAACCTTTGATTGGATGGCCACATAGAGACCAAGTCTTAAGGCTTGCAACTCTTCATAGTTGTAGGTGACATTCCCTATGCAGCTGAAAAATAAATATGATAGGTGGTCAAGGAAAAAAAGGATCTTGCAAGCGCCACCTACAAGAGGATCATGAGAAGCAACACCATCAAAAAACAACCACGAATAGCTTTGGTTAATGGTGTATATATAAATGAAGTGACAACCATACAACATTCAAGTAAAAAGAGTATTACACTCTACCATAAAATATTTCATAAGCCTCCTAGAATAAATTCCATGAAATATAGTAGCCCAGCTGGAATATGGAGTGCCTCCTTAAAGAGACGATCCGCCTAAACATTGAATACTCTGAATACATGAGCAGATTTGAGATGGATAAAGTAAGATCGGAGATTCGTGATCTTGATACACCAACCAGCCAGTTCGAGTGTCTCCAAGGTAGCCACTCCATTGAACCAATTAATAATAGTCGAAGAGTCCCCTCTGATATGTAAGTATGGGAGCCCAATGAGCTTGGAAAAGATAAGAAGCACCCAAAGTTCCAGTAGCTCTGGCCGAGTGTTGGTGCTCTGGCCGCATCCAAGTTTAAGGAAGAAGTAATGGCCCCTGCTTAAAATAATGTGTACTCCTACACCACCCTTACAAGAGACTGAGGCTCCATCAAAAAAACCGATAGGATAGTCAAATACCGGATACAAGCCAGCTAAATTTCTGGAAGTCTTAGTAAACACTTTCACATTGTGTTTAGATAGTTGATCCACACTATAATGTATAGTGAGGTTCGATGAGGGGTATAAATCTTCAAATAGAACTCTGTTGCGCAAAAGCCAGAGCTTCCAAGTCATCAGGAAAGGAAGATACCTCAGCTCTCTTTCAATCCTGGTCCACTTAACAACATTGAGTAAATATGTTGGCTCATTTTAATTGATGGCTTGATTTAGGATCGAACTGAGACCAACAATGACCTCCCTGGTAAATCTACAATCAACAAAAAGGTGGTTTACTGATTCAGCATCACTCCTACATAAACAACATCACTCGGGCTTGACCAACCCTTTTTGAGCAGATTATCCCAATTATTAATCAAGTTGTGCAAGAAAAGCCAGACAAAGCATATAACTTTCAGTGGTAAATTGAATTTCCACCTGTTAACCAAGATCCTTTCAGGAGAATCCTCGCAATGACAATGAGCAATACAATCATATGCAAGTTTAGCGGTCACTTGATCCAAATGTCTGTTATACATCCAAACCAAGGAGTCTTGTTTGTCACATAGTCGTATGCAGCAATGTGAGACTCCCCCAATATAGTTATTCCACATAACATTCCAATTACCATCCAATTCAAGTTCCTCAGCTGAGAGCCAGTATTGATGGGCAATATAATTAGTACCATTGTAATGTGCATCAGTAAGTGAGGAAATACCATAATCCTCCAGATAATCTCTAAGATCCTAAGGTTAAATGTATGCAGAGTTGGAGCCAGCAATCGGATCCACCCCAATTTTTATGTCTTTTCCATTCCCCACTCTCCATCCTATACATCTCATTAGCCATGACAGAGTTATAATAAAGCCAATCCAAATATGTGACGATCCCTTAAGAGAGAAGGTATGAGCACGTATCCATTCGACATCAATCTTGTTTTTTAAATATTTGAAGGAGATGATAGTCAACCAAATACCATTACCCTGCAGTACCATCCAAAAGCATTTGAGTCTGAGAGCCTTACTAAAACATTCCAGATTTCGAATACTCCATCCACCCAACCCAAAGGGCCTGGAAATCAGGTGCCAATCCATTAAATGAATCTTAGATTTACCAGAAGAATTCCCCCAAAGAAAATTGAATATGGCTTGTCTGATGAAGTTCAGAATTGATTGTGGCATCCTTGCCAGTGTAAGCTAGTATACAGCCAGCCCCGTCAGGACTACTTTAACCAGTATCAATCGACCTCCCAGTCTCAATAGGAGGTAGGACCAATTACTAATTCTTTTCTCAAATTTGTTTAATAGCTAGCGCCAATCATTAGCATGATAGCCCAGAGGTTTCAAGTAGAAGCCCAAGTACTTGAATCCCTCAGATAATGGATCCATTTGGTAAGGGAGAATTCCTGCCACACTATCTCTAATAATCTGATCAACTTCATTATACATAAAGGAGGATTTTTACTTCACTAATGCTCATACCCATTGCGAAGCAAAAGAGATCTAAGAGTGTTTTGAAATGTTGCCATTCTTCAACAATCCCTATCCCAAACAACAGTACATCGTTAACAAATAGCAAGTGGGTAAGCTCCAAAGAATAGGTAACTTTAATACCCTGGATGAGACCCTGATGATGGGCCTGATTGATCACTAACATGAGACTTTCAATAGTCAGAATAAAAAGCATAGGGGAAAGGGGACAGCCTTGTCTGATACCTCTTGAGCATGAAAAAAATTTAGCGGGGGTATTGTTGATGAGTACTGCAAAGTTGTTAGACTCCACACAACCCATGATCCAATTAACACCAATGACTGGTATACCAATCTGAAGAAGGACCAGCCAAAGGAATGTCTAGTTTACCCTATCAAATGCCTTAGCAAGGTCTAACTTAAGTATAAAGACTTGCCTCTTTTCAATTTTTGCCATATGTAATACTTCCTGGGTGATGCCTATAGGCTCCAAAATATGCCTGTTATGAAGGAATTCAAACTGATTCCAAGTGATGGCCTTATCCAACATGGGTTTAAGTCTGACAGCTGCAAGTTTAGAGATAAACTTGTAGACAAGATTGCAAAGGGATATAGGCCTAAAGTCAGAGAAGGAGGACAGCTTATCACTCTTTGGTATAAGGGTAATAAAGGTTTTATTTAATGAGCCAGATACCCTGCCTTCTTTTCTAGACTGCTCCACAGCTCTGAGAATATCAAGACCAATAAGATCAAAAAAATGTAAGTAGAATTCTATGGGCCAGCCATCAGGACCAGGACTTTTGTCCTTTTTGAAGCCCTTAAGAATACTTTCAATCTCTGATATGAAATATTCTTTTTCTTCATCCGAGACCATAGTAGGAAAAATCTTGACAACCTTCAATTGATCTTCAATATTGGTCATTCCATCATCCGAGAAGAGTTCAGAGAAATGGGAAACCCCAAGATCTTTGAGCTATGCATCATCCTTAATCATCTCACCCAGTTGGTTATGGAGACCCCAAATAGATTTCGAGGCCCTCCAGGCTTAGGAAAAGGAGGGAAAAAATTTAGTGTTTGCATCCCCTTCATTTAGCCAATCAATTCTACTTTTAAGTTTCCAGGTCAAGATCTGATGAGTCAATAACGAGTATTTTTTAGCCTTGAGGGAGGACAATTGTGAGGACTCATGTACAGAAAGGATACTAGAAGCTTGTGAAATCAGTAAGGAATTAATGTCCCAGTCTACCTCCAAAATGTCTTTAGCTTTACTTTGTTTCATCTCTTTCTCCCAAGCCTTAACAGTCTCTTTCAGTCTTTTGAGTTTATAAGTAAGAGATGACATAGGATCCAAGGGCCCCAAGAGCTGTGTGTTCCAGGAAGAAAAAACAATCTCCGAGAAGTCTTTTTCTAGCAACCAAGCCCTATTGAATTTGAAAGGGTAAAGATGACAACAAGGACTATTGTGCTATTCAAGACAAATAGGGAAATGATCAGAAATTTCAGAAGGGTGGATCCAGGATTTAAAGTCATTTAATAAAGGCATCAAATGGACAGAGGCAAGAAATCTATCAATGTGTTTACTAATACCCTCAGACCCAGGCCTGCCATTCCTTCAAGTAGGGCCAGAATGAAGAGGAGTAAGATCAACAAGGTTGGAACTGTCCAAAAGGTGAGTAAAATAGTGGATCCTATGATCCATATGAGCTTTTTCTCCCCAAATATCTGCATCAGCGATAGTAAAGTTTAGATTACCAACTAGGATTAGGTTGGGAAAGTCAACAAGTCCACCAGCTACCACTTTGTCCCAGAAGTGGACCCTATTAGTGTAAGGTCCATAACAGTTTAGTATATTTATAATAGAGTCATACCCTTTGATCCTGTCTTTAATCAGGATACCAACAAAGGATCGAAAGGGTTTACACCGAGTGAAGTGAGGGTTCCAAGCAGTGAGGAGACCCCCAGAGAGACCTTGAGAGTCCAAGGCACAGAACTCCCAACCCGGTTTCATCTTGAAAAAGTGTAAGAGAGTTGAGTAATGGTCACACATTGTTTCTTGGAGTAGTATCAAATCAGGATTCAAGGAGGAGAAGAGAGAAGAAAGGTCTCTTTATTTGGTGAGACCCACAAACCCACGGATATTCATAGAGATAATTTTCATGAGTCAACCTGGTGGGTAGGTGACCTTGCTCTAAGAATATGAGGGGAGTGGTGTGATCTAGTAGCATTTTTTATGCATGCAAATAAAGGGGTATAGAGACCAGAGGAGCCAGAGGCATCAGAGGACTTGTTTTTCCTTGATTTTCTAATAGTGACATTCTCAAATCTGATAGAATCCAAGGGGCGAGTGGATGGAGAGATGGGTGATTTATCCAAAAAAATATCAAGAGCTTTCAGGAGAGAAGGATCCTTAAAGGAAGGTGAGGAAATAGGACTATGAGGATCTTTATCAGAGGTTGGGGAAGGAGTTATAGATAAGGGCAGGTACTCCTCCATAGTAAACGAAGGAGGGGAAGTGGAAGAAGTAACCATTGAATGAGTCGGTGGGGGCTAAGATGCCAATGTTGAGTCCACACGAGATTCTGTGAGGGCCTGTGAAGTAGATGCAGTCAATACAAGAAGAGAGGGGAGAGTAGGAGTCTGAGAAGTCAAGCCCGATGAAGTCCTAACTCTGTTTTCTAAGTCATGTGTAACTAGCAGATCAGAAGAGGACAGTTCACCATATATAGTCGTGGAGTTAAAATGATCCAAGTGTGAAGAAGGGTCCGAGGAGTGTTTAGGTAAAGAGCCCTCCAATAGTAAATCATGTGAAGGATCTAGAATAGCAGGAAGCCTAGAGGAAATAGGTGGAGAAGCATCACTAAGATGGGGTTCAGGTGAAGTAATAGAGTCAATAGAGCCAAGATTTAGGGAACGACCATAACAGAGAGAGGAGCATTTGTGTCTTAAGTGACCCGTATCATGATAGTAGCTACAACGAAAGGGTACATTTATATAATCCAACCGCTGAACAAGAATCAAGCTCCCATAGTCAATCTCCACCTCAAGTAAAAGACCATTCGAGACGTCTAATTCAACTAATACCTTGGGCAAGCGTTTATCAAACAGAAGGTGGAAATCCTTTTCTAGGGCTATAAACCGTCCTAAGGTATTTGCCAGTCCAACAAGAAAGTCTCTACAGCACAAGGGAAAGGGTAAGGCTGGTAGTAAGACCCAAAAATGGGGCTTAACCACTCTTTGAGTGGGCCAAACCTAGAATGCCAGCGACTGAGTACCAATGAACCATTTTCAATAGTCCAGAGAGAATTGAGAATACATGAAGCATCATCATCTTCAATGAATACAATGACTAGCCATTGGTTGGACAGGAGACTGATAGTCAGGACATATTTAAGGATCGGCTTCCAGTGTAGGGTCACCCAAGTGACCCACTTGTCCTTGTTCAAGCTGCAATATTCCATACACCCAATCAGGGCCCGATGACACAGCTTAGAAACCCTATCGATCATAACATCCTTACCCAATACATAGTGACACTTAGAGTCAAGCGCTTTCAGCTGTTTGGATTTTCTGCGCTGGGTGAACTGAGAAGGATGGTTAAGGGCAGCAGAAAATCCCCTAGGGGGACAGAGTTCGTAAGATTCTATCTCCGCGGAATCAAAGCTAAAGACTAGGAAACTGGACACCAGAATCTGACAAGAGATCATAAACCCTAGGCCAAAAAAAAAAAACCAGAAGACATGCCTTCAACCCCACAGAAAAAATAAACTAGACAGGAAAACAAGCAAATAACAGGAGGTTCCCAGTTTTTTTATATGGTTGGTACTAACCCTCGCAGGAGGGTGAACTCCATAGGGAAAAATAGGTCAACCAAGCCATCCGACAAAAGTACCCTAATACCCACCAAGGCAAAGGTAAATACTAATTCCGATACCTAAAAAACTGGGTCCTAATAATACCCACCAGACCAAATGGAGAAAAAAAAATAGACGATGCAGGGATATGGGTAAATACCTCAAATACCGGTCTGTGAATCTTGCGGAGTCTAAGAGCCGTTGATGCAGGTTCAAGAGCGGCTACAATACCAACAAGGCGTCAAGTCGACCACCACCAGAAAGTCAAACAATAATGGTGATTACCCACCAAGTCGTTGCCAATAAGCCCGTGCAGAATCAAATACGAACAAAAAAAGGTGGGCAGGATCCCGTGATTGCAACCGTAGAAAAAGGGGGAGGCAACAGTAAATTTAGAGATACACCTCACTGCGTGACTGAGGACCACCAAAACGAAAGGTGACGAGAGGCAAACCTGAGGAAGCCTAGACAAACAGGCACTACCAGTTTAGATGGAAAGGGGGGCAAAGCTGCCAAAGTTCAGAAGCACTACAACGCCAAACCCTCCATTGGTGTGTGGGTTAGTCCCCTGCTTATAGCATATAACCGAGTTTCAATAAATAATGTAGTAAGTTGTCTAAGATTGAAACATGGTGTATCTGAATATATTTAAATACATTAAATTCCAATATCGAATATTATAACATCATCAACTGTTGGGAGTCAAAGATTATGACATTGTATATTCCCATATTATATACCATGTTACCAACTTTGATTGTCCATTATTTAATGTCTTTAATATAGGAAAGATATTATATAAAAATATTAGATATTGAAATCATAAGTATTTAATTACACACTTGAATACGCTATTTTGCAATCTTTGATGTCATGGGTCAACCTTATCAAAGCCGTGGTTGATCACCCAATTCTATCGATGGACGTTATCTGCTCATTCATGTGGGATTTCTGATTGGCTAGAAATTGTATGATCTTTCATAACTTCATCCCAAATTTCCATGCTATGATTGTCAAACTCTGTGTTATGAGCAGCACGGCTATTTGGAAAAGACCCATGGGTAGAATGCGACCCATATCATTATCTGATCAATTGAAGGGTTCAGTTGTTGGTTATTTCGATGGAGCTACAGTGCAGGGACAATGTGGTGCATGTATATATATCAAATCTGGCAGTGACCTTTGATTCCATTTGCTCATGGGTGCTGGTGGAGGTAGCAATAACAGGGTTGAACTGCTAGCTCTATGGGGTCTCCTCGCTTATTTTAAGAATCGGGAGTTACATTTGGATAGGATCATGGGCGATCCGAAGACTATTGTGGAATGGGCATGCAATCGACAGTCATTTCAATCCATTTCCCTCCACCATTGGTCCTTGCAGGTTTGGAAACTAATTGATGATAGTCTTACGCTATCCATCATTCATGTATATAGGGAGCTCAATACCCAAGCGGACCTTCTGTCTAAACAAGATGTGGGTATGTAGCCTGGCTTCATATATTGGAAGGAATGTAACAAAGACTTGTTGATCCAAGAGGGTGCCATGCCATGTTACTAACTTTTGGGCTGTAGTAACATTCGGTCACTGTGCAGATGACTTGCTACTGGATACGTTTTTCTTTTCCGGTTTTTTCTTGTTGTTATATGGTTTTATTGTCCCTACTGCATACTTGTTCCTCTACATACTTGATTAGAAAAAGTTATTTTTGATGTCCTCGGACCATCATGGTTGGACTAGCTACCTTTTCAGCAATTGCTCGACTTGTTTTTACTTGATTACAGACTACCTAGTATAATTACAGACTTGCATATGGATTGTAAGAGCGAATCCTTTTTGCTCTTTTTATCTGCTGATCACTTGATACAATCTATTTTCATATGCATATTCCAATTTTAAATAAAAACCTTGAGATTGAAATCATGTGTATATTCCAATATTATATACCTTGTTATCAGCTTTGATTGTCCATTAGTTAATGTCTTTAATAGAATAGATATTGAAATCCTATGTATTTAATTACACTTGAATATACTATTTTGCAATCTTTGACGTTATGTCATACATTATATAATAAAAAGTTGGAGATTGAAATCATGTGTATATAATTATATTGGAAAATATTATATATATATATATATTTAAATTGTATTATTATAAAATAGAATACATTACTTTATCATCTATGATTACTTTTTAGTTAATTTTATTATTTGTTGGTTAATGTTTTATTATGTTTTCGACAAGGGGATATATATAAACGTGAAGGTGTATTAATCATGTTCGTACAATGCAATATTTGAAAAAAATTATATAATTGCTAATAATTGTTAATATCTATATTTTTAAATTTTGAATTTTTTATGTTATGATTGGACAAAAGTAGCTTACGTAGTCCTTGGTTTTCGCTTCCTAGAACTCGGGGACGAGGTGATCTCAGCATTTATTGTGGAGAATTATGTATTCGTTTAGGCTTTGATATTCATGCACAGTTAATTGCACATTTCAATGATATGGTTTTACCAATTTTTCTAATGCTTTTACACCCAACTCTCTTATTGAGAGATCACCTTTTTATTTTAGGCCCGATGTACTGATCCTAACAACTTTGACACCTACACCTGCATGATGTATTGATCCTAACAACTACACCTGCTCAAAATTAACAGAGATTGAGTGCACCTACCACATGCTCGGAATCAGTAGACATCAAGTGTACTTGCCAGGCCACCTGCATGCATGCTACCATGGATGTTAGCTGCCACCTAAGGAGAACACAAAAGAAAACTAAAAGCTCTTGCCCACAAGACTTGATGTGAAAATAATACATACTTTGGTATAGATTCCGGAAGAGGACCACTGAGCTTGTTGTTAGCTAAGTTCAACTGGCGCAACTTAGAGATCACTACAATTTTAGCCAGCAAGCTACCACTTAGATAATTGTCAAGGAGTTCAATCATCTCCAACTTGGGGGAAGGTTTAGTAGCCCTTTTGGGATGGATCCATTCAAGCAATTATGTCCCATTCAGACTCTGGTAAGTGACTTACAGTTTCCCAGAGATTTAGGAATGGGGCAGAAGAATAAGTTCTAGAGAAAAAACAATGTCTACAACTTCCCCCATCGCATAGATCCGGAGGAATGAAGCCAATAGGATCGTTGGTAGACAGATCCATCACCACAATATATGAGTTTCTTCCTAGTTGGTCAGGAATCCCGCAAGTGAAGTTATTTCCCCATAGTTGCAAAACTTAGAGGTTGGGTAGGTCACCGATGAAGGAAGGAATGCTTCCATAAATCCTATTTCTGAAGAGATTCAGAAGCATCGTCTCCTTTAGTTAGGAGAACTCTTTTGGGATTTCTCCTGCCAGCTGGTTGTTTGAAAGGTCCATAGATTTCAAGCTCTTGAGGTTACCCATCTTTGGAGGAATTGGGACGGAGAGGAGACTTACTTGCAGAGACATTATATCTAGATTCACCGGATTATCGAGCTCGAGAGGAAGAGGACCAAACAAATTACAGGTCGACATATCCAGACAAATACGATTTGTTAACTTCCCAATTTCAGGTGGTATTCCACCTTCATATGAATTGAAATATCCCACATAAATCTCTTTAAGTTGACTTAGGTTTCCCAATTCTCCCAGAATCTTTCCACTTAGTTCATTTCCAGAGACTCCAAGACACTCCATCCACCATACACAACAGGAATGACATCATAGAAGTAGTTCCCTCTGAGATGATGATGCCTAAGATTCTCCAGGTTGGTCACATCCATTGGCAATCATGTGAAGAGATGTTAATGGTGGATAAAAATGTGGTCCACTGTGTTCCTATGGACCATATACAAGATACTTCCAAGACATAAATTTAGGCCCACTTGCTATTAAAAGCGACTAAGCAACATTATCATGGTAGCTGCAAATTTAGGGATACTTGTAGAACAATATCAATAAGTTATGTTTTCATGATCCCCGTCCCTTTCGTATCGCTCAATCAACTGTGAAGGATATTATCGTTTACTGTAGACATAATAGGGATACACTATAATGAATCTAGTGTAGAATCTAATCATTTCATACAAGATATCAAAAGTGATTTTCTAAGGAGTAGTTCGGTCTTCTACGATATGTGGCCTTCTGTTCATTTTCGGTTCACGTTGTGTTAGTGGTTTCTTGCTCTCTCTTTTTTTCAAGTCTTCTGTTAATTTGATTTGAAGAATACAATTGAAGCAAATGTAGAGTTTGGATGCTTCGTAGGAGGTCTGGCATGGTCCACCGATGACAGAAGGTTGCAGGAGGCTTTTAGTCCCTATGGTGAGGTCGTGGAATCTAAGCTAAACCTATTATTTGTGCTCTATTTATTTGATATCGCTCAACTCTGCAAGGTTTCTTATAAGGTTTTTAATGGTTTCATGGTTGGATTTAAATGATTTTGGTACTGTATACTCAAGATTTCTTTGCTTTTGAAAACAAGCACAACCCGTGGATTCAGCTTCGTGACCTTTCACAATGAGTAATAAATGAGGCATGCATTGATGTAATGAATGAAAAGATGCTTGCTGGGAGGAGCATCATGGTTAACCTGAACCAGTCTAGAGGAAACATCGATGGACGTGGAAGGGTGGTTCCCATGGCTAAAATGGTGGACACAGTGGTAGTCGTGATTGTGGCTACCATGGTTACAACCTGTTGCTACGACGATGATGGTTGTGGTTATGGTGGTGGCGGCAGTTCTCTATATGGTGTGGGTGGTTATGAGGGCAGTAGATGGAGAAGATAGATATGAAAATGGGCTAATGGGTTAGGGTTTTATTTTTTTCTACTAGTGGTGTTATGTTTTGGTTATGCAGTAATCCTGTTGGTGGTAGAGCTTTATGTTGGTAACTGTCCTTGGAGCTTGGTGTTTTGATGTTACTATAAACTCATGTTTGGTTTTTTATTTGGATCTTTGTGGCTATCGATGAAATGGAATATCTATTCAATGTTTTGTAATGGATCTTTGAATATGCAATATATGGTTTTAATATCTATCTTTCTTATTATGGTTTCTGCCTCTTGTTGTCTTTGCGGATCTTTGAATGGAATTTTAAATTTCTTATCTTGTAATGGTGGCCTCTAAAGGTGCACGATGATCTTGCTAATACAATCAAGGTTGCACTGGAAGGCCTTCTTCACTTCTAACATTCTCTTTTACTTTGTGAAGTTGACTATGGGGAAGATTAATTAATATGGAAAACTTGTTGATGAAAAAAATTCCTAATGTTTTGTTGGACTTCAAGGTGATCCCATCATCAAGGTTCATAATGTGTGACCCTTGATGATGGAAGGTGAATTCTCATGATACCTGATGATGGAATCTAATTGAAATCCAAAACATTAGGAATTATTCTCATCAACAAGTTTTCTAAACTCCTTTATACAAATAGTCACATGATAGAACCTAACCTATTTTCTCTATGTGGAAAATTTAATAACTAGTTGTAATATGGAGATTGCTAACATTGGATTTAAGCCTTTAAAGCCCCCAAAAAAGGCTGAGCCAGAGCCTCTACAGATGGTTCCTTTTATAGTTGGGTTTGAATATCAATTTCATCACATAGATGGTCGATGGCATAATGGTGAAGTTATTGAAATGGAATATAAAGTTGGCCCAGCATTTCATTCATGAAACCACATATGAAAACATGCAAGTATTAGTGGAAGATTTCAACGAACCTGTTCCAATACCATGTCAAAATCAAGTTCTGGTAAGAAAATTCTACTCCAAGGAATTTAACCTATCTTCTAGATAGCTTGAAACTATCAAAACCATCAAACCAACAAACCCGTTCCATCAAACTAAAACAACACCATCATTCAACTACCCATAAAGAATAAACTCACAATGCAAAAGCTCACATATCTAACTCGCTCTCTATCTTAGTGGCGGGCCATCTATTTCTATCATAAAATTAGAGACCAACATTCTCACTAAGTCTTGGCCTGCACCAACATCTTACAAAATTACTATTAAAAACTAAATGCTTATGATTCCACTAAAAAACAAAATAATAGTTCACAATCATTAATCATCTCTACTAGACGGTGCAAAGCATTAGGAGACCTTAGTAAAAGCTTTAAACTAGAACTGTATTAAAGGCTTGCAACATCTATATATAAACGGTTATCTCCTTCTGTTAAATTGAATTTTTTTTAAGTTGGCCCGACAAATCTTGGACCTTAAATATAGCTATGTGCTTGCTAGGCGATCAAGTTCTCATTGTCACTCATTAATCACCTACAATATTAGAGAAGAAAGTTTCTAAAACTTATTATAAACAATGAAGGATTTCGCCAAATTTAATCATATTTACTTTTAGAAGAAATCCTACCATATACTTGCTAAGTCGAGGGAAAAATACAAATCAAATTATCCAGACAAAATGCAACAGTGAGGTGACCATCAAGCAATCATTGTAAGTAAAATACTAAGTATTTGCAAAACTTGCTAAAAGATTTTACCATAAAAGAAAGAATTTAACAAAAGGACACATAATTTTTTTTTTAGCAAAATTAGGTGTGGCAGTCCTCCTTGTGTCCTATTGATGGCATACAATCTGTGGTGACACATTAGGGTTCATTGAAATCCTAATTAAACAATAGGGTTGTGGAATTTTAGCTCATATATTAGCTTTAGTAAATGGCAAATATTATAAACCTAAGCTATGAAACCATCATGGCTCTAGATCCTAACCTACTATACTTACACTCTATCTATCTACGACTGGATCCATTTATGCAGCAAGAATCCATTTACACAGTAATTTAATTTTGTTAGGGGAAGGAATTGTGTGGAGATGGAAGACCCATTAATGGGTGATGGCACTCTGAACTTTAGAACATGTACATCTATGCCATGTTATAAAAGATAATGACTTTTTAGGTAGGTTCAAGATGATCTATGTAATTTTTTTAGGTAGGTTCAAGATTATCTATGTCATTTTTTTAGGTAGGTTCAAGCTCATTAATATTGCATGAGTCATTACTTGGATACATGATCTTGTTGGCGAACCATCTTTAAAATGCAAATCTTATCTGGTGCCTCTAAACCTATGCACTGTCTCTTCTTGAAATTAGTGTTGTCACAGATAGCTGCAAAATTAAATCAAGACCACTTCTTGGAAATATGTATACTCTGTGAATGACAACACGACACAGGTGCAACACCTTGGCTTGAGATTGGGGTCAAATGATATCATCTCTTGGATATATAATAATTTTATTTAAATAGATTTACTTTTTAATAAGTGGAGAGAGATCAAGGGTAGTCTCAAATTAATGGTGGCGAGATCGTAGAACCCATGTTTCGAAGTCGCCGCTAGGAAGGGTCGATTGAATGACCATCAATTTTTTTTATTTAATATAAGATGGAGGAGAAAACACTAAGTGGAATGTGTTGTTACGTAAGGGATGAGTAGTTTCATTGATACAATGATTCCTCCAAACTTTGTCTCGCTCCAATGCATATGCGATATCTACACAAAATGGTGCCAATCCATAAACCACAATTATATATATATATATATATCACTTACGACCAATAAGCAGAAACATGGGATAAAGCAAACAATTATTATGTCCCTAAAAGGGGATATATATGATTCGTTTAGGTGAATTAATTTAGGATGCATGTTTAAATTTTTCACATTTCAAATGTTTTTGCTATAGTTTGTATCAAATTTTTTGAGGGGAATTATTTAGAATTTGATTTATCTTGTTTCCTATTCGTCCATATAGATGACGTAGGCCTGGGACTTTATGTCCTAAGACCTGGCGACCAGGGATCAAGATTGAAGGGCTGGTCTTAATTTCATATTGAAGGTTATATATTCATGCAGCCCTTCATCGCCCTTCATTGATGAAGGGCTTTCAAAAAGTTTACATTTTAAATGATATTAATAAATTAATTGTACATTTCATTTACTTGATGACAAAAATTAAAAACATTTTTTTTTTCAAAATGGGATTTGTAAAATTGCACAAGTAAATGTATATCCCTGCCTACATTGTGTTCAATCTATTTGATTGGGGAATATGTTTACAATTGCTCAGTTGCTTTAGGGTTTATAATAAAAAAGGAACTCAGACAGATGGTCAAGCCGGATAGTACAATCTATGGCTATAAATTTGGAGGTATGGATTGAGGACGAAAAAACGTGCTCACTTAAGAGACCATTCTTGATGGCGTTGAAGGAATTCAAAACAAGAGGCAGCCTATGCTAGAACTCCGAAGCTTCAGTCATAAAATGAAATCTATAGGGGAAGCATAAGCAACCAAAGCTGAATGTTTTGAGATTACTGTGATGGCATTGAAGGAATTCAAAACAAGAGGCAGCCTATGCTAGAACTCCGAAGCTTCAGTCATAAAATAAAATCTATAGGGGAAGCAGAAGCAACCAAAGCTGAATGTTTTGAGATTACTGAGAAATTGATAAAGTATCGAAAAGATGCAAACCTGAAGAATAAACAATGGAGGTTTTTGCACAGTCATCATCTGAAAGTTTCACAGGGTCAATTCAGAGAATTATCCTCTGACAAATATAAAACTAAAGTCTTCAAAAAGTAATAGGTTGTCAACTAATGAACTTGTGCTTGAATGCATGCACATCTCCGCCTTACAGTAACAGGAAAGGCAAATTTATATAAAATTACCTTGGCTGCCGGAGTTAGCCAATGAATCTAACGAGTTCTTCCTTCGCCGTTCATTGTGTCCCGCCAACCTTCTCCCGCAACTTCTCTCTGCGTCATCAAATTCTGCTATGCCATGGAATCTAGATAGGCACCACAACACCCAATTATTCATGTGTATTATCAAATTATATACTTAGTATGTATGGATCCATGTTGACCTACTCAGAAAAAAAAACCAGTGAGGTGCAACAGTCTCCTGGTTAGTTACCTACTACACTGCTGACAGAAGCGTTGCTCGGTACCAAGAACAATGACTTTGGGGGCTTTGGAATGCATTTCACAGACTTTATGTCTCTTGTGATATTCTTTTGCATTTGCCAACACTACGTTGCATCCTTCCACTTGACAACGACAACGGGGAGGTTGCGCGGTCGAAGCCGGCAAAGCCCTCAGCTTCTTATAAACGCAATCGCCACGCTATTACCAGTGACTGGATTAATTACCTTAGCCGGATTCACAGAGTCTCCAAAATGCTGCCACTTTCCTAGCTTAAGGCACGTTAAGGAATCCCCCTGAACATCCTTGATGACATTAATGTTATCTCTCATGGGACCCTCATTAGCACTTTGATGACATTAATTCCTGAGGAGGTTGCGCGATCGAATGCCCCGCCGGATCGTATTAAATCTTCTCATTAATATGATATGAAATCTCTTGGACGCTGGTACAGGTCGAAATCACAATGACAAAAATTGTTGATGGGCAATTTTTAACTTAGCCCTTCTAGTGTAATTTTAATTTAAAACCTCCAATTTTTTATTAAAATGACAAAAATTAAAAACCTCATTTTAAATGACGTGCAAATTTTGAATTCCCCTTCTCTGACGGCCTGGGAGCCATTTGACGGGCACTGACGGCTTGAATTTTGATCCCTGCTAGCGACGAGTTGGCCTAAACAGAAAATGATCCTTGTGCCAGATATCCTATAGTATGTGGACGAGAATACAATGGACAGATTGTTGTTGCAGATAGTTTCATAACAAATACACTGTATGTAGTTATTCACTTAGATTCTCCAAAAAAAACAACACACAACTTTTCAAAGAAAAAATTGGACAACATTCTAAATCCATGCTTTAGTCGTTGGCATCTACAGGAAATATATGTTTAAATATTGGGGAGCCTTCTTGAGATTCGACTCAGTCTTCCCATGTAAGGGGGCATTTAGGTCGGGGTATCGTTCATTGATTTATTTAATTGTCGTCTGGGCATTTAAGGCAGTTCACAGGTATTGCTTCATTTGTTTTTCAACCCCACTTCAATGTTTGTGCTATCGGTCCCATGATGCCTTCAAATTTAGAGTCCTATGGCTTATGTGGGTTTTTATCGATGCTCATTTCTAATGTATGGTCTCCAATTTGGTTGTTGTTGCATATCAAAGAGTTTTCAGAACCCCCTAGGAAGGAAGGGCTTGGGGTATTTTCTAGGAATGGTGCACTCGTAGGGAAATCTCGTGTTTGTTTTATGGTGTGATGGGATGCTCTCGTCTTCATTATCGCTTATGGTTTGCATCATGACCAAGAACGTCGACATTTGTGAATTTTTGGTCTGATGCGAGTGGCCCTGTGTTTGCGGATTTGGTGGTTATCTTTGAAAAGAAGGGGGCTGTCGTGTTTTTGTCGAGTGATGGTTCACTGCTTGCGGTTGTTCTTGTGAGGGGAAAAGTGTTGTGGCTTAGACCACTGGTTTTTCTTATGAGGGGCAAACTGTTGTGGCTTGGACTGTCTTCCAGCGGTGCTCATATCTGAGGTAAGGTCTCTAGTTCGGTTGTGGCTTGGACTATCTTCCGACGGTGCTCATATATGAGGTATGGTCTCTAATTCAGTTGTAAATAAATTTTAGAACAAATTAGAATGCCCTTTCTGTCATCGTTTGATTGATTTTTTGTTCTTGGGATACAAATACAAATTTGAGTGAAGTCCTCTAAGTTATTGTGTTTGTTTGGTGGTATTTGCTTGGTTTTGCATTGAGGAATTGAAGCAGAAGATTTCATGGAATGTGAAGGAGGTTGGGGCATTCTCGCTCATGTTACAGTGAAGAATAGAAGGAGAAGCTTTGATAGAATGTGAAGGAGGTTTGGGTATTCTCGTTGATTTCTAAGGCTATTGTTTTGTATTAGGAATGTGTGCAAACTTTTTATGTTCAGGGGTTATAGATTTTGGTCATGTTTTATAAGTTATTGCATTTGTTTGGTCCTATTTGCTTGTTTTTCAATGTGATTATTACGAAAAAATGAAAATGTTTACGATATGAAGAAAAGGCAAAGGTTCGCAAATTTCCAGATTTTGTTTGAATCTCGAGGTTGAATTTGATACAGATATCCATCAATCATCAACATTAGTGTGCAGTAGTGAATGGGCTTATTAAAATAAGAGAAGTTGTTGAATTTTGATAAGCATTCATTAGAATCAGTAAATTTTGGTCTTGTTTTGGTTTCTTCAACTAAGACAAAAAATAGGGAACGACGTGATCATTGCATCAAGGTTTTGGAACGAGGAAGATAAAGCCATGGTTAATTCACTTCGAGGCCCTAGTGTTTTTGATGAGTTGATTATGAGCTATGTTTGTTCTTAAGGGCTTGTTTCCAGGATTAATGATTGTGGATTACAACAGAAATTACAGAACCTAGTGGAGTCTTCGTCTTTGAATTGGACTTATGCTATTTTTTTGAAACTATCTAGATCCAAAAATGGAGATGTGGTTCTCGGATGGGGCGATGGTTACTTCAAAGTTCCTTGGGAAGGTCAAGAATTAGATAAAGCACGGGGTTTTGATAAGAGATTCGCAGAAATAGACCCCCAACTAAAGAAAAAGGTAATGCAAAATCTTCAAAGCTTCTTTGTTGGTGGGTGTGAAGAGGATAGTAATTTTGTTTCGATATTAGACAATGTTTATGGTACAAAGATGTTTTATTTGGCCTCCATGTACTACTCGTTCCCTCACGGGATAGGCATTCCTAGCCAATCCCTCACTAGCTGAAAATATATCTGGCTGAATGAACCGTGCAAATTCCCAATCGGTATGTGATCTAGAGCATGCTTGGCCAAAACAGGTGACATTCAAACACTGGTTTGTTTTCCAATGGAACATGGGGTTGTGGAAGTTGGGTCGGTCGAGTTGATCAGGGAAGGTAAACATGCCATGGATAAGATTAGATCTAGTTTCAATGAAAATGCATGTGATGGAGATCGAGGCCAACAAACAGTAAAGAGTTCTTTAGTTGTATTAGTCTCACCAAATCCAATAAGGGTGAATGTTGTGAATGCTAAGGTTACTCCATCTCTACAACCTTACCATGATTGGAAAATATTTGGCCAAAAACTTGGCAATTCTACCAAATCTGTTGTCACCAAAGTGGAAGACAAAGATTGTTATTATCACCTAGTTTTACACCCCCCGTACTCCCAAGTTGCTCCGTATATAACAAACGAATAAAGAATAGATTTTATGACTGCCAATCAAAATGGGTTGCAATCACCTAACTCAAACCATGTTAGTGATGGTGAGTCTAGAGAGATTTATAATACTCGTGATTTACAAATCTCATTTTTGCGTCGAGCAAATCTTCTAGCGAGGAATTGAAGCAGAAGTTTTGATGGAATGTGGAGGAGGTCAAGGCATTCTTGTTGTTTCCCAAGGCCTTGGTTTTGTATTAGGGATGTGTGTGAACCTTTTTTGTTCTGGGGCTGCAGATTCTGGTGAAGTTTTTATAAGTTATTGTGTTTGTTTGGTCTTATTTGCTTGTTTTTCATTGTTAATATTAAGGAGAAATGAAAATGTGTACGATATGAAGAAAAGGAAAGGGTTCCAGCCGCAAATTTCAAGATTTTGTTTATATCTGGAGGTGGAATTTAACAGAGATTTCCATCAGTCATTGACATTAGTGTGCGGTAGTGAATGGGCTTATTGAAACAAGAGAAGTTGTTTAATTTTGATAAGCATTTGTGAGAATCGATGAACTTTGATCATGTTTTGGTCCTCACCAATAAGATTTGCTCGATTGATGATTGATTTTATGTTCCTCATTGGTTAAAATTTATCTAGGATGAGGGGGGTTTCTTTGACCACTTGCTTCACGGTGATTTCAATTCTATTTGTTTCTTCATGGTGGCACACATGGATGCTTTGTGATTATCAATTATCAATGTAGTTTATTTGAATTTTGAGAACATTTAGTGTGAAAGATGTGTATTTATATTTTCCTCGTCTTCTTATCATATTATCCATGGATTAGGCAAATATTGAATGCATAATGGGCATGGACTAAAGGATAATTGAATGTATATAATAGGTAGAGATATTTTGATCTTTTTTGTTTTGTAAATGCAAATCACATCAACATACAAACTGGTGGTATAACTCCAAATCAGAGCTTAGTTCATAAATTGTTAGACATTAGTGCTTGCCAATGAAATAAATTGACAGTAGGTAGTATAGATGCTTGTAGCTTGTTAGCTGACAGCACAATCCCATAAAGTAGATCAAAAAATAATTTTGTTAAATTTTGCTCCCATATGCAAAGTGTGTTTGCCACATCCTTGGAAAATTGACATAGAACATGATGCCTAAAATATAGCAATGCTTAGTATGAAATTTGAACATTTAAAACTAAACAAAATAATTTTATTTGAGAATGTAGATTTTACCAATATTTTAAACTCATTTAAAACATTTTTTAATATAAACTATGTAACAAATAAACATTTTTTTAATGTAAATGTCAATAAACATTTTTGAATGTGAACTATGTAACTTTGTTGGTCCAACTTAAAAAATTGTTATTAATATAAACAATGTAACAAATAAACTTTTTTATATCACATTAGTCATAACTAGCTCTACTTGAAACTTTAATAGATAATTCTAAGAAAATTAAAATTTTGGATATATCATCCAATTTTAAAAATAACAAACTTCTTCAATCATTCATTTGTATGCTAATATTAATCGACGTAGTTAATATAGTTTATCATTTTAGGTCGATATAGTTATTATAGTATGTCATTACGTGGTTGCTAGATTAGCTTGAATGTAGACTAGATTACTAAGGAGCTATTATAGGATCACTACACTGTAATTTGCTTATACATTTTTAAACATATGTTTTTTTTTTTGCATTTGCATTTTTCTTTAATGTTGCATCCATTGACTTAGGTTTGTATTAAGTCATTTACATATATATTTAGCAATTGCTTATACACTCATGCAATTAGCTCATGTCAGGGACATTGCCACCTCGTGGCTCTTGTTATTATATATAATGATAGAGATTGAAATCATGTGTATCTAATTATATAGGAATATATATTGTTATAAGTTTTAATTTATTTTCTGATTAATTGTAAATTAGTTAACTTTGTGATGTGGGAAAAAAAAAGTTGTTTTTTTTTTAAATCTCATCATTTCGTTATCTTGCATGGGTGTGAGGTTTGGGGCTACAACATTTCTAGAGAATTTTGGAGAAAGATTGAGCAAATCCATAAGTATTTTATAACATGTAACCTCAAAATTAAGATCAATACACCCTATCATATTCTCTTTATATAAGTGGGTATTTCCCCTATCGAGATCATGTCTATGACTAGGTTCCTGATGTACAACACAAAATAGAAAACATGGGAGACCAAAGGCTTCCTAAGTTAACATTAAATTCCAGTCAAAACCACTTGTGGCTTGAACGATGTTGGTATAACGACACCATGGCATGGTTAAACCTTTGGGAGATTGACAAAAATGTCGGGTTGCAAAATATTAATAATATTATTACTTCTAAGTTTAAAGAGAGAAAATGTGGTGCGAGAAATATTTAGATGTTGAAAGAAATATAAGATACTATACGGAGGTCGTTAAACCTACTGCAGAAGATAAAAAAGTATCTCTTTGTTTTAACCAGTTCAAAGACAAAAAATTAATATAACCAAGATAAGAATGAACTCTCATGAGCTCCATAATGAAACAGGGCATTGGACGGTTCCCAAAACACCGTGAGCGGAAAATATTTTCCATCTCTATGAGATTATGAACATTGAGGATGGATATCACTTTTCACTTAGAATGCCCTGTGTACATCCACAATAGAGCTTGGTTTCCTAATATTTATTGCAATATCAACCTTCCTATCCTTCTAACATGCCCAAATTCCGGTGAGCTCATAACGCTTCTCTACAAGCTTTTGGATCACAAGAATACAATTTTAAAGAAAACAAAATGATTCATTTCTTTAGGTTTGGTAGACCAAAGAGTATCTCAATGAACATTAACCGTCATCATCATCATATTCTTCCAAAAAATATTATATATATTAAAAAATGAATATACATATAAATGTAACTATGATTGCATAAAGAAAACTAAAACTTTAACCAAACAAGGTTTGAATGCCTCTGCTTCTCTTACACTACAATTCTTCTTCCTTTGTCTTGTATTTCTCTTCTATATACATATGCAAATCAGTTTTATAGGAAAGAACAATTGTTAATTGTTTTAGACCATGGCGCCCCTTTAAGGCTCAAAATTTCTCCTATAGTTCGGATTGTTGTGATAAGCTCATTGTGATGCTATCATTGATTAAAATTGAAATTCCATTGCTTCAAGCTTTCGCCCCTAAAAAATTCATGAAAGGCAAAAGAGCCCTCATCGAGCTGTAAAGCTTATTTATAGAGGGAATCTTCATTTTAGTTTAGCTCCCTGTAGATATGGGAGAAAGAGGTCCACTTAAAAGATTGGAGGGAATATATGATATTTTGAATTAAATGACAGAGCTCCACAACCTTGATCTTGTTTTTCTTATTCGCTTAGTCAATGATGACCTTGGAGTCACCCATGATATGTAAATTTTGAAGAATTCACTTTGAAGCAAAATAAAGAAGACTCCACAAAGATGATAACTCCACTTTCATATTAGAACCAAGTCATGGAGCATATATGATAAAAAATAATGATTCTAATTAAGGAAGAGGATTATCCCCACCCCACACTTTTGGGGACGGCCCTAAATCCCAAATAGAATTCAATATTTTTTAGTAGCTGGTGAAATTATGATTTTTTTTTGTTATTGTCTCCTTCATAGATCCAAAGAGATCTACTCTTGAGCCTCCACATAATTTCTTCACCTCTTAATAAATCGAGTCTCCCAACCCAAAGCTTTGAAAGAGAACTATTCTGAATCTGAGAAAACCCCCAAAGAGTTTCCTTGAAATCTTAGGAGGAGTTGCTATAGGTAGAAATCTAGTAGTTGAAGAGGAGATAGTGGTTCATCTAGTGCTTGGTCGAGTGAAGGACGAGGGGATGGTGGTGCTTCTGTTGGAGGATGAGGGGATGGTTGCACATCTACCAGAGGATGAGGGTGTGGTGGTGGATGAGGATCATTGTCCTCAAAGGCTAAATTGGAAGAAGTAGGTCAAGCATGATCCCTCAACCTCTCAACTAGGTCAAGGACACTGACAACATGACACACCTATAATTTCATGTCACGAGGAAGGAAGGGGCATATATTTGATAGCACGGGTGTCAATATAATCTCTTGGGCATGTACGAGTACCACTCCATGCCTAACCATTAGGGCACATATGTGATCTATCACCCCCATATAGTACCTCTCATCTAGCCTTCGTGGCATGCTAGGTCTCTATACTTGAAGCCATTGCCCCTCCTCAACCTCCACTATCTCCTCATCTCGTGAGGGAGGCATGTCTCCCAGATATGTCTCAATATATCCAAAATAGTGGACAACAATAATTAGACAATTTAAATAATAAATTACAAGAAATTACATGTGCATTAAGTAAGACAAAAAATATGCAATTGGATTAATCAAAATATAATGATATTTTTACCTCTAACATATGCTAGCTCAATCTTAGTAACTATGATGTTTCCACATCCTCTCTAGTCCATCCCTATGTATGGGTACTCTACAAGATTTAGGACATTATTGAACTCATTGGATAACAAATCCAAAATATCTGATAAAAAATACCTACACAACCATTATAGATGGCCGCTCTTGGGTGCCATCTACCCCACACGTGCATGTGCACATGAGTCATTGGCCTCGAAGGGAGGCAATATAATGTTGGTTGAGTGATAAAAAAACTAAAAAACAAAGTAAACAACTCTAACACAAATGTGAAGAATGACCTCCCATCAAACATAACAATAAAATGATATAGAGTTAAACTAAATTGTCTCCAAAAAATTACTAACCACCTAATCAATCTCGACCTCTAAAATAAACTATATGCACAATACATCAAGTGGAAACTCATGCTTTCCCATCAGAGGTCAATGTGTCAATGGGGTGACTAAAAGCGTCGGGCACATAACATCCTTTGTTTTGAATGCATGCAAACGAAGCTAGCCACCAACCTAAACGTCACCAGGGTCAATAATCTATGCATTTACATATCTCTAAGCATATGCCAATTGACTTTCCCCTGTAATGTAAGGTGGTATACTAGGGAAATACAACAAATCCTCCCCCCTCCTAGATAGTTTGGTGATAAAATACATATCCTCCTCTATGGATTGGTAAAACAAATCAAGGCCAACATTGAATGGTTGCCTATCGTGATCCAAGTGAAAAATCAACTACATCAATCGGCACAATTTTCCCCTTAAGGGATGTATCCTCCTCATAAAATTCGAGGAGGCCAACATTCCTTAAAAGGGCACAAGTTTCCCAAGTCTCCCGCTTATGTACAATGTTATACGGGTCGACCTGCTACCACTGATGTTGTTGCAACAATTGTCATTATTATCTTTGATTTACAAACAATTTTCATTAAACACATGCATGCACACACATATAAAAAATTAAAATTATAAAAAACACATTCACATGCGTACATACACATGCATAATATGATTTTATATTTTTATAAAAGTAAATTAATTTTTCAAAAAATATAATGTTAAACCTGATGTTGCTTTTAAAAATAGATAATTGCACTACATGTGGTGTTCACTATAAAACACAATGCACTGTGCTTAGTGCACATATTAGTAAAGGCACACTCATAACATAATGTTTGTACATATATTAAATGCACAAATAAGACATGGTGCTTCCTTTCATCATTCACTAATAAAGTCATAAAATTTAAATTTTCGATACCTAAGTGCCTCGCCAATGATGCTTTTAATTTTTTACTATCACTATTTACTTGGAAAATATACATTTTTAAAACCATTTTGAGTCAAAGTTTGTTTTACTATTGCATGTCTTGACATAGTCAACAGAATTTATACGAGTGCAATTCACTATTAATGAAAGCACCGACTATGGTGGGACAACTATTTTTTTTTCAATGTGGTTCACACGTCGGCTTGACCGACGGACTACATCCATGGAATAATTTCAAGAGGGCCCACCCGAAGGGGCCTCACTCTCGGCACACTTCATGCCTAACCCCAAGAGCGTCGAGAAGAATGGATCCCGCGACCTCACTTGTCGAGAGGCCTAACTACGGTTGCTCGGCCGCTTGAGCTAACTCTTGGGGCTATGGTGGGACAACTATTAATTACAACAAAAGCGTTATTTAAAGGGCTGCTCTTTTCTGAAGGTTTCGTCCTCCACTTGTCGTCTATCGACGACCTATGAGAAGGCTCCCCGTGTCTGGTAATGAAAGTGTGCCACTGTGCCTTCCAACTATGGGAGTGTGCCTTCCAATGTTCCATGTTCTGGAAACATGTTGCCACTTCAAGTTTCTCTTGCATCAAACTCATCAACGCCACGACCTCTTCCTCCAAGTGCTCTTGGAATTCTCTTTAGTGAGTGCTTGAAATTCGCTTTGGTGAACACATACACGCGTGACGCCCTCATGGTATGCATTAGACTGCTCCTGCTAGGAATTGAGCCAGCAACTATCATCCAAATAAACCATCGCCTTACACCATCCATCTAGGCAGTTTAGTACTTATATTATGAGGTGAGGTTCAACCAGTAGCTTCCCAGTTCCCGCCTTAAGTGGGCTAGGCGTCTCCTCTCCCCAGTAATAGAACTCGGTCCTCGCTCTCAACACAAATGGTAGTCAGGTAATTCAGGAGTCAAGCAAAAAAGCAAAGAGACTCAACATCTTCTGCTGAAATGAAAAACATTCTCATTCTACCTCAGATTCGTTATAAACTGGATCTATTATTTTGTGAGAAACATTATATGATGGTGAATCAGTAGGATATTCATTAGTTGGCAAATATTATGTTAGCAAATCCTGCGTTGGAAAAGAAGATGTATCCAACCCTATAAAAAATAAAAGCAAAAACAGGAGAAACACCACAACATGCCCCAAAGCTACTAAAGCATAATCTGGAAGCATAGAATTGGCTGAAACTGAAACACGAAGCTCAAGATCGAAGAATTAATATTCAGAAACTAAGTAAGCAGGTCCCAGAGACCCATAAGCTGTTGAAACAGAAGCTATAGACCCGACAAGCTACCAAAACTGCTTAAACGGATCCTGGAGACTCGGTGGTGGTGGTGTAGTTGTGCTTGGTGGGTCCTTTACTTATGGCTGCATCTGATGAGGCTCCCATCCAAACTCATATCTACTTACTGAAATTTCCCTTGTACGGGATTGCTCATGGGCCAAACTCATGGCAAATTTCTTTAACATATCTACTTCAAACCTATAAATTTGTTGAAAATACATAGATGTAATTAGTTATTATGTTCATGGAGAATGAAGGATAACAAACCCGCTGCAAAATCATAAATAACGCCACTACAAATTCAAAGTGAATTGATGTAACTGCACAAAATTGATGAGAAAACTGCAAATCGCCTCCGAGAAAGCGTATTCATTCTGTGCTAAGTTCTGAAAAATGATGGAATAGCGTACATGAATTGATGTAACTACAGAAAAACAAAATTGATGAGAAATCTACAAAACACCTCGGATAAAGCGTATTCATGGTGTGCTAAGCTCTACAAAATGATGGAATAGCATACCCATTAGGAAAATAGACTCCATGGGTGACACAGGCCGTGAGGAACCTCAGCAAATCAATATCTTATTACGTAGATGAGTGTTACATATAAAGGATATCAAAACTGTTATCTACAGTTAGATAACGATATTATTAACTAGAATTTAATAACTAATAGTTGAATTATTATTTACAATGTAATCCCGAAGTATTATTCAACATTTCCCCCTGAATCTGAAGGGACATCTGACATGCCAAGTTGTATTCTAAATTTTTCAAACTTTTCACGGCCCAATGCTTTAGTAAAGATATCTACAATTTGATCTGAAGTAGGACAATGCGTCAGATAAATGGTTTTGGCCTCAACATGATGTCGAATCAAGTGATATTTGGTGTTGATATGTTTGGTTCGATCATGGAATTTTGGATTCTTGGCCAATTGAATTGTAGAAGTGTTGTCAACAAAAAGAGGCGTTGAAGTCATTTGTTTCTCCTGCAAGTCTTCAAGTATTTTATGAAGCTAAATGGTTTCTTTTTTGACTTGAGATGCTGCAACATATTCGGCTTCAATTGTAGAATCAGCAGGAATAGATTGCTTTCGTGATCTCCATGTGATAGCTGTTGATCCAAGGTTCATCAAATAACCTGAAGTAGAGACCCCATGCTCTTTATCTCCATCAAAATCAGAATTTGAATAACCAGTGAGATGAAAATCTGAAACTTTAGAATATTTGATGCCATAAGATTGAGTTCCTTTTAAATATTTGAGCACTCGCTTTGCTGCATTCCAATGACCTTCAAAGGGATGATGCATAAACCTGGAAAGTATTCCTACAGCAAAAGTTATGTCAGGACGAGTAGTAGTAAGATAAATTAAACTTCCAACAAGCAGCCTGTACTTTGTTGGATCTTCAAATGTGCTACCTTCATTTGAAGTAAGCTTTAGATTCTGCTCCATTGGTGTTGAAACAAGATTACAATCCTACATACCAAATTTGTTTAATAACTCTCCAACATATTTTTTCTGAGAAATGAAAATGTGCTTTGGTTTGATCTACTTCAATTCCTAGATAATAAAGTAATAACCCCAAATCTATCATATCAAAAACCTTTTTCAACTCTCTTTTGATAGATACTATATAATCATCATTATTTCCCATGATAAGCAAATCATCCACATAGACAACTAGATATACAACCGATCTTCCAACTTTCTTGACAAATAAAGTTGCATCACCTAGATTGAAGTGCTTATAATTCAATTTGAGAAGATGTTCAATTAACTTTTCATACCAAGCTCGGGGTGCTTGCTTCAAACCATATAAAGCTTTGACCAATTTGCATACCTTTTGTTCTTGACCTTTGATAGCAAATCCTTCATGCTGATCCATATACACATCTTCTTTCAAGTCCCCATTCAAAAAGGCGGTTTTAACATCCATATGATGCATCTTCCATCCTTTTTGTGCTGCTAATGAAAACAAAGTTCGAATGGTGCCCCATTTAGCTATAGGAGCAAATGTTTCGGTGTAATCAACACCTTCTTTCTGTGCATACCCTTTTGCTACAAGTCTCGCTTTGAGTTTGTCAAGTGAGCCATTTGCTTTATATTTATTCTTATATATCCACTTGCATCCAATCAGTTTGGTTCCAGTTGGAGGATTCACCAACCTCCAAGTTCCATTTTTTATGAGAGCATCATACTCTCTTTGCATTGCACTTTTCCATACATCACTATTTACTGGTTCTTGAAAAGATGCAGGTTCATCAAACGCATGAAAGTTTAATTCACAATCTAATGTTACAAAATCATCATACCTTTTTGGAAATGTCTTAGTTTGTATCTATCTACGAACTTCTTTTTGTTGTGGTGTTTGCTATGTTTCTTCTTTAAGAGCAGGTTCTAAAGTATCTATGATACTTAATTTATCCATTCCATTAACAATATCATCAACTATCTCATCTTCAGTTTCATCAACTTGTGCATTAGAAGAACCTGTTGCTATAGAAGGAAATTCCAAAACCTGTCTTAGAACAGGAATCCCCCCTTCAAGATTTGGAAGTTCAGTATCCATTTCATGATAGATTTTTTTAGAAAGAAATCTATCAAGCTAAGCAAGTTGTTTATCAATAGTGAGTGCATCTTTCTCAAATTCAAGAAATATAACATCTCTAGAAACAATAAACTTCATGTTATCTTCATCATACAACCTATAAGCTTTAGAAGTATTATAATATCCCAAAAAAATACACTTCCAACTTCTTGCTCCCAATTTATGTCTTTGTTCCTCAGGAATCAAAGCATAACATGTTGAACCAAAAATTCTAAAATGTTTGACAGCTGGAAGATGATCATGCCACATTTCATAAGTTGTTTTGTTTTGTAGTGCAGTAGAAGGACATCTATTCTTAATGTAGACAACACACAGAACTACCTCTCCCCAAAACATTAACTTGACATTTTTTAAAAACATCATTGATCTTACCATATTCAAGAGTGTCCTATTCATACGTTCTGCCACACCATTTTGTTGTGGATTATAAGGAACAATTGTTTGATGTTTAATATCATTCTCCTACAAATATTTTACAAAATCTTGAGATGTATATTCACCACTGTTATCAGTTCAAAGGGTTCCAATATTGAGTTGAGCTTCATTTGTAATCCATAAATGAAAATTTCTGAATGTATCAAAAGTTTGAGATTTTGATTTTAATAAATAAACCCAACACATCCTCGTAAAGTCATCAATGAAAGTCATGATATATTTGTTACATTTACTGATGGAACAGGCATGGGCCCACATGGAAGCTCGAAACATGGAATCATTAAAAGGTTGTTTACTGTGTTTGCCTAAGATACATGCATCAGATGGGGAAAGTTGTCTTGGAATAGTAGGAAGGCCTTGAACTCCTTTCTATTTTATAATCCTGAGACTGTCATAATTAATATAACCAAATCTAGCATGCCACAATAAGCTGGAAGATAAATTACTATTATGCTGAACCAAATTTGCAGAATTCTATGAATTGGATGATGTACCATTCAACTTTAAAAGTTTGTTATCTTCCACTCCAGTCATTACAATCACATTATCATAAGCTCTTCTAATCTCAATGATACCATCATACATATGTATTGAGTGATTTTGTTGTCTAATTTGCACAAGAGATATTAGATTTCTCTTCAATTGTGGAACATAAAGAACATCAAAAAGTATATAATCAGCAAGTCCTGATAATTTCAATATAACAGAACCAATTCCTGAAGGTTTTAACTGAGACTTATTTGCCAAATGTACTACCCCATCAATTTGATCACTAAAAGTTTCAAATAAGTCTTTTCTAAATGTCATATGACATGTGGCTCCAGTATCCAATAACCAAATGTCATTCCATGAAAATGAAGTACTGAAAGCTTCTTCAATTCCTATATTACAATGTGCAACAACATAATGTGCAAGTTCAGGAGAGTTACCTTTATCTTGTACTTGCTCTTTCTTGTTAACAATTTTATCCCAAGAAGTTCTACAATAACTGGCAGTATGACCAGTTTTTCCACATCTATAACATTGTTTCTCTCCTCAATTAAATCTTCCCCCCCTTCCTCTGTACTGTCCTCTTTGTCCTCTACCTCAACCTCTACTTCTATTTACATCCTTTGCAAATTCTTCTTTTGATTTGTGTCCTTTCTGTGCAACACACAAAGTTTCTTCATTGGGTTTAGACTCCTTCCCAAATGCTTTCTCTCTTTCTGCAATTTTCTTAACAAGTGTTTCAAAGGTCATAGCTTTCATTTGGACACTAGCTTGAAGTGATTCTAAATAATGAGTATAGGTTGGATATAGAGCTTTAATAAATGCAATAAGTTGAATGTCAACTTTTACACCAGTTGCATCAATATCATGGAAAATGGCTTTAATTTCATAAGCAAGTTTCATTGGATCATTATCTTTTAATTCTAAGTTAAATAATTTCATCAACGGTTCTATCATTTCAAGCTCAGAATGTGAATCATACAAACCTTTTACTTTCTTTAATGCTTCCCAAGCACTTTTGCTAGAAATTAAATGTCTACTTACTTCTTCACTTACAGAGGCAATAATCAAGGCATAAGCCTTTTTATCCTTGCTTTTCCATAGTGATAACTCTTTGGCATTTGTAGGTGGTACTAGTGCACTTTTATCCACTTCCTTTATTGCTTCTCCATCTTTCTTATCTTCTAAATTCTCATTTTCACAAATTCCATCCCACATATCATTAAAAATAAGGGTAGTTTTAACTTTTCGAAACCATTCTTGATAATTTTCTTTTCCAGACAAAATAACTCCAACAATTGAAATTAAAGAATTCATTGAAATTTACTGTGTAGTAAATTTTGTACAAAATACAGTCTGATATATTCTTTTCCTCTTAGCCAATGTTCTTTAAAATCTTTTTATCTTCTAAAAAGATTTCCCGAAAGTTTTGATATTTCAATTTAAAAAACCTTGCACTCAAATATAAATGGCTATTTAAAAGATTTTATTTTCTGAAAAGAACTCCCCAAAGATTTGATAATTAATTTAAAGAAACCATTGCATGAAAATATAAATAGCGACTCCCTTCTTTTTTCTTTTTCCTTTTCCTTTTAAAAAACAAAAATAATTCTTCAAAACAATTACCGGAACAATTTACGTGCAGTCTCCCCTTAATGTGCAGTCTTTGTATTTCTTCCACAATCTTTACTAAGCAGCTCTCCTTTCTTGGTGATAGCTCCTTTGCTGGCTCCTCCTTCACGGGCTCCTTCTTTCTCACCGAGTCTTTCTCACCAATGCTTCGTTGCCTTTGCTTTGATACCATTGACACAGGCCGTGAAGAACCTCAGCAAATCAATATCTAATTACGTAGATAAGTGTTACATATAAAGGATATCAAAACCGTTATCTACAGTTAGATAACAAGATTATTAACTAGAATTTAATAACTAATAACTGCATTATTATTTACAATAATCCCGAAGGATTATTCAACAACGGGTAGAATTTTCATGAGTTTTTGAGTCGATTAACGTAAAACCAACACATTCTAAACTTTGAAATCGAACTAATATTGAATCATAGACGTGGACTTCCAAATGGTATGGATTTCTTGTTTCAGGTTTGTTATTATAAAAACACTATATTATAAAGCAACTCAAACCTTGTAGTGACAACATTGATTTGTCAGAAGTTATTTTGTTTGGCTATCAAAATATAAGGTAAGCACAGAAAAGAAAGGGTTGGAAGATTAAACATTGGAAAGGATGCAACTAGCATTCAATTTAAGAAAAACAACGGCTGGAAGGTTAAACATTGGAAAATTGAATCCAATTTTCCTCTCTACCTGTTGCCACTTATATTAATTAATGAATATCATCCATCTCAGCTTTAAATAACTCTTATGTCATGTCTTTGTTTAATGCTGGTCTGTTGAGGCAGTTTTTGTTTGTTGTTTATGATGCCTCGTATAATTCATAATTTGGAATGGAAACAATATAAAGAAATTGGGTAGAGACTTAGGCCTCGGAACTACTTGAATTGAAGAAAGGAACTACTCCTAGCGAGTGGAGAGTGGAACTGTTTGGTTCAAGACTACTTTATGAAACTTGGTGATTGAACAACAAATCTATCTATATTCTTTGATAGCTTGATAACTAGAAAGATATATTATTTTGTAGTGGGGATATAAGGTTATTTGGATAGTTGGGTACACTTACATCTGTCTATGGTTAAATAGAATCTCATTTGTTATTCAAAGAGTATTCAAAGAAAAGTAAACACCACACAAAACCATAAAACAAAAAGACTTGTTTCTGAGTGCGCGCCACTCCAAATGTGGGTCAGCCTTTAATTATAGGAAGTTTAGCCATCAAAATGGCAGTTAAAGGATCCTAGTCCTGCTTAGGACTCACGGGTGGTGTGCCCTCTTAGAAGCATTTAACGGAGTTCATGGATCGGGTGTAGGATTCATCCTGCCTGGAGTTTTATGACTAAGGTTTCCCTTTGTTCAAAATTAGTTGAGCAAATTAAATTTGTTGGTTCTTACTTAAATGAAATTTTGTTTCAAGAAGAAGACATAGAATTTATATTTTAATTTATTCAGAACTTAATTGAAATTTTGTTTCAAGAAAAAGACAAGTGATTTATACTAAGAAGAAGACATAGAATTTATATTTTAAATTTTTCAGAGCTTAATTGAAATTTTGTTTCAATAAAAATACAAAGGATTTATACTTTAATTTTTTAAAGTATAATCATAAATGAAAAAGACAAGGGATTTATATTTTAATTTTTTCAAGTATAATAATAAATGAGAGTTAAAAGGTTAAAGTATAATTGATGGTATTTGAATCTTCTTTATTTTATAAATGTATTTTTATAATTGAAAAAGACTGAATGGAACAAGTTATGATGGGGATACCGGGGCTAACAATCAACCTTCTTCTTTTCAAGTAGAAAGCGAAAACCACTCTTTTATGGGCGCAGTCAAGTGTTATTGGGATCTACATATATGTTTTGGTCATGTAATTATGTGTGAAGAGAAAAAGTAAAAAGAAATTTAATGAAATTGTTATGTCTGACAAAACTTGTGCCCCATGAGCTACAATATGTGAGCAGAAGGGGGTTGGCTTCAACATCCATTAGGTCATGAAAATTAAACAACAAGCAATAATGGACATGCTGACTATATACTATCGACAATAAGAAGATCAACTTGGGATATTAAAAACTTGAAACAAAGTATTTTCTTCACCTGTCAACCTGATTTGGCCATTCAATGATCTTCAATACATGAGATTATAAGAGGACCCAAGCGAATGGTCGACAAGAAAATTGGTGTCGCTTGTGGAAATTATTATGTGCAGAAATTGTGATGTCTCGCATAGTTCAAGTTTCAATTTCAAAGGTATAGTCTCCCCATGTCTAGGCCAGGTCTCAGGTAAGTCTCAATTTCAAAGGTATAGTTCCTCCACACCTAGGGGTTTGGAGGTTCTCTATAAAGCTATCTAAAACTTCAAAATTTCCTATAACTGTGCCTCTTGGATTTTTTGGATTTTTTTTATTTGTAAGATTCCATTCGCATTCAAAGGATAAAGGTGAAAACATTGGCTTTATGTACAAAATCCTTTTGGAGGAAACTTATTTTCACTTATGTGGCAATTTAGAAGTTTGATGTAACTTATTTTCACTTATTTTCCTAGCCTTTCTTTCATCACATAAACTTATATTTTCTATACACAACTTTCTTTATTTTTTTGAAATATATCCTAAAAGTTATTTTCGGTGTTTCATTTCCCCACTTTGGGTGTATGCTAGTTAAAGCATTTGTCGATGCTCATGGAATGGTGGGACACATTGCGCATGGTGCCCTAATACATTTCTTAAAGCACATCCAATACATTTCCTAAAGCATATATTGGTAGTATATTTCTAATAAGTGTTGCATGGCAGCGGATACGTGTCAAATTGTATGTATTGAAATGTTTGACTGAGTGTTTGTTTCGATTGATTTTGTTGGGTGCAACTGTGAACATTCTCATACTAATTTTTCTTGATTGAAGAACAAAACCGTGACAAGTATCAATCGCTTGATCCCGGAGATGCATGCATACAACGTGGTACAAACCGTAACAAGTATTTGTTGCTTGATCCCAAAGATTCATCCATGTTACGTGGTAGAAGAAATTCAAACCCCAAACTCGTCTACATGTGTACAACGTGTAGTCTATACAATTGCATTTGTGTTTCGTGCAACCTGTACAATTGCATATACAGTTTTATACTAACTCAATAATCAGGTTCTTCGTACAAGTTTTAGTCTTGGCATGTGTTACCTCTCCTACACCTATTATTTATCTTTGGTCAGTAATTAAATGATGGCCTCGACATACTCTCCAAGTCGCATGGGGATTGTTCAATTGGAGGGAGGTTCTTTCCTATGAAAATCAAGAATTTCCATGGTACTTGTGTGCTAAATAAACTACTTATGGATCTGGAAAACAAGTGGGGTGGAAATAAGTAATTGATTAGTTAATAGCTCGTGTCGAGGCCAAAGCATGAATAGATTGGTGGCTCAGTACGAACCGACTTTGAAACTATATATTTGTACTAAACCTCTGTCTAACATACATATAGATGCCAAGTGCCTTACTATACCAACTAAACAAAGATAGAGAGGTTGATTCGTAAGGAGAAAGTCATTACTTTTCCTTTACCTAGGCAGATTAGTTTTATCTAGCCAAAGCCAACTCTTGTCTCTTGGCATTTATTGGATTGTCCTAGAGAGTGCATTTAAACCTGCCATTGAAACTATTTGGCATGTAGTACTGCACACATTTTTTGGTGGATCAACACCTAGTTGGCATCAACTAGTAGTATAAAATAGTTCCTCTCGTCTATGGGAAGTAGTGGACCTATTGGATGTAAGGGCGTAAGTCGTGTAGTACCAACAACATTTCTTGGTGGATCACCTCCTGGATGGCATCAACTAGCAGCATAAAATAGTTCCTCTCGGGTATGGGAAGTAGTAGACCTGTTAGGTGCAAGGGGATAAGTTGTAGGCGTCCCAAGGTCAGTATAATTATATAACTTTATTTGTTGCTTGTTTTTTATTGAATTAGTTTTGATCCAATTGCTAAGCTAATTTTTGTGCTAATGGGTATAACCTTCCCTTTAACGAAAGATTTGTATTTTCATTATGGAGTTATCAGAATAAGCAACCAACCATCACAAGCAAATAGTTAGTTGCGATGTAGAGAATATGGGGCTACTCAGGTTGTAACAGCAACATTATCATTCTTAACTCCATATCCTTGAAATAGGGTGACATTACAGTACAAGACCAATGCCCAGTACTAACATAGGACGTGTATTATGAAGATACTGCACATTGATGTTGCAAGCTAATATGTTATTCCTTATTTCTAGTGAACATAGTCTATCTATAAATTGAATCGGTCAATTTGGGCACATAGTAGTCATGTTATCTCCCTTTTTACCCATAACTAATGGGATTACTACTATATACGACATTGCCTGAGTACCAGACATAGATTGGGCATTGATATATGGAACATATGGAGATTAAAGCCCAAACATATGGACTAGATACGATACAATTGACTTCATTAAAAAGCTATCATAATACGGCCCTAACTAAGCTCATAGCAATGTACATATAACATATCCTATCATGTTTCCTTAGTGAAGTGTTTCCATTGCCATATGTAACTGATATCACAGTTCTTGTGTAACTATACATAGTACAAACATCCCAGGATTCAAGTATATAAATATTATGAATAGTTTAATCACATTTGTTCTAACCCTTATGACACATTGAATACACTATAACTATGCTCATATTCCTAGAGAATTAGCTATGATAAGCTAAGCAAATTGTGATATAAGAACATGGAGTTAAAACACGTATTCAAACAACAGTTGAATATCACTCTATTCTATGCAGTCAATTCAAAGAAATAATCTCCATTTACCTTTGTACACAAGCTCTAAGTGCATAGTACTCCTAATAATTACTCATACTTACCTTAGTAAGCAAGCTCTAAATGCATAGTACTGCTAATAATTGCGTGCACTTATAAGGATGATGATTTGACAAGTGAATTAGTCATGTAGATAACCTTTAACTATTGTGACAGTTAGGTATCCATTCACTAGTTTCCTAATGTAGATGTCTTTCTTAAAATTAAGCAATGAAAAACAAAACAAAATAATCAAAGGGAGGACTTGAAAACATACCTTGTTTTCTATAGCAAGGTCATTTTTGTTATTTTTTTTGTGTTTTCTCTTAGGCTATCGAGAACATGTATTTTGGGTTTCTTTTCATTTGCTTATCTTCATTTACGCCTACTTAACCTCAAACTTTGATACATTTTCAAAAGAACCTGTACACCTTGCTCCTAGGGGTATTTGATTTGTCCTTAATATTAGATTAGTGCATTTTCATTTTTGTTTTATCTTCGTCATTCAATAGATTATTGACAAAATACATTGCAAGTATTCTTTTGAGAAATTGTGAGTGCACCAGCAGTGTCAACAATGTTGCTTTCTTTGACTATGATTCACTATGATGTACAATTGTAAACAAACAAACAACTCCAGAAAAATATAATTAGTTGGAAAGAACCGTGTTTTTGCAAACCCTACTGCCAAGGTTGCATGAGAATAGCCCTAGGTGTTTAGTATTAGTTTCAGTTTTATGCACAGATAACAGTTAGGGAAACATTTGATTTCTCATCTTGTTTCCAAGGAGTGGGTACCAAGCATCGTCTGTAATTTATCATACGTGAGGACCTTTAATTTGATTTATGGTAAGCTAAAACCTATGTATTATCTATATCGTTTGGATCTTTAGTTCTATTAAAATCTCTATGAATTTGTTGATACATAACTACTGTAAAATGATGGGGAAGTTATGATGATATATAATGATCCAGTAATCTAGGTAAATTAAATTTTCCCTAATTGTGAGCATCTTTAAGGAAGAAGATGTTTGCTATTTGCTATTGAATTTAATTTTTGTACATATCGGATGCTTTGTTTTCCCAAAGAGAGCTGGCGTCCACCATCAAACCTTGGGATATCAATGAAGCCGCATGAGATATCAATGAATCTTTTATGGGATGTAGAGATATAACTCTGTTCAACCTTATCAAACTTGAAATTGGGAAGAAGATTTTGAGAGTGTAAAGAAGTTGAAAAATAAAATATTTGGCAGAACCACAATGCCTCTGCAAACCTCAACCTGAAAATGTGGGGAAATTGCAATTTATGAGCAATTGGCTTCTAGCTGTGAAGGCGGTGAGATGAGGTGACAGGGGTGTATGAGTTGAGGTGGCAGTGAAGGCAATGGATGAGTTGACTGGTGGTACAATATCATTAAGCTATGTGTTTAGAATTTACTGAAATTTAAGATAATTAAATTAATGTCATTACATCCAACGCCTAGGGAACATAGGTTTTGAACTGCATGCAGGAACAATCAGAGGATGAGGAAACATGTAGTTGGAACCTCTGAGACAACGTGTAGCTGGCAAGTTGAGATGTACTTGTTCTGTTATTTTATTGAGGGAAGTGGATGGTAGTGTGTCATTTTCAAGTTGTGCATTAAATATCTTCTCCAACCCCAACATTTCCGCTGTTGCCCGGGTAATAACGCTTCAATTGGATCAGCCAATAAACTCAAAGTTAAATCAAATTAAATATTTATTAAAAACAATAAAATATTTTTCCTTATCTAAAACTATGTAGAACAATAATTTTTTATGGTCAACACAGAGATTAATATGCGGTCAACGCAAATCAAATGCTATATACCTGCACCTTCGTCATGTATAATAACAAGATGCATCGTTGATGGTGCAACATTAATTACTAAAGCACACCGATGTAACATTTTAGTTATATTATTTTTATTGATGAGTGCTTCTTGTTACTATTTAAAACTACACCAAATATAACAGGAGAATTTTAAATTATAATGTTTTTATTTGTTGGTCTCATGGTGGGAGACACCTTGCATGGTGCCCAAATTCATTTTTTTGAAGCATCGTCCATTCAATCTTGGTTTAAACCTCACGTGTAGTTAGTGCGTTGTTTATAATGAGATGCATTGTGAATGGTGCCACATTCATCAATGATGAGCAATGATGTAACATTTTATTTATTTTAGCTTTATGTTATGCACTTCTAGAAGTATGACACACTGGTGGCAATGCTTCCTATAAATCTACATAATGTACCCACTGGTTCGATGCAAGCTAAAGCAGTTGAATGCACCACATGGTTTTAAAAAAATGGAAAAAAACATGGAATTTATGAGACTTTTTCAAGTTTTGATCTGCTAAAAATGTAAATGAGGAGGTAGGAAACAATTTACTTGTTGTCTTCTGAGACGAGGAGGAATGGTTGCCACATAGCTTAAAAAACAAAATTAGTATCATTTTTCAAAAATTTAAAAACAACCAAAAAAGAGTACGACTCTAGAAATGAGGCAATTACATTGTATTGTCGGCGCGAGTTTTGTACAGGAGAGCGAGCACCATTGCTTCTATCATTGGAAGAATTATAGGATAAGTAATAATGAAAATTTTGATTGGTATTATTTTAATGCCTACTTTGATGGGCTTGATAGGAAGATACATTGTTGCATTGGATATTATAAGAGCATTGTTGTATGGTGTGCCTTATCTTAGGACCATTAGGGTGTGTCTTTTAAATTAAATACGCATTTATGTTTACATACATACATATATATATATAATGTGAAAGGAACAGGCGTGAGGTATATATATAACGTGAAAGGAACAGCCGTGAGGTTCGATTGAGCAGGCGTGAGGATCGATAGAAACCGAAGACTTGCAGGCATGTGATTGAAGCCGAGGTCTAGCTGGATCCTGGTTGCGTTTGCAAATCAGGATTATTCTGGTTCATTTGCAGATCAGGTTGACTGGAAGCTTGTTTCTAATCACTGGTGGCCATGTCAGATTAGATCCGATCCGATCGGATCTTGGCCTGTGCTCACGGATCCTCTGGATCCCCCTCCGGAGGAGAGAAGATGCCTCTTAGAGGATGCCTTCAGGGCTCTGGTTGACTCATCGCCTCCTCCAGTCTCTAAGATCTAGGCATCAAGATTTGTGAGGCAGGTGGAAGCACCATTCATTCAGATCATGCTGGTTGCTTCAAGAATGAAGGCCCTTGCCTTGAGTGAGAAGGGTCTAATAGGCCAATTCACTGGGATTTGGCCCTCTCCAAAAACCATGGAATATTGGATCTCGAAGAACTTGATGTCTTTGATCTCCGAACGGTTGTAGCATTGCTTATGCGGAAAAGGGTATTTTTTTTTTGTTTGAGAACAAAGATGACAGGGGTCTCATCCTTAGAAGTGGGCCTTCCTCCATGGGGCCGAGAGGCCTGTATCTAAACTGTTGGACTTTATCGTTTGATCCAGAAAAGGACGTCCCCTCAGTAGTGTCAATCTGGGTTCGTCTTCCTCATCTTCCTCTGCACTGTTGGAATGACGAGGCCCTTCAAGCCATTGGAAATACCCTTGGTAAATACATTGACAAGGCAGAGCCAAAGGCGCCTTTATTCTCATGTGCAAGGATATGTGTGGAAGTCGGTTTAGAGGAAGGCTTACTAGAAGAAGTGAATTTGTTCATGGATGGATGGGAACATCTGCAAAAGGTCGACTATGAGCAGCTTTTGTTAAAGTGTAGAAACTGCCATGAATATGGTCACTTCATTAAAGGCTTCCCTAAAGAAGCAACATAGGATCTTGGGAAAAGTCAAGAAGAAGGATGGTAGCAGGTGAAAAGAGGGAAGAAGGCACCATATATCTCTCCCAATGCTAACAAAGATTTACAACCAGGAAAAAATAAGGAGCATGTTACAAATACTAACAGAACAAACATTAATAATCAATACATGGCTCTTCATATATAAGAGGGAGAAATCCCTGGAGCAGATATCACTTCGGAGGGAAAAGAAATGGAAGAAGGTGGGGATTCGAAACCAAGCTCACTTCCAAATGGCAATGAAGATGGGACAGAGAAAAATCTTGCAGGATCTTCCTCCCCAAGTGGATCTTGGGTAGCAATGGTAAAGAAAAGTAGACCAAATCCGAGGGTAGAGTCCGCAGGCCATTCCTCTTTGTAAGGATCACAAGAAATACCAGATCAAGCTACACCACCATCCACAAGGGAAAGAAAAATGTACAGGTACCACAAGGAACAGGAAGCAAAAAGAGAACTCATGCTCGGAAGGCAGATGAGTATTGAGGAAACTAAGCTTCTAAAAAACACCAAAAGTGTCGAAGGATGAAGAGCAGGTAGCAGGTCTCAAGCAAAACCTCAAATGTCAAAGAAATAATGACAATTTTCTGTTGGAATTGCAGAGCCCTAGGGAGCTCAATCAAAGTGGAAGCTATTAAAAATATGATCAAATCGGAGAAACTAGACATTATGATGATCCAAGAGACAAAAATGGCGGAAGAAGGGATAATGGACCGATCTTGGCTCCACTGGCAAAAATATCAAGGGAAAGCCATAAGCTCCAAAGGAGCTTTTGGAGGAATTGCCACCTTTTATAATTAAAAAAAATATGGAATGAAATTAGTAAAGGAATCCAATAATTGGCTTCTCACTGAGTTGCATTACAAAGAAAAGCAAGAGTCAATTTTTGTTTGTAATGTATGCGGTCCAATGCATTATAGGGATAAGTTGATCTTTTGGGAAACTCTCAATTCGCTGAGTGAAAACTTGCATGGAAAAGATACTATTCTTGTTGGGGACTTCAACGCCATCAAATCCCAGAAAGAGAAAAGGGGAGGCTCGATCGTCACGGACCCCTTTGGAGAAAAAATGGAAGATCTGATGGCAGATCTGAATCTTCTGGATCCTCCTCTTAAGAATGGAAAATATACCGGGAGCAACAAAAGAACAGGCCCTGGACATATTGTTGCAAGACTTGATAGGTTCTTGCTTAGCTCCTCCTTCTTGCAAAGGGACCTGATCCCAACCTCTCTAGCCCTTCCTTCAACAACTTCTGACATAAACCAATATACTTGTCCCTAACTCTCTTTGAAAAGTTGGGCCCTATCCCTTTTCATTTTAATCCTCTCTGATTCTGAGGATCCAAAGGTTATGGAAATAATTCAAGAGGCTTGGAATTCTAAGATCTTGGGCTCTCCTAGCTATATATGGGAGTCAAAGTTAAGAGCAACTCGTCTCGCTCTAAAAAATTGGGCTAAGCTTTCTTTTAAAGGGCCTACATTCCACAATAAAAAAATTCAAGATGATCTCGCTACCTTCTAGAAAATAATGGAATAATGGAAGAGGAAGAAGTGACTATGCTTGCTCTAATTCAGTAAAAATAGTTGAATATGAGAATGTTAAGGGCTGTTAGGTAGGAAGAGGAAGAATGGAGGCTGAAATCGAGACAATTGTGGCTGAAAAGGGGGAAATAGCAATACAGGTTATTTTCATAAGCAATCAAAATCCAGATTAAGCTTTAATACTATCAAAGAGTTGTATGATAGCAATGGAAATAAAGTTGAAGGGAATGAGGCAATCAAGAGGCATATTGTTCAGCATTTCAGAAATATCTATACAAACAGAGATGAGACGGATCCCATCTCTCAGGATGAGCTTCTATCGGTTATCCATTCTAAAATATTTGATGATGAGAATGAGGAACTTGTGAAGCCAATTTCGGAGCTTGAGATAAGTGGTGCAATTTGGACTCTACAGCTTCACAGGGCATCGGGCCCCGATGGGTTCACCATCAATTTTTATCGGGCTGCGTGGCACATCATTAAGGTATATATGAGAAGGTTGCTCGATTGGACAAGGAAAAAAGACAAAATTGGTGGGGCAACCAACTCATCTTTCCTGATCCAGGGGGTCATTTGTCTTTAAAGATATACTGATCCAAGATAAAGAGGAAATGGTACAATGGTAGCCAGGTTTGGTAAAACTCAAGACTTCATCGCCTTTGAAAATGGGGTCAATGCATTTCAAGACGTTTAATGGTTCTTAGCTATGATAAAAAAAAACATATCT
>LPNX010047212.1:1331545-1417980 GCA_001517045.1 Pseudotsuga menziesii
TTAGATGTTGAAAAATTAGACAATTGGATCAAGCAGCTTGAAGTATATTGCAGGGTGCAGGGCATTAATAATGACCCTTCCAGGATTCAATTGGCCACTTTGAGAATGAGTGGAATGGCTCTTACGTGGTGGGAGAGCAACATTCAGCAGGATCTTCGAAAGAATGGTAAAATTATTTCAGTTTGGAATGAATTCATCGAAGTATTAAGGAAGCGATTTTATCCTTTAGGTCATATGCAGCAATTAATAATGAATTCGCAAATGTTTAGACAAGCTAAAGGACAAAGCATTCAAGATTATAATCATGAATTCAGGAAGAGGGCTATTGCATTGAATGTTGCATTGGATACGCAAGAAACTCTTCTTAAATATATTGGTGGCATGCATTCTTATTTGAAGCATACTTTGTTGATGTTTAATCCCAGTAATTTGGATGATGTATGTGTTCAAGCTACACATTTAGAAGCTAGGGGTAAGCATGATGATGATTCGTTTATGAAGAAGTCATCTGAATTTGACAACAAGGATCAAAGCAAAGATAAGGGAAAGGAAATAGCTACCATCACGAAAGAGGGTGAGAGACCCACATGCTCACATTGTCAGAAAGGGCATGATGTTTCAAAGTGCTGGAAACTTCATCCAGAATTAAAGCCAAAGTGGATGAGAAGAAATAAAAACAAAGATAAGGATAATCAAGCAGCTACTGCAACAATAATTCAAGACTTGGGATCTGATTCAGGTGATGAGACTAAGATCACAGTAATAGGGATCCGAGGTAAAGATGAAGGTATATCTCTTTCTATTGATGCAAGTTCAAGTTCTAATTCATGTGCAAGTACAAGTACAAATCTACTATCTACTTCTATGCATGGTGATAAAAGAAGAAGTGAACTGTTTCATGTTCGTGTCATTACAAATCATACAAAGGTTGATACATCGTTTGATAGTGGTTCTCAAGTGAATTTGATATCAGAAGAAGTGGTTAAGAAATTGCATTTAGTTACTGTGCCTCATGAAAAGCCCTATCCTCTAGGTTGGGTTACTAATGATACACAATTGCAAGTTACAAAGAAATGTGTTTTGAAATTTGTAATCACTGAAAAGTTTATGGATGAGGTAGAACTAGATGTAGTACCCCTTGACATTTGTGGGATTGTACTTGGGAGTCGATATTTGTATGACCGGAAAGCAGTCTTTTATAGAGAGCAAAACAAATATCATATTTTTAAAGGTGGTGTGGAATACATTGTTCGTGCACATTGTATGAAGACAAATCTAGCATTCGTCACTACAAGTCAAATAAAAATGATAGTGAATGCTAGTAGGAAGTTTGCATTAACGGTTGTTAAAGATGAATCATTGGTGGAACATGGAACTGAATTAATTAAAAGTGTTCCCGAGTATGGTGCTTTGTTTCAGGGACCTGAAAGATTATCACTCAATAGAGATGTACATCATGAAGTGCAGTTGCAGCAAAGCATGCCTCTTCCAAATCTTGGCATGATTCGGATGATTATTCAATTTCTTCAAAATTATTGTGATGAACATCCTAAGGTTCAGGGTGAACAGTTGCAGCACATGCAGTGCATTAAATCTCCTTTCGAGACTTGTTTTCGTTATCTGTTGAAGTCACATGTAGACTTTTCTTTCGACACAGAAGATGTTGGACATCATGATGCAAGGAAAGCAATGCAGCAGATAGTGCAAGAACAGCAGGAGACGAGTCAGGCAATTTGCAAGGCCAGACATGCAAATCATCATCCTTTTGAAGTTGAAAAGCAAGCTTGGTTGCAGATCATCAAGGGAAGGTTGAAAGGTAAAAAGCTCAATTTTGTTTATGATCATTTTGAGACCTTTGAAAAGAAGTGTAAACGTTCTTTCTGTTTGATCTTACCTCCAGTCACATATGCAAAGAATTTTAAATGGTATGAACCTCCTTTGGTCATGGACAAGGAGACTAATATGCAGATTCTAAGCAAGGCAGGATGTATGGAGATCGGAATGGTGAGGAAGTGGTACCCTCACCTTCCTGCAGGATGATCTAGGCTTTTGGAGGTCCAAAAGCTCTCCAATAGGGAGGAATGATCCAGGGGGTCATTCGTCTTTAAATATATACTGATCCAAGATAAAGAGGAAATGGTACAATGGCAGCCAGGTTTGGTAAAACTCAAGACTTCATCGCCTTTGAAAATGGGGTCAATGCATTTCAAGACGTTTAATGGTTCTTAGCTATGATAAAAAAAAACATATCTAAGCTTAACCTTATCCCATGGGTTAGCTCTTAAAGGGTTGTTGCTTACCCACATGTCCCAAAACCAGACTTTGCATATATGTCATGAACCCCGTTCAATGGTTATGTTATGCCAAAGACCATATGTTAAGTTGGACGGGGATTACCAAATGAAACCATGATATAATATATATATATATGTTGCAATGTTAGCGGGATATTCATGCGGCGTATATTGCATAGCTCGGCGACATTTCCATTAACCGTTGTGAAAAGGCTGCGTAGTTGGTTCACAGTCTGTTAACGAATCGGAGGTCGAAAGGGATCTCCTTCCGCAATGGCGGAGGTCGGAAGGGATCTCCTTCCGCAACGGCGGAGGTCGGAAGAGATCTTCCTTCCGCAACATCGGAGGACGGAAGCCTTTCCCCTTCCGCAACGGCGGGGCTCACAAGCCTTCTCCCTTCCGCAACAGCGAAAACTTAAAGGACGTTCGGAGCGCGGATCGGAAGTCGGAGCAATAGGCAGTCCGCAACAGCGGGCACAATCTGGATTGGAAGAATAACGCTTCCGGCAGCCACAACGACGGAATCCCAAAACTTAAAAGATCGGCGAAATAACTCGATGGAATCGGAGAAAGAAGTGGTGCGCCATCCGCAACTGTGGAAACCAAAGTAACTAAAGCTTCTGACTCGAAAACCAATCGACAGCCGATTGCGACAGAGTTCATCGAAGTAAAATCGGAGCTCGTTGCTTATCCTCTTCCGCAACGGCGGACGCGTCGATGATTAAAGCTTCCGACTCAAAACCATTTTGCAGTTTGGTACATAGTCTTGATGCCGCATTTCAGGGAATGAACAGATGCATTAATAACGCTCTTTTGGTTCTTTGGTTCCGTCTTAGCAGATGAGTAACACTCTGGCAGGTCTCATAGTTGGCACAGTTTTGTTGCCACGTTTGGATAAGTATGAACGGCCTGTTGGTAACGTTGCAAGAATATGGAACGGTCGGTTATGATGAACGAGTTGGCATTTGGCAGGAGAATGCAGGAACAGACTCTAGGGTAACGTTTTGGTGAGTCGAACCGGTGACGATTCCTCCCACTGAACGCTTCCACAGCTCGATTCTAGCCACGATACAGGGGCAGCTTTATATTCCAGTTGTTTCAGCCAATGCAAAAAGGAGAAAAAAAAGTTAGCTATAAAATTATTGCAGATGTTGTTAGTGTAAAGTCGACCATTCTTTGTTACATGTGGGCTTCTTTGCCTTTTGAAGACCCGATTGTAATTTCCAGAGAGGAGTCTTGAAGACTTTCTGTTCAGCCTTCTGTTTTACAGTCTGCTGTAGTTAATTTTGACAGAGACAAAAGGATAGTAGGAGAGTTTTTGCTGCAATTTATCCAGAGTGTTGTTTTGTATTTAGAAGTCGACCCATTCTCTGTTATAGTTTGGCTTCTTTATCTTTTGAAGTCCAAGTTGTAAGTTCCAGAGAGGAGTCTTGAAGACTTCCTGTCTAGCATTCTGTGTCTGCAAATGCTGAGGTTGATGCCAAAACCATTTGTACCATTTTTAAAGCCATTAATTGGATCGGTACCCATTGGAGAGGGACCCGGAGACGTAGCCCAGTGGAGGGGGTGAACTCCGTTATCAACTTATGTTTTGTGACTCTGTTTCTCTGTTTTCTTCCTTGTATTTGTCTATCAGTGTTGTGGTTTTCATTCCTGTTCTGAACATTTAATTTCTGCTAATACCGTCCATTAAATAACCTGTTGCATGCATTCTTTCACAACAAACTTTTAATGCACTAAAGTTGAGGTCCTACGGATCATTTCCTGTCTTTGATTTTGAAGGAAAAAAATCCTAACTTTGTTGACAAATTCAGACCAATCTCTCTTTGCAACACTTCTTACAAGATCCTCACAAAAATTCTAGCTACAAGAATGAAAAATATCATGAAGCATATTATTTCGGAGTCTCAAGGGGGATTTGTAGCCAGGAGGCAAATTCTAGACAATATCATCATTGTCGAAGAAGCCATCCACTCTAGCCTAGAAAGGAAGCAACAAGGTATGGCTATCAAGCTAGAAATGGCTAATTCCTTTGATAGGGTTAACCATTTTTATTTTTTTTGAAATTATGTTCAGGTTTAGCATAACGAAACAGTTTATTAGATGGATCAAAGCTTGCATTAATAGTCCATGGATTGCTCCATTAATTAATTGAATACAAGTTGAATTCTTCCAAGCCTCACGAGGCCTCAAGCAAGGCTTCCCATTGTCACCATTCCTCTTCCTATTAGTTGCATAGTCACTGAGAAAAAATCTCCAAGAACTACAGGAAAATAGAAAGTGAAGAGGCTTAGAGATTGCCAGGGGGACCAAAGATGCAACGCATGCCCAGTTCGCATATGATACAATTATGCTTGGTGAGGCTTCCATGGTGATTACAGAGAGATTTAATGAAGCTCTATCTTCTTTCCTAAAAGCTTTAGAAGGTAAGGTCAATCTGATAAAATCCAAAGTTTATGCCTAGAATTGCCCACCTAGAACGATGGCAAGGATTCCCAGAATCCTTGGCTTTCAAGGAAAGCTAAACTGCAACTCATTCAGCTATCTCGGGACCCCTATCTTCAAAGGTAAAAAAACTTTTGTTGACTGGTAGGGTATTGTTGAGAAGATCAAGAAAAAAATCTCCTCATGGGGAGTAAGGTGGCTCAACCCTACTCGTAAGCTCATCCTCATAAACTCCATCCTCTTTGCCTATCCAATATACACATGTTGGATCTCTTTAGCTCCAATAAAAGTTATGCATGAAATCACCAAGGAAATTAGAAAACTCCTTTGACAAGGGGGGAAGTCAAATGGCACAAAAAAATTTCATCTTGTAAACTGGGACGTGGTATGTAGCCTGAAAAACTATGGTGGGACTGGAATAAGGGACCCGACAAGGATTAACCTCGCTCTAGGAGAGAAAATTATGTGGAGAATTGTCTCTAGTGAGAAGGGCCGGTGGAAGGAGATTCATAGGAAGAAAGTATATGAAGAGAGCAAGGAAAATATTTGTTGATGAGTACCCACTGACAGGGAAAGGGTCTCTAATCTGGATTCTTTGCAAGAAGGTGGCCTGTATCATCAAAAATCAACTGCACTAGAGCCCAAGAAATGGTAAACAAATCAGAATTTGGCAGGATAGTTTGGGGCCGATCTCTCCAGTAAACTATCTATTGGCCTTCTCAGATATTAAGCAAAGGCTGGATCATCAAAACATTTTTACCCTATATGATCTATTTGTTGATGTATTTGTAACTTCAGAATGTATTCTCTTGTATATCTTATATTGTATTTTATTGTACCCCGATGTTCCTATTGGGAGAATCATTAATATAATAAAGTCATGTAAAGTCATAAAGGTTAACCCTTCGTTGTAAGTCGGGGCAGTAGTCCCCGCAGTTGAGGGGTACTAGGGTTATTAGACTCTCCTAAAGAAGTCGGCCCTGGTCAGAAATTTCAAGTGGAAAACTAGTATAAATAGAGAGTGAGACTCTCTATTTGAAACACACACTCACTCAACTATAGCGCATGAGTGAGAGAGCAGGAGCTCGCACAAGTGAGAGAGAAAACGGTTGTTGAAGATCATCTTTGTGTTTTTGGGTTTTACTTTTGCTACTGGTGCTCATTCTATCTCTAAGAAAGTTGCAGGGTTTTCTCCTTTATGGTTTCCCCGAGGAAAACTCTTTGTCTCTCTTGTCTCTTGTGATTATTGTTGTGCATGTTATTCTCTCAGGTAAGATCCTAGATCATATTGATTAAATGATAAAAATCTAGCATGGTATCAGAGCTAACCTGAGAAGAAGACACTGTACAGCTGCAAAAGCTAGGGCTTCTTACTTTTTGGGTCTCTTTCCACAGATCATCAACAAAAGGAGGCTAGGCTAACTCTCCATTGAAGGGCGCATATTTCTGTCGAAGAAGAATCTGATTCCGAGCATTTTCAGTTTTTGACCTGTCGCTGCTGCGGAAAATTAGTGCTTTTCAGAGAAGAGGAATTTTTGAGTGAGCCCGGCATAGGATTGCACTCCTCATCAAAATCAAAGTTTAGAGACCAAGATCGAAGTGTTTGGTTGGGTAGAACTCTGGGAAAGTCAAACCCTAATTTGAACATGGACCAGAAAATCAGCAATGCAAAAGATCAACTCCAGATTAAGTTCAAGCATCTCAAATTGGTAAGATCTAAATCTTATGTATTTCCATTTGAGATTCTCATTAAGGATGTCTCATCACACCAAGCTTGATGAAAAGCTTGAAGGAGCTGATAACTTCCGAGCATGGAAGTATAGGATTTCACTTGTTCTTGAAGAGAATGAATTGGACACCTACATAAGTGGAGAGGTTCCAATTCTAGAGGGAGATGAGGCTAAGTCCTTACACAAGAAGAACTTGGTCAAGGCCAAGAGGATCATTGTTGATTCTATCAAGGATCACCTTATACCACATGTGTCTTCCCTAAAGACACCTAAAGAGATGTTTGACTCCTTCTCCAAGCTATTTGAAGGAAATAATATAAATCAGAAGATGACTTTGAGAAATCAATTGAAGAATGTAAAGATCCAGAATGCAGAGACTATACAGTCATACTTAACAAGGGTCTCTCAAATCAAAGAACAACTTGAAGCTGTGGAAGAAGAAGTAGAGAATGGAGAAATTGTGATGACCACCCTGAATGGTCTCCCTAGGTGATGGGACTCCTTCATTCAAGGAATTTTAGCTAGAAGAAAGTTAATCACTTTCAGTAGACTGTGGGAGGAATGCTCACAAGAAGAAGCTCGAATAGTAGCTCGAGAAGAAAAGATGGCAAATGAAGATCAAGCTCTCACAACACACACCAAGAAAATTAGAAGGGACTACTATAATTGCAATAAAGGTAAGCATTCACACCAGAATAACCCTATAGGAGATCTATCTAGTATCATATGGTTTGCATGTGATGATAAAGGACACATCGCCAGAAACTGTCCCAGAAACAAAGGTGGCTCCCAAAAGAATAAGAACAACAAAAGAAGACATCATGCTCACTGCAGAGGATGATGAACCTCCAAGAAAGAGAGTCAAAGAAGAAGATTCTTCAAGCGATGAAGAATATGTTTTGATTTATGCCCTCACAGGAATTGTTACACATGGAAGCAATGATTGGCTCATAGATAGTGGGGCTTCCAAACATATGACGGGATTTAAAGAATCCTTTTTAAAACTATATGAACATGAGTCACCCCACAAAGTGAAACTTGGGGATGACTACCAGTATCCCATAAAAGGTAGTGGTGAAGCTTCCTATAAGCTAGACTCTTGGAAATCTATGAAGATGAAGGATGTCTTATTTGTACCAGGATTAAAGAAGAATATTCTCTCCATATCTGCATTGGATGCAAAAGGTATGAGGGTTGCATTTGTAGATGGCCAAGTCCTTATGTGGCAAAGGGAAAGACTATAGATGATGCAGTAGTGATTGGGGAGCAAGAGGGAGGATTATACGAATTAAAGGGCCAACTGGAACAAGCTTTGGTCCATGACTCAGTAGAGCCAAGTGAACTTTGGCATAGAAGTCTTGCACATGTGCACTATAGGGCACTACCACTTGCAAGCAAAGTTGTTGAAGGTCTTCCAGAGATATAGACAAAGAATGAAGGTGTTTGCAAAGGATGTGCGAAAGGAAAGAACACAAAGAAGACATTCCAAGTAGCGAGAGGAAGGCAAAAGGAATCTTGGAAATCATCCACTCCGATGTATGCAGTCCGATGTCATCCAGTTCACTGAGTGGGTATGTATATTATGTTTCTTTCATTGATGAATTTTCTAGAAAGACATGGATATGTTTCTTGAAAAGCAAGGATGAAGTATTCAATAAGTTCAAGGAATTCAAAGCCTTGATCGAGAACCACACAGAGAAGAATATCAAGACCTTTCGATCAGACAATGACGGAGAGTTCACATCAATGAATTCAAGGAATTATGCAGAGAGTTAGGGATTAAGAGGGTGTTGACCACTCCATATAATCCACAATAGAATGGAGTTGCAGAAAGGAAGAATAGAATGATTATGGAAGCAACAAGGGCAATGCTTCATGATCAACAGCTTCCTATGCATCTATGGGAAGAAGCTGCTAAGACAGCTATGTATGTTCAAAACCGGATTCCGCATAGAGTACTTGAGAACAAGACACCAGAAGAAGTCATCTCAGAATATTTGGTCATTTGATATACATACACGTTCCAAAAGAAAAGAGGATGAAGTTAGATCTTTTAGGAAAGAAGGGTATATTTGTGGGATATAGTGAAAGCTCGAAGGCTTACAGAATATATTGCCCAGGATTCAAGAAGATCGACATCAGCAGGGACGTGACATTTGACGAAGATTCAGCTTACATCAAATCCAAAAAGAGACCTGTTGAAGACCCTGAAGAAACAGAAGTACCCAGGATCTGAGACATAACTATGAATGAAGCAACTCCAGAAGAAGATAGAGAAATGGAAGAACCTCAGGAACCTGTAGATCCACCCCAAGAGAAGAATCCTTACAAGAGGAAACCAGCATGGGTACGAGAGGCTATCCAAGATGTAGAAAGATATGGGGCTCTAGAAGAAACGCACATAGAAAGGAAGATAACTAGGTCCTACTCTAGTTATGTAGCCCTACTATGTGACATCATTGATAAAGAGCCTTCCAACTATGAAGAAGCAACATCAAAGAAAGAATGGAAGGATGTTGTGATCAAGGAGTACTAGTCGATCATGAAGAATGATGTCTGGGATGTGGTCTTGAGACCAGAAGGAAAGTCTATTGTGAATTCCAAGTGGATCTACAAGATCAAGCATGTTGCAGATGGCAGCATAGAGAAGTATAAAGCGATATTTGTGGCATGTGGCTTCTCCCAGAAGGAAGGGATAGATTATGAAGAAACCTTTGCACCTGTAGCCAGATACACTTCCATTAGATTAGTACTTTCTCTGGCTGCAGTAATGAAATGGAAGATAAACCAGATGGATGTGAAGACCGCGTTCTTGAATGGTGTAGTGGAAGAGGAAGTGTGTGTGGAGCATCCACTTAGATTTGAGACACATGATAGTGTTACTCATGTGTGTAAATTGAATAAATCCCTGTACGGTTTGAAACTTGCACCCAGGACGTGGTACGACAGGATTGACAGCTTCCTGACTAGCTTGGGATTTACCAAGAGTAAAGCAGATTCCAACCTTTACTACAAGGTTGAGGAAGGGAACCCAGTGATACTCCTGCTGTATGTAGATGACCTGTTTGTGACAGGTGAGGATGGGTTGATTGATGACACAAAAAGGAAGCTTGTTGTCGAGTTCAAGATGAAGGACTTGGGTATGATGCATTATTTTCTAGGCATGGAGGTGTGGCAGAATGCAGATGGAATCTCCCTTGGACAAGAGAAGTATGCAGTGGAGATCCTGAAGAGGTTCAGGATGATAGACTGCAAGGCCATGGCCACACTTATGGCATCGAACCTGAAGCTATTGAGTGATGCTTCATCAGAATTGGTTGATGCCATGATGTATCGTCAGATGATTGGGTCATTGATGTACCTGACGAACACGAGACCAGATATTTTCTTTGCCGTGAACACATTGAGCCAGTTCCTGACGGATCCGAGACATGTTCACCTGATTGCTTCAAAGCATATTCTGAGGTACCTAAAGGGTACAGTTGATTATTAGCTCAAGTATGAGGTGAATCAGAAGATTAACCTAGAGGGTTATGTGGATTCGGATTGGGCAGGCAGTGCCATTAATAGGAAGAGCACTTCGGGGTGCTGCTTCAGTATGGGATCTGGTGTGATCTCTTGGTTTAGCAGGAAGCAGTCCTCCGTGGCACTGAGTACATCTGAAGCAGAGTATGTTGCATCTTGTTCGGCTAGTTGTGAGGAAGTATGGTTGAGGAAGCTATTGTCTGATTTGTTTGATCTCGAGTTAGATGCTACTTGTATATACTATGACAACCATAGTTGTGTGAAGTTGTCGGAGAATTCGATGTTCCATGACAAGTCGAAGCATATCGAGATCAAGTATCACTATATCAGGGATATGGTGTAGAGAGGAGCAATGAAGCTCTAGTATGTTGCGACGGACGACCATATAGCTGATGTGTTGACCAAGCCGTTGGCGAGAGTGAAGTTTGACTACTTCAGATAGAAGCTTAGTGTTCTTCAAATGGGGGTTCCCTCCAAGGGAAAGTGATACACATGAGCCCTTACTGAATGGTAGTAGGTGTGTCCTACCATGCCGGTGGATGTAAGTGCTAAAGCCCTTCTCAGATGGTAGAAGGAGTGTACTACCATGCTGGTAAATGTGAATGTTGTGTTATGTGTATCTGGATTTTGTTCTGAGATGATCTGAAGTGGAAATCCTTATAGAGGCAAGGTACTGCACCCAACATGAAAAAGGGTTGGCTATGTAGTGGAAATCCTTGCAGAGGCAAGGTACTGCACCCATCATGAAAAAGGGCTGGCTCTGTAGTGGAAATCCTTGCAGAGGCAAGGTACTGCATCCAACATGAAAAAGGGCTAGCTCTATAGTGGAAATCCTTACAGAAGCAAGGTACTGCACCCAGCATGAAAAAGGGATAGCTCTGTAGTGGAAATCCTTGTAGAGGCAAGGTACTGCATCCAACAAGAAAAAGGGTTAGCTTTGTAGTAGAAATCCTTGCAGAGGAAATGTACTGCATCCAGCATGAAAAAGGGTTGGCTCTATAATGGAAATCCTTGCAGAGGCAAGGTACTGCATACGACATGAAAAAGCGTTGGCTTTGTAGTGGAAATCCTTGTAGAGGCAAGGTACTGCATCTAGCATAAAAAAGGGATGGCTCTGTAGTGGAAAGCCTTGTAGAGGCAAGGTACTGCATCCAGCATGAAAAAGGGTTGGCTCTGTAGTGGAAACCCTTGCAGAGGCAAGGTACTGCATCCAGCATGAAAAAGGGTTGGCTCTGTTGATGAAGACCACATGGAGGCTAGGCCTACATCCAACATGAAAAAGGGTTGGCTCTGTAGAACTTCCTATGACGAGTAGATTTGAGAGATAGCACCATTTCTTGAGATAGCGCATAAGTGATATTGATGATGATCCAACTTTGATGATGATCCAGTGATGAAGACTTGTGCTGATGAACTGTGTCAAGAGAATACCTTCCTAGTTAAGAGGGAGTGTTGATGTATTTGTAACTTCAGAATGTATTCACTTGTATATCTTATATTGTATTTTATTGTACCCCGATGTTCCTATCAGGAGAATCATTAATATAATAAAGTCATAGAGGTTAACCCTCCATTGTAAGTCGGGGCAATAGTCCCCACAGTTGACGGGTACTAGGGTTATTAGACTCTCCTAGAGAAGTCGTCCCTGGTGAGTAATTGTCAAGTGGAAAACTAATATAAATAGAGAGTGAGACTCTCTATTTGAAACACACACTCACTCAACTGTAGCGCATGAGTGAGAGAGGAGGAGCTCGCACAAGTGAGAGAGAGAACAACTATCGGAGATCATCTTTGTGTTTTTCAGTTTTACTTTTGCTATTTGTGCTCATTCTATCTCTGAGGAAATAGCGGGGTTTTCTCCTTTATGGTTTCCCCAAGGAAAACTCTTTGTGTCTCTTGCCTCTTGTGATTATTGTTGTGCATGTTATTCTCTTAGATAAGATCCTAGATCATATTGATTAAATGATACAAATCTAACACTATCTTCTTGGAAAACCAACAGAAGATGGGGTGGATGGAAATCCTTGGACGTGCCTTAGCATTTATCATTTGATTTTAGTGCTCTTTGTTCTATTCTCCATGCTTTTGCGCTTGTTCACAGCTAGCTTTTGGATAGCAAAGGATGGGGTAAATTCGGGTTTTACACTTTAAAAGAAGGCTACTGAATCATCTCCAGTAGCGAAGACATCAATAAAGTTGATATTAAGTGGAACAATGTTTGGTCTAAAGACGATCTTCCAAAAATTAATGTCTTCTTCTAGATATTATCATACCGCAAAATTCTGACTGCTGAGAACCTAAAAAAAAGAGGGATTGAAGGGCCTTCGCGTTGTGTACTCTATAAAGAGGTAGAAGAGACCATTGACCATCTTTTTATGGAATGTAAGTTTTCCAAAGAAGTTTTGTCTCTGATTGTACATGAGTTACATATAAACATGATTCATCCAACAAATTGGAATGACCCCTTTGCCTCTTGAAAAGACTATTACCATGGCTCTCTTCTGTTAGAATTTTATCATTTAAGCTAGCATTATGATCTTAGGATCTTTAACTGAGAGAATAACATGCACAGCAATAAACACAAGAGACAAGAGACACAAAGAATTTTCCTCTGGGAAACCATAAAGGAGAAAACCCCGCGACTTCCTCAGAGATAGAATTAGCACCAAAAGTAAAATCCAAAAACATAAAGATGATCTCCTGACAACAATAGTCTCTCTCTTGTCCCAGCAGCTTCTCCTCTCACTCATGCGCCCCAATGAGTGAGTGTGTGTGTGATAAATAGAGAGGCTCACTCTCTATTTATATTCTTTCGTTCACTTGAAACCCACTCCAACATGTCAACCTCACTTAACAATTAATTACTAGAGTTGACATCTGTAGGAGTGTCTAATAACCCTAGTGCCCCACAACTTGTGGGGACTATTGCCCCGACTTACAATGACTCACCTAGGGTCGACTTCTCTAGGATAGTCTAAGAACCCTAGGGCCCCACAATTGCGGGGACTTTAACCCTTGACCAATAGGAGGGTTACCCACAATGACTTGACATGACTTGTTACATTATAGAACCTCCCGATAGGAACATCGGGGCATGACATGACTCAAATACATTACAGACACATCCTGGAATAAACATCGGGGTACAATACATAAGATATACAGATGAATACATTCCGAAGTTACAAATACATCAACACTCCCTCTTAAGTAGGAAGGTATTCTCTCGACACAATTTATCAACATAAGTCTTCTTCTCTGTATCATCTGGATCATCATCAGGTTCTCGTCATATTCATCTTTAATTCATCTTCATCTTCTAGTGATTTTCATCTTCAAGTCATCTTCATCTGGATCATCACTCGATCTGGATCATCATCACTTGATCTAGATCATCACTCGATCTGGATCATCATCACTCGATCTGGATCATCATTACTGGATCTAGATCATCACTCGATCTGGATCATCATCATCGGATCTGGATCATCACTCGATCTGGATCATCATCATTCGATCTGGATCATCATCACTGGATTTAGATCATCACTGGATCTGGATCATCATTGGATCTGGATCATCCCTCGATCTGGATCATCACTGGTGAGTCATCATCACTGGATCTAGATCCTCACTCGATCTGGATCAGTACCACAGGTGCTATCTCATGATTCTTCTCGTCATAGGAAGTTCTACAGAGCCAACCCTTTTTCATGCTCGTTGTAGGCCTGGCCTCCATATAGGTCTTCTTTAGCGCTTATATCTGACACCAAGTCAGAATGGCCCGCCCAACACTTACATTTGACCTACTCATTAGAAAGGCATGCCCAACACTCACATCTGATCATGTAGGAACCAATCCTATAATCACATCAGAAAGGCCCAACACTCACATTTAGCCATGCGGGAACACATCCTGCAACCATGCTAAAAAGGCTCTGCCCTTTCACCCATGCGGGAACACATCTTGCAACCATGATGAAAGAGCTTTGCACTTACATCCACCCATGGAGGAACACATCCGACAACCATGATGGAAGCGCTCTACATTTACATCCACCCATGCGGGAACACATCCTGCAACCATGATGGAAGGGCTCTACACTTACATTCACCCATGCGGGAACACATCCTGCAACCATGATTAAAAGGCTCTGCACCTACATTCACCCATGCGGGAACACATCCTGCAACCATGATGAAAAGGCTTTGCACTTACATCCACCCATGCGGGAACACATCCTGCAACCATGATGGAAAGGCTCTCAACCCCAAGTTGAGGGTTCCTGGTACCTCACCAGGTAGCTCCATTCCAAGAATGGCAACAGCCCTTATATTTGAGCAAGTGGGAACACATCCCTCAATCACATCAGAATGGCCCTGCGCTCACATCTGATCATGTAGGAACACATCCTACAGTCATATCAGAATGGCCCTCAGTCCTAGACCAAGTATTCCTGGTACCTCACCAGGCAACTCCATTCCAAGAATGGAAATAGCCCTTATATCTGATCATGTAGGAACCAATCCTACAGTCATATCAAAATGGCTCAGCACTCATGTCTGACATGGAAGGAACCAATCCTCTCACCATGACAGAATGGCTCAACCATTACATCTAACCTACTTGTCAGAATGGCTCATGAATTCAGCACTCATATCTGACATGGAAGGAACCAATCCTCTCACCATGAAAGAATGGCTCAGCCCTTACATCTGACCATGGAAGGAACCAATCCTCTCACCATGTCAGAATGGCTATGGGTCTCATCATTTTCCCTTGGAGGAAACCTCGATCTGGAGAACACCAAGCTTCTCCCTGAAGTACTCAAACTTCACCCTAGCCAATGGCTTTGTCAATACATCAGCTATTTGTTCCTCTGTCGCAACATACTAGAGCTTCATTGCTCCTCTCTGCACAATATCCCTGATATAGTGATACTTGATCTCGATATGCTTCAACTTGTCATAAAACACTGGATTCTCTGACAACTTCATGCAACTCTGGTTGTCACAATGTATACAAGTAGCATCCAGCTGGAGATCAAATAAATCAGACAGTAGCTTCCTCAGCCATACTGCCTCACAACTAGCTGAACAAGCTACGACATACTCTGCTTCAACTATACTCAGTGCCACACAGGATTGTTTCCTGCGAAAAACAAGAGATCACACCTGATCCCATACTGAAGCAACACCCTGAAGTGCTCTTCCTATCGATGGCACTGCTTGCCCAATCTGAATCAACATAACCCTCCAGGTTAATCTCTGATTCACATCATACTTGAGCCCATAATCAGCTGTACCCTTCAGGTACCTCACTGCATGTTTTACAACCATCAGGTGAACATGTCTCAATGTGTTCACAACAAAGCAAATATCTGGTCTCGTATTCGTCAGGTACATCAAGGAACCAATCATCTGACGATACATCGTAGCATCAACCGTCTCTAGTGAAGCAACACTCAATAGCTTCAGGTTCGATGCCATGGGTGTGGTCATGGCCTTACAGTCCATCATCCTGAACCTCTTCAGGATCTTTACTACATACTTCCCTTGTCCACACCTCCATGCCTAGAACGTAGTGCATCAACACATAACAAGAGCATCACTAGTCTTCTGCATTCAACCTTGAAGCAAAGGTTGGAATCCACTTTACTCTCAATAAAGCCTAGAGTCATCGGTAATCTATACATCCTGTCATACCATGTCGAACCTCAAGATATTCTATAGTCACTCCCTCTGAAGCGGAGCATCATACTCCCTCTTTCTTCCGTAATCTATGTACTGAAACATTCTGTACTAGAGTGACAAGTAGCTTCCTATGCTACTAATATTCTATGTATACATCTAGTGTATAGACTTTCATCTTCAACCTTGTAGCAAAGGTTAAGATCTTCATCAAGCTCATCATGTGTTATCCCATGGGTGTCTTCTGAACTTCTACAAGGCCTTCTTTTATTTGCACACATGAATCTGCCTGTCATATGTCTCAACTCCCACTGGCTGCAAATGTCTCTTTGTAGTCTATGCCTTGTATCCCACAATGTTTCCATCTACTACGTGATGGAACTACGAACTTTCCTTCATGTATCGATACTGCATCCTAGACATCATTTTTCTTGAACTGGTCTTCCCTTTCTTCTTGGTTACTTCTTCATGGCTGGAAGGTTCTGCATCAATGATGTTGCTGCATTCGTCATATTATTCTTCATTTTGAAATGTCGTCACTTGTTCTTCGGAACAAGTCTCATTCTTCTTCTCTTGTAGGCAATTATGTATGCAATCTTTCCTACAAGTCAAATTCATTTGCATGGTTAGAGACATTTCATAAGGAATATTCATAATGGCAAATTCTTATGCATAAATATATGATCATGCAACTACTTTAGCCAATACAACATTCATCCATATCTCACGGAAACTTTTCTAGATGCCTTCCATCTCTACGAGGACAACATTGAGATTGTGCACTAATCCAATTTGTCAACAAAGAGGTTTCATTCTAGATAAGTACCAATGGAGAGTTGTATAGCACCATGAGCTACTAACCCATCACATGCATATTAGTAGTATACTGTCATTAATGCAAACATGTAAAATACAGTAACTGAATATAAACAAATGCATAACAAAACAATATCATGAAATGACAATTGAATACTTATCTTTATTTGTTTCGTGGGTAGACTCCTTCTTGAGCCTTCAGCTTCATCGTCTTCTTCATTCATAATAGTATCGTTTCTTATCCAAATGCTAAGGTGGATAAGAGGTTCTTCAAGAGTTGAGTTCTTCGGATTCCTCATCGCTTGAGGGATCTTCTTTGGATGGTGAGATCTTGATCTTCAGTTGATCACATCTTCTCTTCTCTTATGAGTCGAGCTTCTTCTTCTTCCCAGTCTATTGAAAGTAATCACTTATTCCTCACATGAATGAATTCCATGATCCTGGGATGCCATTCAAGGTGGCTATCACCACTTCTGCATTCTTCACTTCTTCTGTTACCTCTTCAATTTGTTCTTTGATTTGAGAGACCCTTGTAAACTATGATTGTATGGTTTCTGCATTCTGGATCTTCACATTCTTCAATTGGCTTCTTAAGGTCATCTTCCGATGTATGTTATTTCTTTCAAATAGTTTGGTTAAGGAATCAAACATCTATTTCGGTGTCTTTAGGGAAGACACTTGTGGTACAATGTGATCCGTGATTGAATCAACAATGATCTTCTTGGCCTTGACCAGGTTCTTCTGGTGAAAGGTTTTTAGCCTCATCTCCCTCTGGAACTGGAACATCTCTACTCATGTAGGTGTCCAATTCATTTTCTTCAGTGAGATCAAATACGTCCATGCTTGGAAGTTGTCAAATTCACCATGCTTATCATCAAGCTGATGTGATAGATCACTTTCAAATGAGAACCTCAAATGCAAATAGCAAAATATTAGATCTTACCGTTTTGAGGTGTCCGTCTTGGTTCCAGAGCTAGCTGATCTAGGGTTTGTCAGAGAAACCCTAATTTTTAGGACTTGGAATCTTTTAGATATGATTGGATAGAAAGATAGATCTCTTCAAGTTGAGCTGTCCAATGTACTCCTTTTCTGAAAACAATGGAGGGAACCTCCCGGAATAGGAAGCCCTAGTTTTCTAATTTCTTCTGCAGAAATGCCTGTTACTATTTCTGTGGTATCCCCGAAATTACTACTCCTCTATGTCTGAAACTCTGTACTAAAATATCTACACATGTCCCTGATCCAACACCACAAGTTTCATCAGAATTGGTTTCACCAATTGGGACTTATGATCATTTTCCCAAGGTGACCTGTTACAGGACTGTTCAGAATATTGAAGTTGTACGAACTGCCACATGTCACTGGTTCATCTTCTAAGTCTGAATCTTGGACCACAGAAAATACAGTCCGTGCCCTTTCTGGAACATATTCAAGAATTGCATTTGGACCTCTGTAGCCCAATATATATCAATTCTCCCTAGGTGTCCTATTTAGGGATGAATTCTGGAAGAGGGTAGAACCCTAACTTGGAGGGATCGTATCTCCCAGAATACAATGAATATAAGGCTGAATTTTGGACACAGTGTAAATCAGGATTTTATATTCGGCCTCTGCAATTTTTAGCTCTTGATCCTTTGCCAATCTCGGGATATAGCGAATGTACCAAAACTTAGCAGTTTTAGTATTTAGGGTTTTTCTAGCTCGGGGTCAAACTAGGGTTTGACTTTCCCAGAGTTTCACCCAACCAAAAATATTGATCCAGGTCTCTAAACTTCGAGTTTGATGAGGAGAACAATCCTATTCTGGGATCACTCAAAAATTCCTCTTCTGTAGAAAGCCCTAATTTTCTCACCGAAAACTGAAAATGCTTGAAATCGAATTCCGCTTCGACAGAAAGATGCACCCTTCAATGGAGAGTTAGCCTAGCATACTTTTGCTGATGGATTGTGGAGAGAGACCCAAAAAGTAAGAAGCCCTAGCTTCTACAACTGCACAATGTCTTCTTCTCAAGTCAGCTTTGATACCATGTTAAAATTGATCTTTAACTGAGAGAATAAAATGCACAACAATAAACACAAGAGACAAGAGACACAAAGAATTTTCCTTGGGGAAACCATAAAGGAGGAAACCCCGCAACTTCCTCAAAGATAGAATCAGCACCAAAAGTAAAACCCGAAAACATAAAGATGATCTCCCGACAGCAATAGTCTCTCTCTTGTCCCAGCAACTTCTCCTCTCACTCATGCACCCCAATGAGTGAGTGTGTGTGTGATAAATAGAGAGGCTCACTCTCTATTTATATTCTTTCTTTCACTTGAAACCCACTCCAACATGTCGACCTCACTTAACAATTAATTACTAGAGCCGACATCTCTAGGAGTGTCTAATAACCCTAGTGCTCCATAACTTGTGGGGACTTTGCCTCCTCCGACCAACAAGGAGGTTTATCCTTAACACAATGGTGGGGACTATTGCCCTGACTTACAATGACTCACCTATGGTCAACTTCTCTAGGATAGTCTAATGACCCTAGGGCCCCACAACTACGGGGACTTTAACCCTTGACCAATAGGAGGGTTACCCACAATGACTTGACATGACTTGTTACATTATAGAACCTCCCGATAGGAACATCGGGGCATGACATGACTCAAATACATTACAGAGACATCCCGGAATAAACATCGGGGTACAATACATAAGATATACGGATGAATACATTCCGAAGTTACAAATACATCAACATCTTCTACAAAAGTCAGATCTCGCAAGAGCCTAGGTTTCCCTTCCTAAATACCTCTGCTGGAAGATTTGGGTAACCAGAAACAAAGAACTGTTTGAATGGGAAGCCTCCAACCCAAGGAAAGTAATGCTTGTTGCAAAATTGTTGTGGGTGGAATCCTTAGTTATGAGGGGGATGAATCATATCAATAATGAGCCTCTGAATTATGAGGAAAGAGCGTGGGCAATTGACCTTCTTCAGTTGGTTACTAATAACTGGCACATGACAGTTAAAAGACCCAATTGTTTAAAATGGCAGCCGAGGATGAGCGAAGAAGGTTTTGCTAATTGGAGACTAAATATGGGTTGTAACTCCCTTCTCTTTGATGGGGCCTCTAAAGGCAATCTGGGGTTGGCTGGGGCAGGTGGAGTCATTTTTGATCTTGGAGGGAACAAGCAGAAGGACTATGCCTGGGGCTTGGGTAAGAAATCCAATAATGGGGTTGAGTGGCTTGCTCTAATCAAGGGGTTGGAGATTGCAAACAATTGCAGAATGGAGAAGTTAGCAGTCTATGGTGACTCGCTCATGGTCATAAGGGAATACTGATTGTTGTATAATAAGATAAAGAGTCCGATAATCAAAATGCATCACATCCTTATCTGTCTAGGTAGGGAGTTCAAATCCATTAGGTTCTTTCATATCCTGAGAACAAACAATAAGCATGATGATTTAATGGCTAACATAGGAGTTTTATTAGATTATGGAGAGCTTGTCTGTAATGAACAAAGGAAAGGAATAAGTTGGATCCCCTGAACTAGAGTTTATCACCAAAAGGAATCAGTCTCTATCACAATTTGCAGGTATGCATTACACTGTAAATGGAAGGTATGCTCAGACAGAAACTCCAATGACGACACAAGAAATTTGTTCTTGTAATCTTGCCACCACCGTTTCAGAGCTGCAGGCAACTGCTAAGTTCAATAGCAACACTGCTGCTCTTGTAAGCTGGTCTCCACCGATACACATGCGTAGAAGAAGAATTCAGATCTCCAATTCAAAAATGATTACCTCCTCATCTGCAAACAAGAAGGATAATCGAAATCCTAAATGGTTGGCTCGCTACCTTGCTGGAGGGAAAATTGACATCATGCGTCAAGATAAATTGGTGGTTGGACATGCAATCCACAATGTGTCTTCCTTGAGATCGAAGGTAGGGCAAGTAATCGGTGGTAGGATTTGCAAACGGTGGTCAAACTTGAGGTCTAAGGGGCAAGAGAAGGTGAAATGGATAGCGTGTTGAGATTGGAACTTCCCACGCGCTGACAACTATTTAAAAATCAATTTTTTTAATACCCAACAAGTGTCAAAAGAATGTGATAACAACAATGAGCATCCTTGGCATCTTGGCTATCGAGCTTCAACATGATGATTTTATATTAGCTATCTCTCCTATTAGTTTTTATAATGTATTGTTTTTGTTTACTGCTTCTTGGTCAATTTGTAAGAAGTTATAGCTTCCATAGAGTAGGGTTCTTTCGGGATAGCTACAAGTATGAGAAAGATGAGCAAGGAGTTTTGGATGTTGCCCTCCTGTGGGAGCAATCCATCTTCTGTGTGTTGTAACCTCGTTTTATCCTTTTTTAAAATACAAAATCTCTCAACGTTTATGTCAAAAAAAAATGCTTGAATCTTTTTTGATACACTAATATGTGTGAAGTATATTGTGTGACAGTGCATTTGCAATTGTGGCATACCGTGGCATGGATGTTTAAATAAATTCAGTAGTTATGATTTTGAATTTTTGAGTAAAAAATTGCATTTTATAATTAAATGTAGAGTCATTTGTTGATGCTCTTAACATATAAATCGCATCAGGGTGTATGACCTAGGAGCGCACCATATTTTAGAATTTGACCTCATGTCCATTTCTGGTTTACTTTATATTTGAAGCACATCAAGGCATATGCCCAATAGTGCACTGCCATACAGTGCATTGTATATGATGGCACAATTGGATGCCAATATTTATTTGAATGTGCCAGTACCATGAACTTTATTTTACTTTTTTAATATAAAATATATATATTTCTAATGAAATTTTAAGCCCCTAGTTAGTGTGCTTTATATTTCAAGTGCATCGGATGTATGTCATATAGCGTATCAATTGACTATGTGTCATATAAACGAATGCATCGAGGCATCAACATTTAGATAAATTCACAATTCATTCTTGATGAAAATTCACATCAATGTTAAGTGTGTTGGATATGCAAAGCACACCAATGCTTATGTGTTTAAGTGCCAAATGCATTTTTATTGATTTAGTAGCACTAGATAGAAAACCTCTGGTCACCTGCCTCCATTGGAAACATCTACTATAAGAAGACAAGGGAAATAATTTTTTGGGAGGTTCCATAAAAACCACCACTAAAAGGAGCTTTCCTTGTAGTGATCCCATCAAAGAAGTCTCAGGAATTGATGGGGAGCCCCCTAGTGGTTAATTTTGTGATTTGCTTATGCCTCACCAATTATTATAAGGGTTTCCTTGTTGAGAGGTTAGATTATGTTGAATTTGGGCTTGTGGAGTCATGATAGTGGTAAATTTCGAGGTGATTGAATTCTCGAATGAGAAGGATCCTTAGCCATCTCTATTTGGAATCAAATGCACCTATGATAATGATGTCAATGTGAATTTGAAGAAGGAAAAGTTGTACTTTGAGTTAAAAAAGCATGCTAATGGTATAACCCGTGGACCAAATCCATGGTCCTGGATACATTAAACCATCTGAGGGTAACATGAATAAGTCCATGATAAAAGAATTTACTATGTAATTTTTGGAAAGAGGGATGACTATGTGAACTGAACTCGAAAGAACATAGCCATGAACCATCTTTTAATATTTTGATTTGGTCATGCATATCAAATAGATCAAAGCAAATATGAGATATCCTCCCATATATGATGGTATAAGTGGCAAAGAGGCTCTTCTAGACCGGATGGAGAAAAGAGTTGAATCAAATAAAATGGTTTTAAACATGCATGTAATTGTACTCAAGGTTGTGCCAACATAATTATAGGAAACCCATAAAGATACCCTACAACAATGGAATGAGATCTAGCAAACTACAAGATAACGATTTCTTTTACTAGGAAAGTATTGGGTGTAAAATTCCCAACAACATCAACATTTTGTGTTCTAGGTCTTCAAACTCTACCACAAACAAACTAATATGAAGCTCCACATAGACAGTTATGTGAAATAATGGATGAAGGATGGGTTTCTTCATAAATATTGGACCCTTTGGTTTCTCTATGTGGTAGGACCCATCCCTTGAACTTGGTACCTACACGAGGAATAACTAAGTAGACAAAGGATTGGCTTGTCTTGCCACTTCCTCAAGTTTATTTGAAGCATCAATATCAATCCTCTCCAAGAGAAAAAGAAGAGGTACCCAAGCCTTTGAGGTATTTCCAAGTGATAGGATGAAGTGATGATAGTGAGGATGACCCTAATAAGTTGCGACACTTAATTTAAATAGGATAAACGAGATTGATGTGTGAAAGAAATTAGAGATGACTTGGATGAGTAAATGTATAAAGAGCCAATGAAGTCGAGGAATTTGAGTATTGCCACATAAGAACTCATAATCACCTTAGTTGATGATTGTTGGGAGAAACAAATAGTATCAAAGGTTGTAGCATTACTTATAGAATATGTTGATCTCTTTCCTAAGAATTTATTTGAGATGAAGGACATAACAAGCAGAGTCAATGTGAATGGAAATATAATTGAAGTTGAATGACAATCCTATTAAGAAGAGGTCATATGAGTTGAATCCGATGATAAAGTAAAAGGTCAAAGAAGGGATTGATTAAATGTTGGTAGTCAAACTCATACTCACAATAAAAGATTTTAATTTGATTAATTCAATTTTGATTTAAGATTAAAAGATGGAAGAAAGAAAGATTTGGGTATGTGTTGACTTTGGTGGGCTTAACCTTAATTGCAACAATGATTAGTTCCCGACACCATTTAGTGACTAAGTTGCAACTAACAAAGAGTACTCCTTTACTGATAGATTCTACCAATATGTACATATTGTCATACAAGATAAAAATAATACAACCTTCAAAACAAAAAGGGGGTCATGTGCTTGAAACATGATGCCTTTTCTGATATAAGAATGCCCTTGGTGTGTTATCCGAGATCATCCTTGCAACATTTTGTGATCAAATACATATGTTCTCGAAGGTTTATTTAGACATTTGGACAATGCACTACTTGTTCCACGATCACATTGCGATGCTTTGTCTTATGTTTGAGAGGTATTGACATATAAACCTTTAACTTTTTACCTTTTAATTTTAAAACTATTTAATTATAATGTAAATAATAACTTTTTAAAAATAGTCAAAAATTAATTATAAATCCAAAAAGCTTAGGTTGAAAACTAAACAAAATTAAAAATTAAAAAACAATTACATTTAATAATCATATTTAAATAACTTGTATAAAAAACCTTTAAAACTTTTTACCTTTACCCTTAGGTTCTACTACTAACAAAGTTACATTTTTAATTATAAGTTCTACTACTAACAAAGTTACATTTTTATAATTACCACTGGAAAATAAGAATGCTCCTTTAATTGAAATACTAATAAAAAATTAGTTTTAATTATAGGATTTAAAAATTGTTTTAAATATTTGATTTAAAAAATAAATTAAATATATTAACAAAGTTACATTTTTAATAATTACCAAATGCTCTTTTAATACTAATAAAAAAGTCGAAGGACAAACACATGTTGAGCATTGCAGGTTCTTGACAAAATGAAAGAGGAGCTGGAGAGGTATGCAACCTGTGTGAGGGAGCTGCAATATGCATGCGAGCATCCTAGTGCGTGGAGCTGGATCGTAGCCTCAAGCCTGCAGATCCTGGGTCTGACAGGACAGAGTCTCATGCTCTGAATGCTAATCATTCTACTAAGGACGTTGGAGGAGCTCTGCATTGCATGAGAGCTGCAATCTGCATGCAAGCAATCAGGTGCGTGGTACTGGATCATAGCCTTGAGCCTAGAGATCCTGGATTCTGACAAGATCATCTCTGAGTGTTGATTGCTCTGCATCTGCATCCTGCTTCTGCATGTGTTGAATGCATGCTTCTTTACAACCAACTTTGAATGATGTGACTCGGTTTGGTCCTTAGTGTTGCGGGCCTCAGATCTGGGCGTGGAAGGGCCAATGGGGATTGTGAGGGCGGGTCTCCTTCTGTCCCTCTCTCGCTGGTTTTCGAGAAGCTTGTCGTCGATCAAAGTAAAAGGATCTCTAAAGGAGCTCCTCCGAAGTTCGTTAAAAGGATTGAAGATGTTCCGATTGTAGCCCTGACACCGGAGGACATAATCTAGGTGACCCTCTTGCTAGTAAAGCGGGCGTTGATTGGGCAATTCACTGGGCTCTCGCCATCTCCAAAAAACACCAAGAGCTGGGTCCAGAGGAACTAGATACCATTGATCTTGAAGAATGTAGCATCCTACTAAGAAGGGAGAGGTTACTTCTTATTTGACTTTGAAGCAAAGGAGGAAAAGGAACTAATCTTCCAGAATGGACCTTATTTCATGAGCCCCCAAGGCCTCTATCTGGACAATTGGACATCGGACTTCGATCCAGAGGTAGACATTCCTAAGGCTGTCCCAGTCTGGGTTAGGCTCCCAAACCTCCTGATGCACTATTGGAACCCAAACTCGCTTAAAGCGATTGGGAATATGTTGGGAAGGTATATTGATATGGCAAGTCCAAAAGATCAATATGCCTATGCCTGCATCTGCGTAGAAGTGGATCTGGAAGCCGGATTACTGGAAGCGATCAAACTTACAGTAGGGAATTGGTATCATTTTCAAAAGCTGGACTATGAGCATCTTCCATTCAAATGTAGAGGGTGCCATGAATATGAGCATTTCTTCCGAAACTACCCGCAAAAGCAAGAGGACCAACAAGAAAAAGAGGATGGTTGGCAACCAACAAAGAAGGGCAAGACTAAAACCAAAAGTGGAGAAATGCAAAGGAAAGAAAGGGGGAAAAATGATTATAGCAAAGATCGCCGAAAGGTAAGGATAATGAGAATCGAAGTGGTCCCGGCACTCCAAAAGAGAAGCAATGCAACGGGAAGGGGAAGGATCTAGAAAAAGAAGCTAATCCATCATATCTGGATGAGAAAGACAATGCCCTTTTGATCCAGTCAAATTCAGGAGAAGAGACGGTAAAAGAAGGGGAAAACCAGGAAAAGTCAGAGGAGGAATTTGTCTCTGAGGAAGAGGAAGAAGAGGAAAGGGAAATAGAGATGGCTACCCCAAGCACGAAGAAGGCAAGAGGAAGGAAATAAACCAAGGAGGTACGCGAGTAAGCCACTTATAAAGGAAAACTGCAAGGCTCCCAATTAACCCTGGAAAAAATTCTCCGAAACACCAGAAACACTAGACAACAAGGGCAGCCCCAGAAAGGGATGCCATTAGCCGCTAAAAGTAAGTAATGAAGGTCCTCTCCTGGAACTGTAGAGGTCTGGGAAGAAAAGGCAAGGAAGAAGTTATGAAAGATCTGATAAGACTTGTTCAGCTAGACATTGATCCAGGAGACCAAGATGGAGAAAGAGGTTTTTCTCCAGGTAAGTGCAAATTTCTGGAAGAAAGGAGGAAGAATAACCGTTAGTTCAAGGGGTGCCTCCGAAGGATTAGGTACACTTTGGGATGACCATAAATTTAACATTGTTGATATCAAGCAGAGCCTTCATTGGATTCTTACTACATTGCTGCAAAAAGAAACTAATACTCAGGTAAGACTCTTCAACATATATGTGCATGTTGCTTATGCTGAAAAAAAGATTGTTGGAATCTTGTTTGTGATTAAAGAAATAATCTACTAGGAAATGTCATCATCGCCGTTGATCTAAATATCACTTTAAATCAAGCTAAAAAGAGAGGGGGATCGGTGGTCAGAGATCCAATCAAAGAGCATGTTGATGACTTAATTATGGATTGGGGCCTATCTAACATCATCCCCGCCAAAGGGAAATACACCTGGAGCAATAAGAGAGTGGGGCCAGGGCACATTGCTGCCTGATTGGATCGATTCCTAGTCTAAGATTCCTTTCTCCTGCTGGGAATGAATTCCTCTTCCAAAATCCTGGTGTTTGGAGGCTCTGATCATAAACCTATTTTGTTGGAAATGAGGAAAGATCAGAATTTTGGCCCCATTCCATTTCGCTTCAGTCCATTGTGGATCTCAAATCAAGACTTCATGGGAATTGTTGCCGAAGCCTGGACTGCCCCAGTTTCAGGCTCCCCTTTCTTCATTTGGGAAGAAAAACTCCGTAAAACTAAGAGAGCACTCAAGAATTGGGCCAAAACGTTAGAAACTCCATGTAAAAAGATAAATAATGTTGTGCTGATGCTGGAGACCCACCAGAGTGCTATGGAAACCAACTAGATCATGGAGGAGGATCAAAGAAAGGAAGTTAAGTTGCACCAAGAACTCCATGAGGCCTGTAGACAGGAGGTTGTGATTGGGAGATTGAAAGCCAGACATCTCTGGCTCAAAGGAGACCGTAATTATGGATTCTTCCATAAGCAGGCAATATCAAGAAAAAAATTTAAAATAGTGCAGTAGATTCACACCCAGGATCGTGTTATCCAGGACTTTGATGAGATTAAAATCAAAGCTACTTGACACTTCAACAAGATTTATTCAGTCGAGGACGACATCATTGCTAGAAGTGAGATCATGGAGTTAATTCCTAAAATCATCAAACAACACGACAATGACAGGCTAACCAAGGGAATCATGATTGAGGAGCTGAAGGAAGCTGTGGATGATATGAAGGATGACAAGGCACCTGGCCCAGATGGGTTCAATGTAAACTTCATCAAAGCTTACTGGGATATTGTTCAAAAAGACTTATTCAAAATGGTGTCTAAGTCTTAGAGATGTGATAAAATTGGTGGGAGTACAAACTCAACCTTTCTGGCTCTCATCCCCAAAGAGAAAGATGTGACCTCCTTTGATAGATTTCGACCTATCTCCTTGTGTAATATTGGGTACAAGATCATAACCAAGCTAATGGCTAGAAAGCTTAAAGAAATCATGCCGCATATCATCCCAGAGAATAAGGAGGTTTTATTAAGGGCAGGAGAATCTGGGATAATATTATCCTACTCCAAGAGGCTATTCACTCTAGCCTGAAGAATGTTGAAAAATGTATGGTGGTGAAGATTGACTTAGCTAGTGCATTTGATAGAGTCTCTCATCCCTTCCTCTTTAATGTTAAGGAAAGATATGGCTTTGATTCGAGCTTCATCAACTAGGTCAAATCCTGCATCACACTGCCCTGGATTGCCCCCCTTATTAATGGAAGAGTTGCGGGTTTCTTCCAAGCCACACGAGGACTTCGACAAGGATGTCCCTTCTCGCCTCTGCTCTATGCAATCCAAGCTTATGTCCTTAGTATCCAACTTGAGCAAGCAAGAAGGGACCAGGATTTAATTGGCATTAGTATGGCTTGAGGAACTAAAAGCATCAATCATGCTCAGTTTGTAGATGACACAATTGTGCTTGGAGGAGCTAGCCAGGTCATTGCCAGAATATTCAAAGCTGAATTGGATCACTATTGCCAAGCTTTGGGGAGAAAACTAAACCTTAGAAAGAGTTCAATCTACAGTTGGAATATGAACCCGAGAGAGATGTATGGAATATCTTGAATTCTAGAATTTGAAGGAGTTACTGTCTGGAACTCCTTTAAATACCTGGGGATCCCAATCTTCAGAAATAAGCCGAAGAGCTCGGACTGGAACCCTCTGATTGATAAATTCCAAAAAAGAATCCTTTCCTGGGTTGTTGTTTGGGTAAATTTGGCAAGAAATTAGTAATGATAAAAGCTGTTCTTAATAGTTATTCGCTCTATCAGTGCTCTATCCTGTTGGCTCCGCCCATAATTTTAGCAAAAAATAAAAGTATTTGAGATCCCTCCTTTAGCAAGAAGGGAAGCAAGGGGAAGGGAAAAAATTCACCCTCATCAGTTGGAAGAAAATCAAATTGCTAAGGATGGAAGGGGGTCTCTAGCTTAGAGATCTGAAAGCCCAAAATTTAGCATTAGGAGCTAAGTTGCTTTGGAGTCTGGTTGGCCAAAAGCCCTCCTAGAGCAGTAAGGTGATTTGGAACAAGTATTTTAAATGTCTAAGACTCCGGTCTCTGGATTCCATTCCCAAAATCAGCCAGGGATCTCCCATCTCCACTCTTTGCAAGAAGGCGTTGCCCATATTCCAGGAAGATCTATATTGGATTCTTGGCAATGGTAAACTGATCAAGCTATGGCAAGATCCAATCATGGGGAAATCGTTCCCACCTGTAATTCCATATTTCATAAGGTGGTTGGAGAGATAGGGAATCAATACGATGTGGGACTTATACAAGTGGAATATCGAGAGCCCCCACAGGTGGATCGGTTGGAACATGCTCGAATGTCCTCAGGAGCTCGATGGTGAGAAACATGAATTCATTTAATACCCCTCTGGTATTGCATTGGTGGCTAGTGGAGTAAGAGACTGGCGTGGATGGGGCAGTCAGGGAGTGTATACTTCTCCTATTGGTTACAACATGTATTATGCAGTTCCAAACGCTACCAATAATCCAGTGATCTGGAAGAAACTGTGGGATTCACCAATGCTGCCCAAAATTGACACATTGTATTGGACGTTGCTGCATGGTCGAATCCTCACAGGTGAGAACTTGGAGAAGCGAGGGATTGAGGGACCGTTTAGATGTCCATTGTGTCGGGTGAACTCATAAACTATCTTGCATCTATTTTTCTTCTGCCCCTATGCCATAGATGTGTGGGATCAGCTCACTATCCCGTGGTTCGGCAAGGTGGAGTTTCATGTTAATGACCAGCATTGGATTGTTAACTGGGAAAAAGAGTACAAAGGAGACTTGGCTAATAAAAAGGGAATTAAAGAGTGTTGGATGAAGCTGCCAAAGTTGGTCTGTTGGCATCTTTGGATAGAATGAAATCATAGAATATTCCAGAACATAGATCATTCGCCAGGGAAAGTTGTTACCAAGACTCAAGCTCTCATGGGAGAGGTTTTAAAAATCAACTAGACTGCCAGGAATAAAATCAAGATCAACGCCAATGAGGTTAATTGGATGCACTCCTTTAATTTTTCTGCTAATGACATTGAGCCAAGCCCAAAGAAGCTAGAGATTTGGGAAATTAGATTGGATAAATATCAGTTTGGAAACTGGATGAAAAAGAGGAAGATGTTCAAGTTGTTCTTCGACGGTGCCTCTAAAGGGAACCCCGGGTTGGTGGGAGGTGGAGGAGTCGTTATCTGTCTAGAGGGAAATATAGAAGTGGAATATTTCTGGAAGATTGGATTGGACTCCAACAACATGGCTAAAGCATACGGGTTGTGGCAAGGCCTTAAGCAACTGAAAGAAAAAGGAGTTGAGGAAGCTATTGTCTTTGGAGATTCTCGATTAATAATCTAGGCGCTAAATGGTGCTAGTTAGAGTCGAAATTTGAGATTGGCCAGATTGGTTAAAATAATTAAAGCTCTCTCTAAGACCTTTCGGAGACTAGAGTTTTATCATATTCTTCGTGAGCTTAATGACTTGGCAAACCTGGCTACAAATAAGTCAAGGGGATTAAGCAAGAATGAGGTTTCGGTAAACCTTTTATTAACCTTAGTTATTCCTCCATAAGAAGCTAGTTTTCGAGTCTGTTGTTTTAGTCTAAAGGATTGCTCGGACTTGTTAGTAGGAGTAGTTGCAGACTTTAAGGATCTGATTTTCTCAAAATCAGATTGATGTATATCTCTTTTATTCCCTCTTAGAGTTTTCTATAATATAATCGTTTTTGTGAAAAAAAATACTAATCAAAAAGTCACTTTCAAATATAAGATTTAAAATTTTGGTTTTAAATATTAGAGTCAAATAATTAAATAAAACATATTAAATCTTTAACAATTATTAACTTTTTGCAAATTCAAAAACCCTAATGTTTTATTAACCTAATAAACCGACCTAATTTAGAAAAAAATATATATATATATTTTTTAAAACTTATCTAATCTTTATTTATAAAAATTTTGGGCAATGATTATTCTTCACCAAGCTTCAATTGGTCTCCTAAAGATGATCTCACAATAGAGATCGAAACGTTGAGAATAGTAAAAAACTTGAACGCAGTTCCACACCACCGACCAATTTGCTCCTGCGTATGTATTTGTTTAATCATCTAGAGATTTCATTGAAGTTGAAGAAGTGTAGACTTTTAAATCCTTTTGGGATATTATTGGACCATGTGATCCGGCATGACGATGTTCCTATTGATCCAACCAAGATCGTTGTGATAATTAACTTGCCAACACCCACCAATGTTCGCACCTCATAGTTGACACTAAGGCATTTTGAATTTCATAAGTGGATCATATGGGCTATGCCACTCTTATAGAACTCATGAAGTATTCACCAAAGAATACATAGACCATTGTCCAAACAAAGGAGTGTGAAGCCTCCTTTGATATCTTAAATGAAAAGGTGGTGAGTGTACCAATCACAGTTTTCCCTAATAGCGGACTTGAGTTCCATGTAGACATTGATGCTTCAAGTATTGCACTTGTGGCAATCTTGGTACAACACATGAGAAAAAATCTTAGATTACAATTTTTTTTTTCCTAGGATGAAGTTGCCTCAGGTATAATGAGACTATGTCACCAGAGAATAAGAAATCCTAGTCATGGTGTATGCCTTATAAAAATCTAGACATTCCTTGGTTGGGATGCACTTTAAGTTTTTAACAAACTAATATACCTTAAATTTCTTGGTTAACACACCCATGTTAAAGGATTGCATTTGTAGGTGGTTGTTCCTATTTCTAGGTGCTTGATTTCAAGATAATTGTTAAACCAAGGAAGCACAACATAGGTCATGGCCATCTCTATGTCACAATAAGCATACATAGTTAGTTGAAATTGAAGTAGTCCAACAACAATTTACAAAAATGTGGCCTGTGGTGTAGGTTGATGATTCGAAGCTTAATGATATGGGCGATGATATGAAACCTTCTACTTTTGTCGAGAAGTTCCGTGCTTCTCCATTGTAGCTTAAAGAGTAGAAGAAAGTCTCACAACTCCAATTAGATCCAGATCGATGTTGTGGTAACTTCAAGACTCAATAATTGATGGGGTATGTAGAACCCTTTGGTCACTCAACTCAAGCACTCTAAGGTGCAACTCCAAGTTAGGATAGAATAAACCAAGGTCATCCATTCTACTATCCAAAACTAATTGGACAATAACAAGATTATAGAACAACCTACAAATGGCATCCAATGTAAGAGAAATAGTTGTAGTAGCAAGCTTATATCTAATTGATCCTGAGTAGCAAGTTGAGCTCTAGGTAGAAATCCAAAAAGAAAATGAACAAGTAGAGGTTCTATTCTAGTTTTATCCAAAGGCATGAGCATAGATTTGACATTGTCAATTAGTTGTAATAGAATGTTATCAAACACTGCAAGCCAAATGTCATTGTTGAGTTTCACTAGGTCACAATGGAGTAAAATGAGACAAACCAAATTGGATCAACACTGGGTGAAAGCCTTTTTTGCTAGGGTGCACCTCCTTTTGTCAATGTGGCAACCTAAAATACAGCCTTTAAGTAGTGTAAGTAAGATGTGCTACATGTTGTTTTGGAGTTCCCCTCTTTGTTTGAAAGGAAATAACAAGATGCAAGTTCTGGTGTTGAGAAGAAAGAGGAGGGAAGTAAGAGTTGATTCAAAGGCTAGTCAATAGGTGTGGTTGTGGTTTGTTGGTCTATTTTTTTTAGGTAAGAAATTGTTGGTGTGTTGTTAGTAGGTGGCGCTAGGTCAATAGGTAAGACCAATAATTAATGACATATTTTTGGGGAATTTAAAGCCAAGTTGCATGCGAAGTCAATGGAAAGGTTGTTGGAGTAGGGGATAGGTCTTGATGGAAGTGATTTTGAGTTTCCATGAAGGGGAACAACTGAAGCCAATGTACGTCATGTTGGAGTAGGTAGTGGAGAGTAATGACCATTGGTCAAACAACCAACCATAAAAGGAAGTTTGAATTAATTTTCCCACCCAAAGGTGGTTGTTATATAATGTAAAGATCAAGGTTAAGATTGGATTGATAGTTTTGTTAGTTGTTTAAATCTCAATGGTCATGGATTTGTTTGTTAGTTTATGGGCAATATATGAGTATGTTTATGTACTTTAGGAGATTAGACTAAATGGAAGTAATGTTGAGTGCGATGAATAATAAAACATATATGGTCACACCCTTTCAATGTTAATAGTCTTGCATTATCTCAAGTTTAGACAATGGGCCCTGGGTACTACTTTCCTTATAACAAGGGATTAATATGTGTACGCTAGACTATATCACAATTGTTGGACACCTATGTTGGCCTTGGATCGGATTACGGGCCAACAAGGCTAGTTGGTTGCCATAAAGTAAAACACCAAACAATGATATAACAATCCTCGTGTCAGGTTCGAGCCCTGAGCATCAATGATAAGCTTGTAAATAAAGGGGATTTTGCTCCATCCATCATTATCTTGCTAACCATGTTACTTCTTTGTTTAAGTGGATAACACTGATCTTTATTAGGCCAAGAAGGAGGTGGTCAACTAAGACTTTCGCATTCATTGCATTATCAAACAAGATGATCAACTCTATGGCATGGATAACTGCTAGACTTATGGGAATGCACTAAACCAAGAGGAGAATGAACACATGGAAGGACATGTCTTATAATGCTAGGAGTCACTCCCTAGTGTTCCAAAAGGCTATAAAGACGCCTTAGCTGAAGCTCCACCTCGCGACCTTGCATATAGATATGCAAATGGAGGTGACGATACCTTAGAGCATATTTATATTTGGTAAACTTGCAATAATGATTATCATTTTTAATCACACAATATTTCATTTTTCATAGCTGAAAACAAAATTTATAGCCTTATTTTATTGTACCTTTAAAAGTTTATGTATGAATACTCTTTATAACCCATCTTTGTCTCACCACTATTATGTATGTGGTGTTATTCACAACCCAGATAATTAGTGGGGGATTACTACGTAAGTGGGCATAACGATTAAGAACATATGTTTCCTCCTTAGAACTCACAAATGTGGGGTATGCACACTCAAGAGGGAGGAACTCCCTTATTTCACAAATAAAGGAGTCTCAAATGCCATAACCATAATTCTACTTGATTGATAAAAACTTTTACTATAAAGATTTGACCATAAAAATATGGCCCATTTTAAAAAGATCATAAAATTATGAAAAAATAAATAAATTAAAAACAAAGTTATGCCTTAAAACTAAATTTAAGCCGACTCACTCAAACTAAATAACATAAAATATTTGAAAATGTAAATAGAAGAATGATATTCAGTGCAAATCCAAAGCTGTTTTTCCGTGCAAAACGGTATTCGCTTTGGGCCACAATGATATATTGTTAAAAATACCCAAAAGAGAAATCATACAAAGTTGATATAAATGGTTAAAATTTATATGTCAAAATACCAGCAGGGAGGAAGAAAGTCTCACGGCTGATGTATCAGGCTCCTCGGCTCTTGAAAACTTCAACAGAAGTATTTCAAACTTTCGTGGCATTTGAACGGCTGACATTGTGTCTCAGGAGTTTTCATCAGGGTTTGAAGATACATCAAACTAGGAGGAAAATAGTGCTCTGCATCTACAGTCCATAGGATTTTTGAGGAGGGTTCTGCAGATAAAATTTGGCGGCACATTTATAACTATTTTGAACATCACAATGGGGGATTTTCTCACTTCTTCCCATCGGGAGCGCTGGATGTTCACAGCCGCGGATATTGTACGTTCTTCCCCTTTCTCTCCACTGGCAATTTCATAATTTCAGTAGATTATTTTCACCGCTGCTTTTATTCACAGAAGAAACAAATTTTCATGAAATTGGCCTATTCCTGTTTCGTCAACATTTTATTTTTTTGAACCCAATTTAATGACGGTGTGCATTTTTAATTCAAAGGCCATCCAGTAATGTTTTGGAGAGCAATGAACATCAGATTTTTTGTTTTTTGTTTTTAAAGAAATTCATACTATTTATCTATTAGTGGTTTAAAAAGTTGGAATGGACGAGCAATGCTTAAACCGAGTTTCCACAGTGTTTTCAGAGCTCTGAGGTAGAACGACACAAGGGAGTTATATATATATATATATATACTTGCTTTGTCTTATCACAATGTGGCTAGTGCGCCTTACCTCAATCTGGGAGAAATTGTCGATGTAGAACATTCACTTCAGGTTCCTTTGACGTATCCACCAGCTATAGCACAAACATGAACTTGTTATTGGAGAGACTTAAACCTTGAACCTTGGTGGAGGCAATATTAACACTACTCTTTAACCCAGAATATAATATTCAAAAGCTTTGTTTAGCAGTACAATTTCTAAGCATCAGTAGTGGCTAGCTCTTTCCAATTAGTGAATTTGGGTAAAAGACTGTAATGAGAATTCTGTGTTGTTTAACTGTCATTGAAGCGCATACTAGTCAATTGAATATGAATATGCAGATTTAACCTCTAGTTTGAAAATCATACTCAATCTGTAAATTTTGAAGGTATTAGAGAGTATCTGAAGTATTGACAACAAAGAAAAATAGTGCCTGGAGAGCGATGCCTATGGTTTGTTTTAGGTTAACAATGATATTACAAAATTTGAATAACACGATGGAAAACAGTTTAATAAAAAGAACTACATGGTTAGAATATGCTTTACATTCAGGTTTGATATCTCCTTGTTGATCTTGGTGATTATCAACTATAGGTTTGGACAGATGAATAATCAATTGTTTCTTTGTAAACTTTGTCAATTTTATGTGAATTCAGGGCTTCTTTAACATTTTTTGTTTAGATTTCTTCTTTCATGCGCTTTTTTTTAGGCTATTTATTGAGAGGAACCTTTAGGGGAATTTGTGGAGGAAGAACTAAACGGAGGGAAATTTATTAAAGGGAGGGACACGGGTGTTAATGCACAAGTTATGTAATCGTTGATGGCAATACAGTCATGCTACGGTAGAGACCAAAATCATTTGGAAACTATTTAGTACATTTGCGTCATAATGAGCAGAACCTGCCAGTATCCAGTGGTATAATTGCCCTCGCCTTTGTCTAAATAGAAAAGTAGTCTCAAATTTAAGCATAAGTAAAGGAACAGCGTTGAAAAGATGATATCCTCAGAATTTGACAACAACGAACAAAAATGCCTGCAAGAGCTATGCATTGTGTGAATAATAAAAAAAGCTGTTCGAATAAAAAGCTGAAAAACATATTTTTGAAAATAACTATATGTTTAGATTTTGTTTTGCATATATGCTTGTTGTTTCCTTGTTGGTCTTGGGATTCTCAATTGTGGTTTTGGAACTTGGAGGGTGGGAGAAGTAAATAGTCAGTTGTTTCTTTGTAAGCATTGCCAATTTTATATGAAAATAGGGTTCTGTAACATATATTGTTAATTTATTATTCTATGCCCTTTTTGGGGAATTCACTAAATTGACAGTGAGAAATGAAGGGAGGGAAAGTTACTTAAGTTATAGCAAAAGCTCGGGGGAGGTACAAGGATGTTAAAGCACAACTTATGTAATTGACAATGGCAAGACAGTCATGCAAGGTTAAAGTCCAATTCATTAGCATAAATATTGTAAAGCGATTGAGTACAAGATAATCAGAAAAATTAAAAAACTAATTGACCTAATTTTACTAATATTTTAGATGTATGTGAATGTTATGCGGTTTGTTCACCATTTAAAAAGCAATATATACAACCAATGATGGCCCTAAATGATCCAAGATCCAATTTTCGACAAGTTGAATACTTTGATAACGAATTCATACCAATTTGGATTAATCTAGTGTGATAGTCTTTTAAGTAATGTTTCATCGTGTTCATCAAAATAGACTTTGTTGCCTCTACCATCTAGTCTGTTTAGTCCATACAAATTCAGGATATTGACTAGTGGGTTTACAGGATGGCATAGAGTATGTGGGGCCATCAAATGTTGTTAAGGTAATTATATTAGAAGACTATTTGTCTTGAGCAAACAAAAGCACATTTGTTGGATTTGTTTGCAGGGGGACACGCCCAAATATTTAGATGTCTATTTCAATTTTCAAAATACAATTAGGTCAGAACCGTATATTTTTTTTTATTCCTGGGAAAAAAAGCATAATTTCATTTCATCCTTCGAGAACAAATTTACATTTTGTAGATACACAGCTTGTGTATTCAGAGAGGACCATGAAGATCCAAACAGAGAAACAAACAAAGGGACAAATGTTCAGTCCCTGCCAACCACATATATCCACATTACATCTGAAGAGATATATCAAGATTCCAACCACATACTGAAATATGGTCCCATGGTTTTCAGAACATGTTCAAAGCAAATATTCCAATAAATATATACTGCAGTACCATAATCAAACTGAAAGTTCCAAAACTGCCAAAAAAGATAACAAAAAGAGACCACCGAGCCAATATCCAGAAGCCAAAAATATAATAGAGATCATGGCTGATCAGCCCTTTCAATGAAGGGTCTATGATAATTTTCTTGAGCTGCACCGTCAGAACCGTATATATCAGTGAAGGGGATACAATTACACAGATTTACCTTCGATGACATTGCTAGTTTGAGAATCATAGTCGACATATATATCTTTTTCTTTGGGAGATAGTGCTTATATATAGTCTAGGACACATTGCAAAGATAATCACATCTCCAAACAAGACCAAGACTAGTGAAATGGATCTATCAAACCCTCGATAAAATCTGCACACATCTCAACTCATTGATCGTGAAATACCAAGCTTGTGGTAAAAGTAAAATAAACCTGTAAAGGATTATTGAAACTGAAATATAAATTACAGCAACATATATTTCACTTATGCCCAACCAAATACATAAGACAGCCCAGGAAAATAAACACTGAACAAATTCCCTTCAAGGGAACTATGTTTCCAGCTCTGAGGGCGCAATCCCCAACATATACTTTATAAACATATTTGAAAATAACTTATAAACAACAATTTGTTACAGCCACAAATCTGCCTTCTCAACTTCTAGTTACTTGTCAAAATGCACATCACTCACTATTTTGTTAAATCAGCATACTTAACCAGTGGTCCAGCACTAGAACTACTCAATCGCCATGAGAACACAAGCTGAAAATCTAGTTTGCAAGTACACTTATATATACAACAAGTGAAGTTACAAGAACATACCAATATCTTATCACAAACTGGTACAAGATGTCTGTCAAACTTATCACAATCTATGACTCCAATGCACCCAAACCCTAGCTAGGGCATCCACCATCAACAATAAACCTTAACCAAAAAATATGGCCTATAAAGGCATTGCACCAAGCTACTCCTAGCCACTCCAAAGGTTCAACAACAAGCAGGCATCGACACCAACAAGTCCATTGTTGATCTTTGTCCAAGCTTCCATCACAAAGCTCTCGAAGCCAAGTGCTCCAAGTCTTTTTTAGGGTTTCTTTGCCAAAAACCTTTGGTCCTTCTCACACAAGGACAACAACCCGAACACTTGCATCAACACTTGCATAAACCCAAGTGCCTTCCTCCCTTGCATCAACACTACTGCAAACATTGAAGAGATATTCATCAACAAGATACAATGATCCAATGAATTGAAATGCTGTTCCAATGCTATTTGTTCATCCTATGGTTTGCATCCCACAAATCCTATGTCTTCTTCTCATGCATCATACAGGCACCAAGACCTCTAAAGAATTTTACAATGAAATATCTAGAGAAAATCGATATAAGCTCCAAGTTTTCTTCAAGCTAAGTGTCACACTAAGCTCCGTGGAAGCCTCTAATCTAAGTTACCTATGCCTCCCCACTCCTTGCTACTTATTCTCTTATCGAGATATCCGAGAGGCAATCTGGGTGATGAATACCAGCAAAGCAACAGACGAGGAAGGCTTCCAGGCATAATTCTTCAAGCATGGTCTCAATGCTTTGGATTGGCACTTGGTTGATATGTTCAACCATGTGGTCTGTATAGGTTTCTTGCAGCCTTGGTCATACCACACTGTTGACCTGATCCACAAATCGGGCTCTAGTGTAGATCTTGATAACTACAAAACAATCATGATTGGCCACGCTTTCTCAAAACTCTATTCTATGGTCCTCCATATGAAGTTTTCTGGGAGCTTCAGCTCAGGCAACTTAGAGCTAGAGGATAGGTTGGATTCTGATGGGCATGCCAGACCATTGAGCACATTCTTACATACTGGGCTGTCATTGAGAAGGTTGACATTGCTCTTTGAAAGTCTATTGTTGCTTTGTAGACTTTTGGAAAGCATTCAACTCCGTTCCTAGGGAGGCATTGTTCTAGAGGCATAGAGATATTGGAATTTTTTAGACCCTACTTTCCACCATCATGTGCTTGTACGAGACCGTTCTTAGTCATCTCCGCACAACCTATGGGGTAGCAGATTTTATTGGGAGTATCATTAGGGTCAAACAAGGTTTCCCCTGTTCCACGCTTTATTTGGGATCTATAGTGATGAGCTAGAGTCCCTGCATGAGACATCCAGGACAACGATGGGTGCCTTCTCCACCAGGTCTTGATTTCTATCTTGCATTCCACTGATGTGGTCCTCAAGGTCTCATCTCCAGAGGGGTTGCTTAAATGAAATCTAGGTAGCTTAAAATGAAACTTTAATCAAAACAGATCTAAGTAATCTACAAATACACGCTGCTGGAAATATGACTAACACATAGTCACGAATTTGTCCTCCTTAAGACTTCATTTGTATTAAATAATTAAAATAACTAGAAAAGAAAACTACAAAGCAATATCTCAAATCTGGAAATGAATTACCTCACTCACATCCATGCCTTTCTCTTATAAGAGAAGAAAGGGTAGGTTAATAAAATAGAGCACACCTGTAGTGCACCTGGGCTAAGAATAGACAAACCCTAAGCTGCCTAGAAAAGTTTGCCTTTCCCACATGCGGTGCTTCCTAAGATAGAGCACCCAAGTCTTGGACACATTAGCTATTTCTGGAACCCTTCTATCCTAGGCCTCTATTCCATATACAAACAACTGCTAAAATACCACTTATACTAATTCTGGAAAATCAAACTCTAAAACAGAAAACATTTCTAAGATAGGAAAAACTAAACATAATTGAGCCTCTACAGATGGCACATAAGACTAAAAGACCTTCTATAGGCCAAACTGATATGGTGTTTCATTCCCACAGTCATCTCTATCATGCACAGGAACCGAGGACTAATCTGATCTGCAGTGAATGCTGAAGTACACCATCACTGCTGGGGAACACAGACTGAGTAGCACATAGGTAAAGTTCTAACAAGTGCTGCCCATCAGCGTCCCATTACCAGATTCATTCCAATAGCCTTGACTGAGACGTTCAGTGGATGGTTAGTGTCTGCCCATGATCTCACAGCCCATTTTCCCTAGGTCCTTTCTAGATTCTTTATATGACATCGACAGACTTTATATGGGTTCTTTATTGGTGACTGATGGTGATGGGTGTCATTTATCCCTCCACTGCTTCTAATATTTCCATGTATGATGCTGATATTGAGCTAGGGTTTTGCTGTTATATCTAGCCCTTGCTTCTCTTCTTTTTTTCTTTCTTTCTGACATTACTTGATCGTGCTTTATCATGTATTTTTCAAGGTGCTTATTGCTGATTGTACTTTTTTATTCAGTCCCATTGACCTATCTTTTTGGTCATTTGTTGGACATTAATATAATTGTCTTATCTTATATTGTATTGGCACTTCTGAACTATGTCTAAGCAAGTTAGTGGGCTTGGACTCTTGGATATTCTCACACAGCGGAAGATTTTGGCAACAAAATAGGTTGTAAGATGCCTTCAAGGGGTTGCCCCATAGAGGTCTCCTTGCAAGGTTCGAGGGAAGTTTGAACTTTGTGATCTTATTAGGTCTCCCCAGGAATGGTTTGTGGGTGTTAGTTTTTAAGCCTTGGAGGTGCCTTCTAGCCATGGTGCATGTGTTACAAACTTGGGGGTACCTTGCAGTTGCAGCAGCAGTCTGTACAGCCTCTGTTAGGGCTCAGTCTTCAGTACTGTATGGTGCATTTACTATGGAAGATAGTTTTGTGTTATAAAGGGACCGCAGGTCTAATTTTAGCAGTCCAGATTTAGAAGTTTGCTTTCCCAGTTTTAGGATTTTTTCTCTCTCCAGAATTAGCTGCTTTTATGCTTTTGAGTTTCCTTTTCGGATTTGGGGAAATTCTGTTTGTAGATTTCTTTTGTCTAGATTTAGATAAAGTGCATGAGGAAAACTTAGTCTTTGGGAGAGGGTGTAGATCCAATGGAGGTTAGTCCTCTTGCTGGAGTGCTTCATTAAAGACAGTTCCTTCATGCAGTTTGAGAGTGCTAACCCCAAGGCCATAATTAAATCAAGGGTTGGGAATTGATCGAAGGGTTGGATCTGCTTTTATTGTAAACCCTAGACAGCTCAGGTTAGGGTTTAAGTAGTCAGTTTTACTTAAGTTCAGAGTGAGGATGTAAGGTTTGTCTACAATATTGTTATACTGTTTTCTGCCATAATAAACAGTCATGTGATGTGGGACAGACCTGTGAGTATTCTGTTATATATTTTCTGCAGTATGTGTTTCAGTTTCTAGCATTCGAATATAACTGTTTTGGTAGGTTGTAAAGTTTAAAGTTACCTAGGGTTCGAGGAGATTCTTTGAATACAAAATCTGTTACCATGATCTAGAAAATCTAACAGTGGGATTATGATAGTGGTGGATGAATTAATTTGAGGAGTCTTTTCTCACAAACATCTTTTAGATTAGGATAGATCCATTATGAGGGAGTTGCAATCACTTATTGTTGAGGAGAATTTGCCTAAGTTCCTAATTGTAGAGATTGGCAGTGTTCCTATAACGATATGATTTCGAGTTTAGCAATAGGAAGCTTATAATATTGTGTATAAATGTGTGCTTTTGCCCTTGGTTTAAAGAAGCTGTGGGGTAGCTTATATGATGCATTTTGATGAATCACTAAGTTGAGCGATGTTTGGTTTTATAGGGTTTCCAATAACTTGATAGCATTTGCATAGTTTGTGATATACCAAATACTACCCACCAATCTTGGATTGTCCAAATCTGTATTGCCTAAGTTCCTAATTGTAGAGATTGGCAGTGTTCCTATAACGATATGATTTCGAGTTTAGCAATAGGAAGCTTATAATATCGTGTACAAATGTGTGCTTTTGCCCTTGTTTTAAAGAAGCTGTGGGGTCACTTATATGATGCATTTCGATGAATGACTAGGTTGAGTGATGTTTGGTTTTATAGGGTTTCCAATAACTTGAGAGCATTTACAGAGTTTGTGATATACCAAATACAACCCACCAATCTTAGATTGTCCAAATCTGTATTTACAGACGACATGTGCCCACAATACAGGTAGCTAGAGACAATCAAGCACCTATTTTGGGAGTGGTCTTTTGCTAGAATGTATTGGAAGAGTGTCCACTATGGATTCAACTCTCTCCTTTAGAGATTCATTGATTCACGAGTTGCCTTGCTTGGTGATGGCAAGACATTAGTGGTGAGCCATTACATTGGTCTCTGACACAGTCTCAGGATCATGACTTTGTATGCCCTATGGCCTATTTGTTGTAAATGTGTCTTTGAAGGTGTTGTTGGGTTTGTTAAGGGTTATTTAGAAGAATTGTGTTTGATGTTTTTTTTTGCCCTTGTCAGGGCTAAGGATTATTTATGAAAAGGAGATACTAGGGACTTCTTTGGCAGGGCTCAGTCTGACCTCATTGTTGCCTTGGCAGTAGTGATGTAGGCAAGCTCTTCTTTGTATTTCTATTTGTGCTATATTGTATAATATAAGTAGTAATTAATTTTTTTTAACCATTATGTTTGTTTTCCAAGTAAATACTTTGAGGTTTAGTAGTGTAAAAGTAAGAAGCATAAAACCTGTGTCATATGTGTAAGGATATTATGCGAGCTGCAGATTCCAGTGAGCCTTGATTGGTTCCTTGGTTTGACTCTCGTAGAAGAGGATGCCTATATGAATTCTTGCTACAAACCATTATGTTTGTTTTGGAAAGAATGTTAAGGTTAGTAGTTTATAAGCAAGAAGCATAAAGTCTGGGTCATATGTGTGAGTATATTATGCTAGCGACAAATTCAGTAAGCCTTATCTTGGTTGGTTCCTTAGTTTGATTCACTCTCTTAGGAGAGGATGCCTGTAAGAATTCCTATTGCAAAGCATTATCCTCTTCAGTAATCCTCTTCTTTTTGTATATTAGAAATTAATAAATACTTTGATTTGAGCCATCAACTTCCTTAATCCCCATATCAACTATTCCATCACTCATGCATTTCCTAATTATATTCATGGCATGATTTTATGAACTAGTTAGGTATGCTATATATGATTTTATGAACTAGTACGTGATTTTACTTAGAAGAAATGAATTCCAGTTTTGAGTGTCTAACAAATATCAAGTTTTGGATTTTCTTTATTCTTGCCTTTTAATTGTTGAAGTTTCATTGGAGGAATTTATTTTAACAAAAACAAAGGCTTTCTTGTTTGATATTCTCTTGCCTTAAAAACATAATGATATTGGATTTTAGTATCATTTTGCAATGGTATCCTTAGCCAACCCTTTAGGTCACACTCGTTGTCGGTATGCATGGGTTTTAGATCTTTTGGAGTTTGTTGGTATTGTGATGGGTCGACTTCCCTCGTTTAGATGCTCTTTGGATGTACCTGGCCACCTCTTATACCTACCAGGTAGAAGATGAATAGGATCATTTGAACGATATCCATAGTTAGTTTGTGTAGGTCACCTGGATCAACCCTCAAGGTGGGTTATGCTCGAAGATGGCCTTCTACACGAAACGCTACACAACTTCGAGAGATAGGCTCGTTGTTTGGTCCCATTACACATTTTTCCATTGGGTGCATGCTTTTTGTATTCCCTTGGGCTAGTTCCGGGTAGGATTTCATAGACTGGGGTGAAGACGGGTCACCAGATTGATCGATTTGATAAGATCTATTAGGTTTTCCATCTTTAGGAGGTTGATTTTGAGGAGCACTTCATTTTTTGTTTCCCTATTTACTACAATAATTGAGGGCAATTCCACTGTCTTTTTAGGGTTCTTTAGACTCGAGCCAGTTTCTTTATGTATCTCAACTAGTGTTGTTTGGCCTTATGTATAGTCCTCTTGTTATGCTCCCTCATCCTTGAGCCATATCCACATCCTAGACCAGCTTCCACTTAGCGGATCACTTCCTTTTCATGTTGCTCCCTTCTACTATGGGGCACCAAGAGGTAGACATATAACAATCTTGTCTCCAACCTTAGATTTGTGAAGACCCTAAGGACAACCTCCATTTCCTCGAGACCTCAATAACATTGCCAACCTTGGTCCCATACCAACAATTAACCAATATCATCTAGATCATAGAGGCCCCCCCCCTCCTTTAGGCAACAACACATTACATGGGCAAACTCCTCTTATAGGTTTTCCTCTAGATAGACTTCTATGTTGAGATTCCTCCATTTGGCCTCGAATGCTAGGAGAGATTGTTCCAGAGGACCATGACAAGCTTGTACTATTTGTATCACAGATTCTAGATCCATTCTCTTTGTACATCTCACTCTCAGATCGAATCTTCATCTTTGGAGTTGGTTTTTCGAGATTTAGATTAGGTTCATACTTTACTTTTTGCATCTTGCTTTTCATAAGAGTTGTTTTAGGGCTCCCACTTTGTATTGACATCATTTTATACTCAATAGTTCCTTTGACCTATTTTTTTGTCCATTCATTGGACATTAATAAAATTATCTTATCTATTCATTTTATTTTATGGAAAAATGCATCTCACATTTCATTACTAAACAATTAAAAGGTCCATCAATAATGACACATCATGAAGCCAACATGTGATCACATAGAATTCCCTTCATAAGCAAGAGAGCTAGCATCTCCACTCGGGCTTCTATCTCTAGAGATTCTATGCCTTTCCTGAAAATGCCAATCCTGTCAGTTCGATCACATCTTAGATGCTTTTATTTACCTGTGAACCATCCATTTGTTTACCCAAAAGGCCCCCTTTCCAATGAATAGGGGCATAGGAAGATGAATGTACTTAGCAACAACCCATGCCCAAATTGTTTGGCATGTTTGTAGTTGTGTTTAAAATGCTTAACAGTTTCAACATTGTGACAGACCATGCAACAACCATCTATAAGAACAGAGTGATGTAGCTTATCTTAATCTCTAAACTGTCAAGGAGGACCAATCACATAAACACTCCAGTCTTAGAAGAAGAATGGGTCTGCTAGATACTTTGAAACCTCTTAAGCTGTCTCGTTTTATTGCCTTGAATGGTCCATTTCTTGTTAAGATTATTTGGAAGGGGATAATTTGCCTGGAGCTTAGAACATAGTTCCTTGGTTCTTTAATCCATGCAGGACTTGCTATGGGACCATTTCCAGTCTTTCCAAATAGGTCCATGAACATTCAAATTTAACTTGAACATGTTGTCATCTGCATTTTTTTATCAAAGTGCAGTGAAGATTGGTTTGTCCCTAGCTTCGATCCTTGGAATCCGGTTGAGAGTTAACAGGAAATGGACTATTGAGTTTGGGCTAACTTAGGATGTCCTCCATGTAAACTACCTAGCATGGAGGCACTTCTATCAGCATAGGAAGAGGGTAGAGAGTGAGATACACTTTGCTAGGTGTCATGGATTCATCAGTGGAGACATGCAGAGAGTTAAGTCACTTTTGCAGTTGCATGCAAAAGTGCATGCATGCATTTTTTAATGTAGCAACATGATTTTTGCATGAGATTGAAATGAGGGTTTTAGAAACCTAATTTCATTGAAAGATTATAAAAGGACTTTCGGGATGCAAAAGTCATTATCTTTTGTGAGCATCAGGAGATCAGAGCAGTTGAGAGAGTTAGTTGTTCTAGGAGGTTGAACCGTTTGAGATAGTTGGGACGCATTCCAGAGAGATGTGGAGGACAAATCTTCAGAGAGTGAGGAGTCTTTTCATCTTTGCAGTGAGAGATTTCACTTGTTTTCTTCAGAGATTGAAGAGAGTAGCTGAGCATCTGGAGTAGAGGACGTGAGCAACAACACGTCACACGTGTGGGAGTTGCTGCACACATGTTGAGGTTGAGAGGGCCCAAAGAGCTGAGGGTCTTAATCAATGACCGAGGAGAGGCCATTAAGGTTCATTCAGAGTCAGACTGAGAGTAGAACAGTTGAGACGTGCCTCCGAGGAGAGAGGACGCAACTGTATAACTGGGGGACGTTTTTAGTGATTGAGGACACAACTCATCTTCCAGAGCATATCTGAGTAGTGCAGAGAGTTGAGGAAGCAATTTTATGAGGATTTTACACAGAGAGGACAACATCCAGTGATTGGCAGAGTTTGAGTTGAGAGTTTCAGCATTAGGGTGTACTGGTGAGGGCGCATTATCCAAGAGCAACAACTGCAGATCTAGGGCTTTGTCCCTTCAGGTTCACTAGTTGTTTCTCTAAATCTCATTGTATTTCTTCTATATTCTTCTTCTCCGGGATCGAGAAAGAAGAAAGCCCCACTATAGTTGGTTTCCCCCATTGGGGTTTCTAGGATAAATTTTTGAGTCATATGTGTGATTGCATGGTTGTTTATGAGTTGTGAAGATTTCATGTGTTGCTTATTTTGATTTTGATGAAAGAGTATTTTATTTGGGATTAGTGAATATTGTGGCTGAGTTGAAGTTGTGACTTCCCAGAGCGAGTGGGGACCTCTAAGAAAGTTTTATGTGGTATTAGAGCCTCGTTGGAGGCCAGAAGGCAACAATCACACTCAGATCTATGAGGAGCATACCATATCTGTGTGAAGATTCATAAGAGAGATCAAATCTGTGGACAGGGTGGCCAGATCTACCAGATCTAAAGAGTAGGGTTTAGATCCGTGACTATAGAGGTCAAATCCATTAGATTTGAGGTGTTGGAGTCTAGATCTGGGATAGATCTAGCTGGTATCAGTGGGATAGAGACCAAATCTACCTAGATTTGAAGTGCAGTATTCAGATCTGAGTTGGTGGAGGTTTGATCTATCATACTTGATAGTTAGTGGAGAGATCTAAGACAAATCTTTCAAATCTTGGCATGTAAGGGCCAGATCGATGATTTCATTGGTCATTGAGATAGAGTTGTTCAGATCCAGTTGACCAGAGAGATGGCGAGCAGTTTACGTGTAGAGGATCGGTTGGATGAGGCCTCGAACTTCAGTGCATGGAAGACTAGGGTTGTCCTGTTTCTGAAAGAAAGTGAGCAATGGGACATTGTGGAGAGCACAAATACAAATATCGTCACTATTCCTACAGATGCTACAGCAAAGTTGCATATGAGAAGAAAAACATTAAGGCTCAGAGGATTCTCCTTGATGCAATCAAGGATCACGTCATTCCACACATTACAAGGAAACATAATGTATATGAGATGTGGGTTGCTCCGACAAAGCTATACCAAAGCTCTAATGAAAATAGAAAGATGGTGCTTCATGAGAAACTGAAAAGCATCAAGATGGTCAAGGATGAGGGAATGGCCACTTACTTGACTTGGATAACTCAGGTTAGAGACGAGTTGGCAGCTGTGGGGGAGAAGGTGGAGGATAGAGAGCTAGTTTGACAAGCCCTGAATGGTGTATCGAAACCATGGGCAATATTTGTCGAATCCATTGTTGCTAGAGAGAACCTCCCCAAGTGGGATCGTTTGTGGGATGACTTCACATAAGAGGAGACCTGAAAAGGGTACATTCAGGGGTCTTCTTTTGTTGCACTAGAGGAGGAAGATGTGGTGCTTGTAGCTAAAGGCAAGCAAAAATTCAAGAGGAATGAGCAAAAGAAAGACCCGAGTAAGGTCAAATGTTTCGCATGCAATGAGTACGACCATTATATAGGCCAATGTCCTCATAAGAAGAAGAATAAGGAGAAGATGGATGAGCAGGTGGCAGTGGCAGAAGAAGTGGTTGAGTTCACCAATAGGTTTGAGAGGGAGTTCTCACTGGCCTCTTTTGTATCTGGACATGATAGCAGTCAACCTTATGTGCAGGTTGATGAGAGGTGGTTAGTTGACTGCACACACTGTAGTCACATGACTGGAATCCAATAGGAATTCATATTTCTCGAGTATGTTCTTGAGCAAACCTTTAGAGACTTTGAGGGCATAGAGCATGTGATTAGAGGAGTGAGAAGGGTGAGGTTCCTACTAGATTGTGGGGAACTTCTAGAGGTGGTTGGAGTTCTTTACATACCAGGACTGAGAGTAAGTGTACTCTTAGTGGCATCATTAAATGATGCAGGATTCTTTATGGTGTTTCATAGACAGTTGATATTCACATATCCAGAGGGAGATGGCACAGTTTTGATGGGTCACAGGATTGATGGTGAGTATGTGGGGCGGGGAAGACCTACTTCAGGAGCATCTGGGTGGTTGTCAAAGTCCTCGTCAGTCTCAGAGATGGAGTGAAAAGCTTCCAGTATGGATGAGCCTTTGGAGAGTCAGTCCACAGGCCTGAGGGCTAGCGAGATGCTCATATTAGTACCAACCAGAGACTAAGTTGGTATGAGATTACAAAGATGGATTTAGGTCAGGAGTGAGTTGAATCATCTCAGGGAAGGGAGATCAGGTACCGGTCAGTGGATTCACTTGATGGCAGTCTCAAAGATTGGTTGGAATAGAGATTCAAAGGGAGCTTGGGTCTAGGGTCAGTGACTTGGTCAGATAGAGAGCGAGAGGCTCCTTCTGAGAATACTGCGATGGAGAAGGATCAGGGTACTTCAGGTCAGAGGGCAACAAAGGCAGTTAGGACATATATGGCAGTTGCTGAAGTAGAGGACTTGTTGGATTTGGGCATTAGTTGTGGTTGGACATCACTCGTTAAGAGGGAGTGTTGAGTTTGGGGTAACTCAAGATGTCCTCCATGTAGACTGCTTAGCATGGAGGCACTTCTATCAGCATAGGTAGGAGGGTAGAGTGTGAGATACACTTTGCCAGGTGTCATGGACCTATCAGTGGAGACATGCAGAGAGTTAAGTCACTTTTGCAGTTTCGTGCAAAAGTGCATGCATTCATTTTTTAATGCAGCAACAGGACTTTTGCATGAGATTGAAATTAGGATTTTGGAAACCTAATTTCATCGAAAGATTATAAAAGGACTTTCGAGATGCAAACGTCATTATCTTTTGTGAGCATCAAGAGATCAGAGCAGCTGAGAGAGTTAGTTGACCTAGGAGGGCGAACCATCCGAGATAGCTACGACTCATTCAACAAAGCTGTGAGAGGACAGATCTTCAAAGAGTGAGGAGTCTTTTCATTGGTGCAGTCAGAGAAAGATTTCACTAGTTTTCTTCAGAGACTGAAGAGAGCAGTAGCAGAGGACGTGAGCAACAACATGCCACATGTGTGGTAGTTGCTGCACATGTGTGGAGGCTGAGAGGGCACAAAGAGTTGAGGTTCAGGGTTCAGTCAGAGTCAGACTGAGAGTAGAACAACTGAGACATGCCTCTGAGGAGAGAGGATAGAACTGTACAACTGGGGGATGCTTTCAGTGATTGTGGACGTAGATCATCTTCCAGAGTAGAGTTGAGCAGTGCAGAGAGTTGAGGAAGCAACCTTCTAAGGATTAGATAGAAAGTACAACATCCAAAGATTGGCAGAGTTTGAGTTGAGAGTCCCGGCATGAGGGTCTACTGCTAGGGGCACATTATCCAAGAGCAGCAACTGCAACTGCTGCAGATATAGGGCTTTGCCCCTTCAGGTTCACTAGTTGTTTCTCTAAATCTCATTGTACTTCTTCTATATTATTCTGCTCTTGGATTGAGAAAGAAGAAAGCCCCACTGTAGTTGGTTTTCCTCATTGGGGTTTCCAGGATAAATCTCTGAGTCATATGTGTGATTGCATGGTTGTTTATGAGTTGTAAGGATTTCATGTGCTACATTATTCTGATTTTGATGAAAAAGTATTTTATCTGGGATTAGTGAATATTCTGATTTCATGTGCTACTTCCTAGAGTGAGTGGAGACCTATGGGAAAGTTTTATTGGTTTGTCCCTAACCTAAAGCCTTGGAATCCGGTTGAGAGTTCTCCAAGACAACCATTTCCTTGAAATCATCCTTTCTTACAAAAGAAGGAATTGATCTAGCCTGCCTCTTGTCTGACGAGAAGGTCGAAATTGATCTTGCGACCAGATCCCACTTGCTTTGGTTATCTCTAATCCCCAATGCAATTTTTTGGAAACTGACAACTAAGCTTGCTAGATCCTCCTAAGATTATTTGAAGTATGGATTTTAAAATCTTTGCACCAACTCTGTGACATAGGCTATATGGGACCCCTTTTGCCATTTAAATGTGTAGCACTGTCAATGTGACAACTGGCGACGAACCAGAATCTGCCCAGGCACTTTCTCACTCATGGTCTGGATGTCCCATTTAGCTACCAACACTGTTCCTTGAGTGCAAATATCAGTAGCAACTTTCCTAGGCAAAGTACAGATGCCCTAGAAGACTAATGGAATGATTCCCTTGCTGACCTGCTTTGCCAAAGAAGGGGCCAATCCCACTGTGCCTTTAAGGGCATGCAAACTCCAAAGGGATGCATACATATTCTATTATATTTTTCTCTCTTTAGATTGAAAGTTCTTCTAGTTAATGTTATTTTTTAAACATATATGTTCACATATTGTGAAAGAGCATTGTACTAAATCTTAGATTTTGGTAGCTCGACAGGTACTTCTATGTTGGGGGTGTCTAGCAACATAGAAGGAGCCGAGGTGATTCCTAGACATATATTGTAAAGGTGGATTTATAACACCTGATGTAAATGGTTTCAGAGGGTCCATGATATTATGTGTCCCATGGTATTTGCATGAGTGTGAGATTATAAAATAAGCCTTAGAGTATGAGTTCATGATCGTAGTTGCAAGAGACGGGTTTCCTCTTGTAGTGAGTAGTCCAGATCTAAGTTTGAGATCACAGTTTTTTAAGGGAGAGCTACTTCTTTGTTGTCTATTGGATCAGGGTGGATCTAGAGTTTGTCTATCTTGTTTGCAGAGAAGATTTGGGGCATCTTCAGTGTGGGTTACTCTCAGAAAGCCATAGGTCTTTCCGAGGAGTTTTGGTCCAGATCTGGAGGACTGCTTGTAGTGCTGTTGTAAACAAATCCTGCAATAAGAAGAAGACAAACATTTGCTGGTTTTCCTCAAAGGACTGGGGTTTCAGGGTAAATCCTTGTGTAACTAACTTGTGTGGATGCTATTTGTTTTTGCTGTGCATTTATATGTTTTTTTAGAGTCTAGACAGTGTATTTTCAGTTTTAATGTTCAGTTCTGCAATTTAGTTATTTGCTAAATTGTAACTGCTGTAAATCAAGGGTTTAAACATAAAATTTCACACTGAAGGATGTGTTCTTTTTACCAGGACAATCATGCCCAACCTAATACTTGCTCTACCTTCCTAGGCACTGGTCCCTAATTGATTCATCATGTGTGAACTGTTACCAAAAATATAAAGATATTGGTTCACATGAATCTGAGAAATGCTTGATTCTGAATGGTGAATTGGATGTGAATGTCAAACTAATTGAGTTTATTTTCATAAGACTTGCAGCAGAGGTGCATGTCTGCACTTATTAGGTGCCTGCATTTTAGTGTGGCTCGGGAGGCATCCATCAGTTAATAGGACCCCAAAGTGAGGTATTGTGGATTTTGGTGACCCAAAGAATCAAATGACCTCCAAGCACTCTATGGTGCTTGGTATATGAATCTTTATCTTACCCTGTGAAGAGTAAAGCCGTTTTAAAAATATGTGTGCCTTGCAAGAAGTCAGGCTCTACTCATATGGGCATTGGCTCAATCAAAACACACTTAAATATAAATTCCAAAGTTATGTAACATGCCATTCCATCCTAGACGAATTAAATCTTCCATACATAGTAATGAAAAAGCTGTCCCAACAAATCCCCATTGTCTTTCATTGTTTTGACATTTTAGTTCTTATAGAAAATATTTATACATTATTGCTAAGGGTGAGGCAGGTAGAGACATGAAATCATGTGTGGACTGAACATTTTAATGTTCATACATATTTTAATTGGTAAGGGATAATTACTTCCAACTCCTTACAAAACTACCAGTAGAGGGTTGAAGGGTATTTCACTTTATCTTGAATAAATTGTAGAGGCATCTGTTTTATTTTCAACTGACCTCTGAGTTATATGAGTTTATTTTGGTACAAAGTAATCTGATATACCTTAATGAAATTGTGAATGCATTAGAATTTCAAAGGAAACTTTAAAAACCTTCCTATGACGAAATTTGGGCATTAATCGCTTATCAAGAGGTTGGTGCTTCCATATACTCCATCTTGGTCATGTACTACCTGGCCTGATTTAAAGGCTATGAGGGCTTCTTTGAGGAATCATACCCTGATAGGGGCTGTAACAATATCCCACTTTTACCAACCTGGTTGTATTCTAGTGGCTTATCAGAATTGAAAAGACTAAAATTGTCTTTTATTTCATATCGCTTTTGAAAAGGAAGTAACTAACACTGTCAAAGACTTCAAAGATAAAGTATATGGGGAACCCTTACACACAACATTTTTATGAAAATATCACAATTAATTATCTTCAAAGCTTCCAAAACTTAATGTGCATAATTCAAGGTTGATGAGGACTCATAAAATACATGTATCATCAAAACTTGCAACTCTTTAAAAAATTCCAACCAAATTCTTTGAGTGAAACATTACTGCTTTTAAAATGGGTGAATTATGATATAATTATTACATGAAAATACTTAGTCATGGGTATGGAGCATAGTTACTGGATTCGGCCTAGGCCTGACCGCACCCGAATCGGATTCGCGGATTCTTCCACCTCATTTTGACTATTATAAAGTTCTTTACGTAGCATAATTAAGGTTAATTAGGGTTAGGGTTCCGAATTCCCGATTCCTAATTTTGGGATGAGTGTCGCACCCGTATCGGATTCTTTAGCCAATTCCGATCGCACCCACAGTTCGTGTAACCTTGGTATGGAGTGATGTATCTTATTACTTCACACTGTTTCTGATTTACACTTCAATCTCTTAAATTATTCCATCATATTCATTGCTTCTACTCAGTTTGTAACAAGGACCACCCTAGAGTTTATTATGAAACACAGTTGTAGACATCTTTATCTTGTGAGACCTGGGGGATAATAATTAATACTTAGGTCTTATCCCTTGCAACAGTTATTCTGAGAATATCATTATCAATGTTGTATAATGATAGTTATATAATGGGAGGTGATAAGGTCAAGCGAATTGATGGTTGTGGTTACTGACATACTAATTGATAGCTTGTCTTGACTCTTGACCCTTAATAATACTCTCAATAACAGATGTGTGGAAGTGGATATAATGCAATGTAATTCTTGATATGAACAAGAAAGAAAATGTTTTATTATTACCTTTTCAACTTTTAATGGTTTCTATCTTATGCAATGCTTACAACTAATATTCAAGAATAATGATGGATACAGAATGATTAAGTAATATGTAGAGAGTCTTATTCAAAATGTTTTCAGTAAGCTTCAATATGTTTGTTCTCTTATCAGATTGAAAAATATCAAGCTGCAAATGAACGAGCTGTGAAGACACTCAAACAGGTATGATGACCTAAACATCTATTTCATTGTCAGAACTCAAATTCATACTTTTTGGTAACTTATAGTTCTAGTCATGATTGCCTGTATATGCCATATGGAAACAGAGTTTTTGCAACTGGCCAACTAATTTGTTTTGGAAACTTGTTTATTGTTTTTGTGTTATATTTATCTCTTTATTGTCATTATAAAGTTAAGTTGAACTTTGTGACTGAGATTTTCATATACAATCTGAAGAACATTGAAAATATAGGCTGCATATAGAAGTTTATATTTTAATATATAATTTTGGTGTCACTTGGTAAGTCTTCTATGCCAATCTACATTTTTATTGCCTCAGTTTTGTCTCCAATCGAAGGAAAACTATCAAATGACTAGCAGTACTTAGAACTTCACATACTAGTGGCCCAAAGGAAATGTCCATTTGATTTCAGTCACATCTTGTCAAAATGGATGTCTTAACTAAGCTTTTTCAGATAACTATTCTAATGACTACAGTAAGGATCTTAGCTTTTCACCATAGAATCTCAATGCTGGTAGATTTTGTACTATGAAGCTTCAGTTTTGGTAGGTAACAATATTTGTCTGAATATTGTTTGATGCTATATTCTCTTCTAGATGGGTCACAATCATATAGTGCAGTCAAGATGAAGTAGTCCTCTTAAAACAATGTAGTTAATCTAGCAATATGTTAACTAGACCCACTTAGTCAAATTGGGTAGAGAACCTGTCATCTTGTCAATAGCTAATAGGTGAAACCTAACATCCAATTAGCAACATAATTGCCTACCACTATAATTATGTGGTTATTGGATAACCTAAAAACCAGGGCATTGTAATTGTTTCATATACCATTATGTGCTCTCAATGTGTGTAAGGGAAGAATTAAATTACAATGTTCTTTATCTAACACAAACTCAACACACAGGCTGAAATCTGTGTATTGATGTACATTTGTATGTGATATGTATGTACCTAGAATTGTGTGTTTGTGTTATAATCTAAGTTGCCAGGAAACTTGGGTACGGGGACGGGGATCGGGATGGGGACGTGGATGCCACGTTTTGAAACAGGGCACTTGGGTATATCGGTGGTACTCTCTCTCTCTCTCTCTCTCTCTCTCTATATATATATATATATATCATTATAAATTTATAAATTATAATACAGATGAAATTTAAATCATTTTCAATGCACATATATATTCATGTGCATCCATATGAATCTAAATCATTATACACAAATATGCAAAGTTTTTCATGTATAGAGCAGGGGTGCATACAACTAAAAAAACATCAAGTGCAATCCATATCTGACCCAAAATACATAAACAAAGGGGTGAAATGGCCTATAGAGACCAAAAAACTTCATGCTACAACAAATAATTACATATCGAAATCCTTGCCTATATTGGGATCCTATTCATCAATTACACCCTATGCCCCCTCTAGGAGTCCAACAATCAGCACCACCAACTTAAAGGTACATAGAGAGGTTGATGTGCTTGATTAAATACCAATCCCATACTCTCGTACATTATAGAGTCCAGTGGAAATGTTGCAATCTTGAAATCTTGAAAACTATTAAATTTGTTGAATTATGAATGGGATCTAAATTACTATTTTTTGGATATGAAGTCCAATGAGGTTGGAACCACTCTCAAACATCTTGAAATAGTTAATGGTAATGTTAAAAAGTTTAAGTAAAATGATAGAGAATGAAAAATAAGGAGAATAACACTTTTACTTTAAGAATTTAATATTACTGACTTTAATGTCACTTGTACAAAACTGGTTGGGCTTGTACAAACTAGTCCTTAGGCGTCCCCAAAACAGGGGTACCTTGTACAAAACTGGTCCTTGGGCATCCCTAGGTGTCTCGAAAACAAGGGTACTCCATGCCCTCTACAATCAACGTCCCCTGCAATCTGTGAGAAACATCTTGGGTACTTTGACCAAGTTTTGGGTGCTATAGGGTGCGACAAGGTACGTGGGTACGAGTATCCACTACAGGTATGCGTACCCTACCCCCAGGTACGGGTACCCATGCTACTTAGGTTATAATCCTAATGGAGGGTATGATATGACACCTTCTCTAATATTAAGCATATCTTGTGTAAGTGAATAGTAGGTTGGCCTAAAGCCTACACGAGTACTGACTCATTCAGTGTGAATTAGTCTATATAGAATAATATTAGATTCATCAAAACTTAAGTGGTAGGAAATGCCTAGTTTGGCCACGTCCCAATGCCGAAATGGGTATGAAACACCTTGGAAATGCTGTTGACCATACTCTTTGGAGTTTCCAAATATGGAAATGTTGTACAGTGTGATTGCTAGTGTTTCCAAGGTGTTTTGGCCATTTCCAGTGATGTTTCAACCATTTCTTGTGAGGTTGTGACGCTTTAGCCACTTTTCTGGAAGTTTCCCATGAGTGGTGTGGAACCCATAGAAAAACATCGCCCTGTTTGTGCCAATGACATTCTCCTTTATTTGAATAAAATTAAGAGGATAGAAAAAGTTCATAAATAAGAGTAAAATGATAGAAGAGGTAAGATAAATGGTAAAATAAAAGGATAGAAAAGGTAATATTTAAGTAAAACTAAAATGATAGAAGAAACTTAAATTGAAAGGATAGAAAAAAGTAATATTTAAATAAAAGTAAAATGATAGAAAGTTAAGATGAAGGGTGTTACCCCTCAATCTGTGCTAGGGTTAATGCGAGGATTAAAGATGACGGTGAAGCAAAGTTCTATACTTGCGAGGCTTCATCAACCAATTTTTTTAAAGTCTTGAGGTCATCCTTGTATTTATTTGTCTATAATTGTGTTGTAAAATATTGTGAAAAGTGAGATAGCAATTGTAATTGTTTATAAAGGGCCAGTTTGTAATGTATAATAACTCTAGCTATGAGAATTGTACTCGGCAAGTGTCTGAAGAGTCTTGTGGTCATCCTCCAAAGCTGTGAGCTCATCCTGTTACAACTTCCCTAGTCATGGAACTTGCTTATGCCCTTGGTCTATTACATCTCACTTTGGGTCACCATATGCCCTAGTTAGGATAGAGTCATTTAAAAGTTCCTCTTGCACTTGTTCATGATTGTTGAGGTGTGTTGGTGGTGAAAACTTAAGTTGGATGGCTAGGTGCCTTTCCCTTAATGTTACATTTATCTTGTCAGTGAATATATCACCAAGGGTCCATACTCTAACTTATTGGCAATAGTAGAGAAAATATCGGGAAATTGAAAAAAACATAAAAACATTCATTTGTCAAATTTTTAAACATCTAAGGCAACAATACATCAAACAAACACATTGCTACATAAATATGAAAATAAATTGATATATAAGATGTATAAGATCATGTCAAGTGGTACATCACACATCGATATTGAAATATGATATCTATCTTGATAGGATGATACAAAATCACATCAAAACAAAAATGAATGTATCTCATGAGATAAATCATCAAGATGCATCTAAATACTACAACCACTAAGGAATGAACGATTCTCTCTACCCCTTTTATGGGTAGAGGTCATCGTTGGCTCTCTTACTTTGGATTTAGTAGGCAAATGTGTTGAGCTTGGTCTTGAGGTGGAAGGTGCCCATGCGATTGTTGGAACTGAGGTGGAGGGTGATGGGGCAAAGGTCAAAGATGAAGTGGGATGTCTTTCGTCTCTTCCCCTAGCTGGTAGTTTTTGTGGAGGCGGTTGCATTGGCTGCGATGCACTCTCAATCTCCTCCATACTTGTTTGTGTTGGAAGTGGATCTTTCTTTGATTCCTCCTCCTCCTCGAACACATTATCATCATGCTCCAACCACTCAGGGCCTCCTCCATGATAGGCCTCTCAGTCTCCACCCTCCACAGACCTACAATGTAAATCTCATCTAATTTAATAGCATCCATGTTAGGTGCTTTGACAATTTGCTTCATCCACAACATCAAATTGTAGAAAATATAGACCATATCATTGAGGTGGTGGACATTTAACTTGTATTGGGGCCATTTTGTTAATTTTCTCTAGAGCTTTTAACAAGATTACTACTTACAATAAAATTAACCCAGATGCATGCGGAATAAAAATTCTTAGATCTGATTTTATGAACAACAATACATAAGCTCAATTAATTGATAATACTACACAGTGGAACAAGAAACCAATCACACAATACACAATAATTTTCACCCTGGAAATCCAATTGGGAAAATCAACATTAATGGAGCTTTCTTGAAAATTGTGCTAGTGAAAACAAGGAATTTTCATAGCAAAAATTTACTAGATTAAAGGAACTTGTTGCCTAGGTTTTTGTGCCAAATCTCTTGGACAAACCTTATTGCAAATAGTCTACAAAAACAGTGCCTTGGGAAGTGTGCAATCTGCTCACACATGTGACCTAGATTTGCTAGTTGTATGACTTGTTGCTGTACGACTGCCTTGGGATCTACACACCCTGTCTATTGCTGAAAAACATGTTGATGTCAGTCCTCATGGTTGCCTTGAGAAGCATGCCCTTTCTTTGTTCTCTTAACTAAAAAGTGTGCCCCCTCTTCCTTGGGATTCGTGCCCTCTTTTTCTGCTCTTGGCTGCTCAAGAATGTTTACTCCTTCCCTCACATGTATCTCACACGATATGTTTAACTTTTACCCTTTGCCTCTCTTTTATGATTTACTAGTGACTTTTAGGGTTCCAAAACCCTAATTTTACTTTTGCATTAAAGAAAATTAATTAATTAAGTTTTTCCCTTTAAATTAATAAAAGTCACTTGCATGTAAAAGTAAAAGTCTCGAACACCTCCACATGCATCCAACATTGAAGTCATGCAAAGCACTTGTCCTTAGTTACTCCAAAAAAATCAACACTCCCTCTTAACGAGGAAAGTGTTTTGCACCACTCCAAGCTTATATATGAAGAAGATAAACTTCCCCTATGCCAAAGCCTTTGCAAGATTGTCTGCTGTCTTCTCATATGTAGATATGTATTGAAGCTTCACAACTCCCATCTGAACATAATCTCAGATGAAGTGATACCGGATCTCTATGTCCTTTCATGTTAGGCATCATCACATGAAGGACATCCCGAGATGCAAGTTTCAACACTCCCTCTTAGCGAGGGAGGTCCTTCTGACTTGTCCACCACCATAATCCCTCTCTATACACATCATGTTGTCTGCTGTAGAACCTCCCTTTGACTTTGAAGCTCGTCTCTTTACTGATCCTGGAATATGAACTAAAGACCTGTCCCTGCCTCTCATGCTTTGGGATATCTTAACTCGCTCTTACTTATCCAACAGTGTCATATCATACCAGCTGACTCTCCTACCAATATTGGAAGAAGCAGCTTCTCACCCACTCCCTTGAATCGAAGATTGAATACTCGGTACCACCTCAATCTTCGGAGCATCTCATTGTCCCTCTGTCTCATGCATTGATTCAAAATCTGATATCCACCTAGATCCTCCATACATAGGCTGTCCATGCGCGATGTACTGCCTCTCCCTCCGATCACCTAGCAGCATTGGTTCAATCAGATCCACTCTCTTTGCATAGATGAATATATGTCCACTCTTGATCAATATTGGATACCCATCATCCTCTTGGTTTTGACACTAAGAGTTTGTTTTCTTTTAGCCTTGGAACAAAGAACACTTCAAACACCTCCAGAAGTTCCCCAAACTCAAGCTGGAACCTAACACGTTTAACTCTTCTTATTGCATGTATTGTGTCCAATCTGCTCTTTACGTGACGATCTAAACCTGTCTCTGAAATGTCGAGGAATACATCTTGTATTCTTGTCATGTGACGAGAAGGCCCACTGTCGACTATCCACGTCCTAGCATCCTCAAGTCCATTACTGCCACAAATCGAAACAAGTGAGGCAAGTGAGAATTCTATCTCAAAATTTTCAGTGAATTTATACACCTCAGTTGAAGCTGCTACTTGTCCCTCCTTCACCTTCTTACCCTTATTTTTATTTGGACATTAACTTGCGTAATGGCCAAACTGATTCAATGTGTAGCACCAGGCCTTGCTCATGTCCTTCTCCTTCTCACCCTTTGAAGTAGCTCCACCTTTGAAGCTCTTCTTCCATTTGCCCTTGCCTTTGCATGCAAGTGCAACATTCTCCTCCTCGTCATCATGCTGATGGCCTGACTAACTGGATCCCACTCTCAACTCCTCTTGAGTGAAATCGTCCCACAATCTATCCCAGTTGGGAAGATTCTCTTTGGCAACGATGCACTGGAAAAGAGTGCCCCATGGTTTGGAAAAATTTATACGATTGATCGAACCAGCTCCACATCCTCAATCTTCTCACCCACAGCAGCAAGTTCATCTTGAACTTGTGTAACTCTAGTGAGATAGGATGTAACGGACTCACCTTTGGACATCTTCATACTGTGAAGCTTCTCTTGTAGCACCATCTTTTTGTTCTTGTTGCCACTCTGGAAAAGTTTATTCAATGCTTTCCACATGTTGTAGGCATGTGTCTTTTTGGTCACAAGCTGAATCATGTGATCCTTCAGAGCATCTAGAAGGATCCTCTTGGCCTTTATCTTTCTCTTGTTACAAGCGACCAAGTTTGTTGGATTTGGAGAAATAGTAATAGTTTCTTTGACAATGTCCCAAAGCTCATGCTCTTCCAATAGCGTAGAGTAATCCTCTCCTTCTAGGCACTAAAGTTGGTTGCCCCCTCCAACTGATCTTCAAATCTCAGACTTGAAGCCATGCCCGTGTAAATTTGATAACTGTGATTCAAACCCTTTGAATCAAAGTAAAACTATAGATTTGTGCAAACTGCCTTGGTTTCTTTTACAGACAAAGCTTTGATACCATGTTAATTTTCTCTAGATCTTTTAATCAAGTTACCATTTCCAATAAAATTAAACTAGATGCATGCATAATAAAAATTCTTAGAACAACAATACATAAGCTCAATTAACTAATAATACTACGCAATGAAACAAGAAACCAATCACACAGTACACAATAATTTTTACCTTGGAAACCCAATTGAGAAAACAAACATTAATGGAGCTTTCTTGAAAATTGTGCAAGTGAAAACAAGGTATTTTTACAGCAGAAATTTATTAGATTAAAGGAACTTATTGCCTAGGTTTACATGCCATCTCTCTTGGCCAAACCTTGCTGCAAGCAGTTTGCAAGAACAACGCCTTGGGAAGTGCACTCTCTGCTCACATATGTGGCCTAGATTTGCTAGTTGTATGGTTTGATGCTGTATGGTTGCCTTGGGATTTGTGTGCCCTTTCTATTGTTGGAAGCTTGTTAGCATCAGCCCTCATGTTTGCCTTGGGAATCGTGCCCTTTCTCTGTCCTCTCAACTAAAATGTGTGCCTCCTCTTCCTTGGGATTTGTGCCCTCTTTTCTGCTCTTGGTTGCTCAAGAATGTCCACTCCCTTTCTCACATGTATCTCACATGATATGTTTAACTTTTACCCTTTTCCTCTCTTTTATAATTTACCAATGACTTTTAGGGTTCCAAAACTCTAATTTTACTTTTGCATTAAAAAAAGGTCAATTAATTAACTTTTTCTCCATAAATTAATAAAATTCACTTACAAAGTTACATGTAAAAGTAAAAGTCTCAACTTCTTCGCATGCTTCCAATACTGAAGTCATTCAGAGCACTTGTCCTCAGTTACTCCAAAAAAATCAACACATTTTTTAATTAGACGACGATAATAACTAATAATTATAAAAAAATCAAATTTTAATTTGAACATTTCTAAATTCTAACTTGTTGTGCTTCTTGTAGTGTATTTTTTCAAAGACACTCCAATTGTGCTCACCCCGTTATGAGCTGCAAGTTTGACTAAGCACCCAAATGGCAAGTTTTTGTAACTCTGGGACTCTTCTGCCATAGTTTGTCCACCAAACATCTACAACGAATAAACAAAAAAGAAAGAGTTAATACAGCAAATTATATTTCAGTTTTCCATGAAGTAAAGATAGATAGAAAGGAAAGACATTGCAACTTGAAAGTTTGAAACAAATTGTACTTGAAGCTAACTTGACATCTTAACGGTCTTGTCTTAGATAACCTAGCTGCTCACCTTAATATCTTAGTATTGATGTTCCAGATGCATGGGGTATGCTCTTATCAAGAAAGTGAGCAGCAAACCTGGGAGGTAGTATTCAAATGGATTTATCTTATGCTATCATTCCTACTTGTGAAAACACTTTTGTTTCCTTGCATGGAGAACGAGTGAAGAAATTTCATGTGGAGGACCTCTAAGATCCATATAAAGAGCCTTGTTATATTGAAGAAGAACTTGGTAGTTATGCTATCCTTTCAAATTTGTTGGCTCCCATAGTTGAGGCTCCCGAAGGAGAAAGAGTTAGGAAAATGAATTTTGATGGGGTTCACTTTGTAAGTCGGAAATTGGTGTTGGGATTGTGTTGACTTCGCCAAATGGTGATGTCTTCAACTTTGCCTTTAGATTGGAATTTGATGCAATGGAATTGATGAATAATGTCGTAGAATATGTAGCACTGCTTTTAGGCTTGGACATTTCCAAGGATACAGGGATAAAAGTGTTGAAGATAGTTGGTGACTTTGGTTTAGCAATTTTACAAGTCAAGAGTAAGTTTGCATGCAAGAATCCAAGACTTAAGAAATATAGAAACACAATTTGGGATACAATAAAATTTTTGGATGCTTTGTCTTTAGAAGAAGTCCCAAGAGAAGTAGATGGCCAAGAAAATGCTCTAGCTATGTCAGATTCAAACTTATTGCCTTGTGATGAGTTGAAGAAAGGATGAAAAATGGAAATAATTTTCAGACCCTCCATTCCAGATAAACTTTGAGCATTGGCAATTCTTTGATGATGACAAGTAAATTATAAGGTTTATGAATAATTTGCAAGAGTTTGGTTGTTTGAACTTTGAAGTAGATTGGTGTGTTGAAGGAGAAGAGTATCCTGAAGGGTCAGATCCAAAGGAGAATCCAATTCCCATGGGATTTATCCTCTTAGAAAGGAATTTTGGTAGACATGATATGTATAAGCAAAAGAAAGAAGTCATTATTCTTGGAGATTATTTTGAGATAAACATTGGTTTTAAAGAAAGCCCTAGGATGATCAAGAATATTTGCATGAGGGTAATTCTTGTGATATTCATCACAAGATATGATTTGCAACAATGTACCCTTGGAGCTTTTGATGGATTTGGGGTACACACCCTCTTTTTGTTTGGAGATAATGCTTCTTGCTATTGAGTTGATGTTTTGAGGTGAAAGGAAATTCACTACCCCTGGCTAGATGATTATGATATAATTTCTGTAATAAAGCCTTCTTATGGGCCTTGTACACCTTGGGTGGTGACATGTGCAGTGTTGACTTGGATATTACATATTTCAAGGTGTTCTCAATAGTTTGATATGGCAATCTGGATCTCCCCAAAGATGACAAGGAATACACCTGTAGTTAGGACTGATCATGATCAAATAAGTGACAAAATAGACTCGGCAGCAGGGAAAATTTTAGGGGTGAAATTTAGCCCAAGGGATACTTTTTGACTTTTTTTTCCAAAAAAATATTTGTCAATTTCCATTTTTTTCTAAATTGTTTTTGCCCAAATTTCCATCACCTTGATTTGATGAGTGATGTTGATAGGTTGCCTTGTGCTTGTGTGAAAGAGAGTGATTACATCAACCCCATCCAACTTTGGATAAGAGAAGCTTGCGGTAGTACATGTCAATCTTGGCATGACTTTGTTCTTCTCTCTCATGTGCATGATCGTAATTCAGAGTTTAGCCAAAGATTAATGCAGATCCCCATCTATTTTGTCTTGATGATTGATGTGTCCTTGTTTTGGTTTGTGACCAAGCACAGGGGGAAGCTTCATGGTCTTGATGAGCTCATCAAGTGGTTGCATTGGTTATTTGATTTCACCTAGTATCATTTTTCTCTTCCTATAGTAGAGTAGTGTAGGATGGATAAGCTCTTTGAGAGTACTGGATAGGAGGAATTATCTCAACATAATGAGCATTAGATTTCTTTTCATTTTTTTTAGCATTGTTAACTTATACCCTTTCATGTAAAGCCAATTTGTGCTATTTTGATGTGTTGCACTTTGTATGACAAAGGCTATTTTGATACTAGTGTAGTGGGATAGATTTGCAACCGTGTATGTGATGTTTATGGATGTGGATGCAAATCTATCCCACTACACGGTTTTCTTGGTTTTTTGAGATCTTCTTCATAGTACAATCGACAGATTTTGAGGTTTGCATGCACTCTACTACATGTCCCCAAGTTGGAGCTAGTTGTTACCCCTCAAATTGCACCAGGGTACTTGTTGTATTTTGGGGTACCTTGAAGTTGTTGGTATTGGTACTCCTCTGTCATCACCTTAGCTTAGCAAAAATGTACCCTTCATTTGAGCAAAATCATGCTAAGGCTTTTCTACCTTATTTTAACTCTCGGATTAGATAAGATAAGATAATTTTATTAATGTCTGACTAATGACCACCAAAGTAGGTCAAAGGGACTTATTGTGGCATCATTGTACTTTTGTTGTGCATGTTGTTGATTTTGGTGCCAAAACTCCAACTCATAACAAAATCGATAGGTCACTTGTAGAATCGAAGGGAAATTAACTTCAATGTTCATACCCCAAAATTAAGATCAAAGGAAAAGCTCACATTTTCCTAATGTTTCAATGAAAACAGTTTAGGGTAGTTTTTTTTATAGCAAACGAGTATTTGGCTACAAGTATGTGCACTTAAACAATGTCCTAGATATGTCAATAATGCTTATCTTATTGAATATATGGCATACATAATAACTATTTGATGCCATGAAGATCCAATTTTTCTCAAATGCTAGGAAGCTTGTGACACTTTGTATAGTACATCATCATTATATTGTAAATTCTAATCAAATTGTTCCCAAACTTCCTTTGGAGCACTAATGGAATTAAGCAGGCGTGTCCTCTCTCCCCAAAAATTAAGATCAAAGGAAAAGCTCACATTTTCCTAATGTTTCAATGAAAACAGTTTAGGGTAGTTTTTTTTATAGCAAACGAGTTTTTGACTACAATTATGTGCACTTAAACAAGGTCCTAGATATGTCAATAAATGCTTATCTTATTGAAGATATGGCATACATAATAACTATTTGATGCCATGAAGATTCAATTTTTCTCAAATGCTAGGAAGCATGTGACACTTTGTATAGTACATCATCATTATATTGTAAATTCTAATCAAATTGTTCCCAAACTTCCTTTGGAGCACTAGTGGAATTAAGCAGGCGTGCCCCCTCTCCCCCTTCTTTATTTTGAGTTTATATTGAAGAGCCTGTGTGAGACGAACAGAGTTCACTCACACTTAAATTTTCCAAAATATCTGGAATATACAGCAAGCCATTTAAATAATAATATATTGAGTAAAATGTATATGAATGAATGAGATATGATTACATCTGAGGGCTCATATATATACCCATGCAGGGTTGCACTTTCGTAAAGAGACGTGATCTTTCATCATGAAGGTGTCTCTTCATTAAATATTAGTTTATTGAATATTAATTATTTTTATTGTTAATATTTATTTATATTTATATATTATATATATTTTGTTTATTAAAGTGAGGTGTTCGTTGGCGAGAATGCCCTTCAAAATGACAACTATTTCTACAAAATGTTCTGTTCTCAGTACTTCTCTTTGGTGAAGATGTGGTCCTCATAATGTCCTCTCCTAAGGGGTTGTAGAGATGTTTGGATGCCATTTTGCCTACTTTTTCAATCATCACCATCTTGTGGTTAACCTTCGTAGCACTAAGGTTATAATATTTATTACTCGAAATAGCCAATGTATCGACTTCGTTTCCTCTTTAGAAGGGCCCCAATTGATAATCACTATTGCCTACACTTATTTAGGCATTCAATTTATAAGTCAACGGGTCTATCCATTCATTGTGATTGTATCCCACCTGATAAGTTCTCTTTGGATGTGCCCTCGTGCTATCTCCCATTAAAAGGGGAAATTAATAGCGTGATCAGGGTGACATTTATTGATAGCACATTCAGATTCTAGATCACTTGGACCTTTCCTACCCAACCCCTTGGCCTCAGGCTGGTTGTCTATGTAAAGTTCGTTTTCCATATTGTTGCCTACAACAACATGCCTCCATGCCTAGCCCTCATCTTGGAGGCAAGAACCTCTCATGGATTCTTCCCCTCTATTAATATGTTGGTCTTGGATGGTAGGAGAATTGATGTGAGTGGTTCCTTACAAACCCTTTGGTTTGTCCAATCACTTATCTATGCAGGGCACACTCCAACCAACATCATTAAGCTCAGCATCAGAGACTGCACAGTGCAGTGTGATTGGCAACCTTGAAGACTGTTCTAGTGACTTAAATTAAGACTACTACCCTCACATCAATGTATTCATATTCTTCTTGACCTTTCTCTTATATGTTGTAGATTGTTTCTTTCATTGGTTAAACCGATATATTTTTCGTTTTATTATCTTCATGCATTGTTGTTAGCCTAATTTTGTTTACTTCTTTAGGAGATGTTTATTTTTCTACTTGTGCCAATCGTAATCTTTGGTCCTATTGACCTTTGTTTTGTCATTAGTGGGCACTGGACATTAATATAATTTAATTCATTTATTCTAGATAAGATAAGATAATTTTATAATGTCCAACTAATTACCACTGAAATAGGTCAGTGGGACTTCCAAATACTGATGTCGATACAAAGTGGGAGACCAAAGATGTCTCCAATCTGAATCTAAATGTTCATTAAATCTATTTTGTAGATCTTTTTCAGTTCATCTTTTCTGTTTTTTAGGTCTGACTGCTCCATTTGCCAAATCTTGGGCTAGGCACAAAGTGGAAACCCTAACTAAATGCAATAAAAAGAGAATTGCAGAAATAAATCCATGCCATCAGAGCAATGTTTTAAAAGTTGGAATTGGCAGAGGTTCAGAACGGAATCGGATCAGATTCAGCCAACAACTAAGTTTATGAATTGTTTAACTAAAAAATACGTAAAATATTAAAAATTTCAGTATTTTTTAAAATAAAAATTGAGAGTTTGAACCAGTTAAACCATCTTTTTGAACCATTTGAATTGATTCACAACCTGGTTCTGGTTCCCCAGGGGTGAACTGGTAAAACTGGTCGAACTGGTTAGTTCCGGTTCTGGTTTCGCTGGTTTTTAAAACGCTAAGTTGGAGACAAATTAGAAACTATTGTATTAAAGAAAATGTCACTTTCAGGTATAAATGATAAACGTATCGTCATGGTAGCGATATATGATCTGAGGGCCATGTCTCTTGTAAACACATAGAGAAGTCAAGACTCAATAGTGGTTACTTAACTGACAGAACATAACAAAAGGCTAATGCAATCATAGATTGATTATCTAATTAACTCATGCAATCTTCAAATAAACAAGAAACATTTATATTATATTTGACTAGTGGATTCAAGGTTCAACTAAATTACATGACTAATTTTTCTTACAACATCAAAAGACATACACTTTTTATTTTGATACTGTATACAGATTGATAATGAATGCACTTGGGAATGCATGGCACTTGTTCTGTAGATATCTTTTGTGTTTGTACTTTTAATATTTGTTGGAAATTGGTACATTTGTTAACACTTCCATTTTTGTTGTGCAGTATGGATCTACAAGATTAGAAGTTGAACTTGATGGGTCAGTAGTATACCCTGGAGAAGGAATTGACACAGAAGAAAATGGTATATCATAACATTCAATGACAGTAGAATTTAAACTATAGTCATCTTGATGGTTTGCTGCTTTTGCTTTCATTTATAATGCCCTCAACCCTGCCTTGTTTTCCATCATATCTCTGCAGTGGGAGGGAGTCCAAGTCATAGTAGAATTATAATTTGTTCTTCAATTTCTTTTTGATAATAGAAAGGTCTTAGTTCATAATCAAAGGCTGAGACATTTTAGCACCTGAAGAGACTTTGTGCCATATGGATGTATGCATAATATTTTCTTCTCATGAATTCTATACAGTATAATATTCCTTCTTTAATATAAGCCACACTGCAAAGAGGAGTGCTTGAAAAATATGAGTTCTATATATTACAGATTTATTGAATCAAATTCCTTCAAGATATTGAACATGGCAAATTCATTCATTTCATTGTTGCTGCAGGTACTAAAAGGCATCTCCTAGAGCCCCTCACTGTCAGTGAAGAGTTGCTCATGCTGAGATTTTATGAACAGAAGATACAAGAAGTTTGTGGAGCTTTTAGATTTCCTCATAAAATTCAGGTTTAGTAATGTTGAATTTCTTTGTGATCTCCGTGCCATTGACTTGTAAAATATTGAATTTACAAATCGTATATTTTTGTCAACTTTCTGCAGGCAACTGCTATATTATACTTCAAACGTTTCTATTTACGGTGGTCAGTAATGGAGCATGATCCTAAACATATTATGTAAGTTGAGGCCACTGCTGTATAGCTTTTATATTCTTAATTTTAAAAAGTGCAGCATGCTCAAATTGTCTTTTGACTCATGTTGGGTTATTGACCTACTTGTATCACAGCTGTCAATGAATGTCTAATGTGGGGTTTATGTATTGGAATTTTGATATATTTGAAATGTTTTTTTGTTTTGAAAAAAGAGAATATTGCCTTAAAAAAACTTCACACTATACTGTTTCTTTCTGTGTTTTTAGCTTTTTGTTCCTTCATTGATTCTTTGAGCTTTTTCATCAAAGCCATTGATTTAGAATGTGTTTGTGTAACTGATCCATTTGACCAAGGTGTTATATCATATGACACATCCAAAATAATATAAGAAATATTATATAATTTATTTATATATATTTTCTGTAAATGAAATAAGTGCTTGCTGGAAGGTTTTGCAAAGATAATTGTCATAGATCTGTAAAGGAGATTTATAGTAGTAGAAGTTATTTCAAGATGCCACAAAATGGTGTATCTGACTGTTCTTTCAATCACACACATCCACACGACATGTTCCATAGAGGACGATTTAACGAAAATATTGAAACAATAAATTGTCTTCAAATTCTAGAAGACTACCTTTATTTGAAGAAAAGAACAAATGTTTTTCAATAAAAATAAAGGAAATTGTAATTTAATAAAGGTTAAATACAATCGTTTAAGAAGGCTGACATACGCTTGAAGCATGGGAATAAATGAAAGGGGATACACTAGTATTTATATGCAAAATGTTTGCCCATAGAGAAGGGTCAGATATTCTTCATGGTTCACGAAGTGTCTTAGTCAATTGGCTCATGAAGAGTGAACAAAGCACAAGTGGCATTTGAACTTGGGTGGAGAGGATAACAATTCTTCCTCTCAACCACCTTTTAGCTAGAACCAATTGACATTTTTTCTCATCATTTCACATGTGCTCTCTCAATTACTCTGCACTTCTTATTCATACTATAATAACAAAATTTGAGAGGAATTTTTACCCACAAATTTAAACAGCCACAACTTTTGATGTTATATGACCTATGATTTTGGTGTTGTGTAAAAAACTCTGCGAACTGACATAGGCCTTTGCATTCTGTTCAATTAGTTCATCTCTGTATTTACTTTCAAAATATAATAATTCTACACGTTTTTTATTATTATTCTCCTCTATAAGAAAGATTTGATTATATAAATGCATCATCATGAGCCTTAGATTTGTCCTTTGAAGTGATCATAAGCTTGCCCTAGTTTTGCATCCATACCAATATAATTTTCTTACTACTCTGAATTGGGTCAATGCGATCGTATTGGCTTAGCTAGGGCATATAAATTTTAGTAGGTTACCACCTTTGGGGATCAACAACTTTATATGATATATAGGTTGAATTGGGCATATGCCTTCTGGTTGGTTACAACCTTTGGGGTTCTAGTCAATGGCATAATATCAGATGATCAAGGGATATTTATTTTTTAGTTGTTTAGTGCTTTTTGGGGGTCAATGGCCATTTGTTCACCTTTTGGTAGTTTTATTTTGGGTGATAATGAATGATTTGAATACGCATGGATCCACAACTTAGTGACCTAAGACCGTGTAAGTTTAAGTTACATGGTTAATGGCGATGAACAGTAAGTGGTATTGAATCATGCGAGTTTTGACTGTAGGAAGGTTTTGTGATGGGCATTCTTCGTTTCCTCACCCAAGGTTCTGAGTATTTTGGATGATACCAATTTCCCTTAGAGTTTGAGTATGTTGTATTGCATAAGCATTTTTTTTGAAATTTTATTTTATAAATGTACTTGCTTATGAAGGTGTGGTTTGTATTAAAATCGACCTATTTTCCACAGGGATGCTTCCTTGGGGGTTTGGGATGTGCCCCCTGTTGTCCCCTTTCACGCGCTTCGAGGGGGGTTAGTGTGGTAGAAATATTCAAGCCACTGGGTGCGTCCTTGGGGGCAAGTCTCGAGTTGAGATACTGTCACTCAACATTCAACTCCTTTGTCTGGGCCAACTCCTAGCGAAGCCAAGGGGGGTGGTCCCTATAAAAGAATCTAAGGCTTTCAAGTTAAGAAACAAAAGATGAAATTAGTCTAGGAGTTTGAAATGAAAAACTGAAACAAGAGCATCGCATGTGAAATCAACCAGTAGTACATAAATGATAAATCGACCACGCACATTAGATTCATTTAAACAAAATATCATTTAATTTAGACTAGTGCTGAAAAAGGGTAAATGGAGTTTGCTAAAGGGAAGTGTTGTGCAATGTTTCTTGGTTAGTTATAATTGTTATGAATGAAATGGGTTAAGGAGAAAAGGGGATTCCCGATATATGCGAAAGTTCTTGGGAATATGTTCGGATTTCCACTGATGTGGCTTTACACGAGGACATGTTGGCTAGTTGGAGTCACAAGGGTGTGTCCAACACTATACCAAACGAGGGTGTAGCTTGACGGGGCCCTGCGGTCACTTTCTAGTTGTTTCTGCTTCCTTTGCAAAATTTTTCCACAAATAGTGAAGTTCGAAAACACCGGATTTTCGTTATGTTATGGGGATTGATTTTATTAATGGTGAGTTCTTATTAGATGTGGAACTTATTGAGTGCACACTTCCGCTTTTGGTTATGCCAAAGATTAGGTGAACTTGCGATGGGCAAGAGCATACACGGAAATGGCGAAGTGTTTGTTCCAATTTGAGATTCTAGAAAAAAAAGCAAATAAGTAAAACTGAACTACTTTAGAAAAATATACAACCTGTTAAGGTGGAGTGTGTGATTGTGTTACAAAAAGTAAAGCAAAATGTTAGAAAAACTCACGCCACAAAAAGACAAGTGCAAAACCCCCAGCGGGGGATGGGCACTTGGTTGCCCACTTGGATCTCTTTATTATGATATTCACCAATGTTGCACGACTCGGACTTGGCAAAGACTCGACTGGCATGTGACTCGTCGACTCGGGCAAGACTCAGGACAGACTCTGCAAGACTTGGCAAATGGGAACAAACTTAAAATATCGCAAATTTTGGGCACAAAAAAGAAGCTAATGGAATTTTTAATCCATATAAGTTATAAAACTATAATCTGTGCAATAATTCATAGCATCATCTCATAAACTATGATAATACAACATAACACAATCGATTTTTGTATGCAAAAATTTAAATTAAAAAAAAATGATTCCATGATCAAAATCTAAAATGCCATCAAGCTCAAAATTCAAATACTTAAAGTATAACTCAATCTCATAACATTCAAATACATAAAGCATAACTCAATCTCATAACAAAATTAGAAAACCAAAATAGACAACTCCTCCATGTAGAATCTCGAATCTCATGCATGACCATGAGTATGCCTACAATAAGCCCTCGAGGAGCTGGTGCCAAGTTATATACATAATTTTCAAAATATAAATATTTTGTGAAGTATCAACCAATCAAATATGTTTTTATATTTTTAATATATAATAAATACCATTAGAAGCATTTAAATTTTACATATAAAAGCATTTATACATTTATATTACTAAATAAAAGATAAAAAATATTCAATATATAATATAACCTATGATATAAAAACATTTATATATTTATATTTAATGCATTTATATTACTAAATAAAGGAAAAAATACTCAATATATAATATAATAACCTATGGTATTTATCATAGTTGCACAGGTACCGCTCTCGAGATTTTGGCAACTCGTACTCGACGTTTCCCCGCTCCTGGCTTGGGAGCTGGGACGAAACATCCCCTTTTTGACGGGAGGAGCTTCTTTGGGAACTTGGGAGCTTTTCGGGAGCTTTTTGGGAACTTGCTTTTATCGCTCCCTTTTTATCGGGAGCTTGTAGAAGCTCCCTGTCTGTTTGGGAGCTTCCAGAAGTTCCCAAACAGAAATGGAGCTTCTACAAGCTCCCGACTATGTGGATGCCAAAATCATAAGAAAAGTGTTGAAAATCAATTGATTGATTGAAGTTTATTGTGTCAAGAAATCACCAATAATAAAAATTTCAATTGAATCTATCAATAATGCCATTTCTTTATTTTCAAGGTTATATAAATAAAGAGTGCCCACACCTCTTAAATGTTTAGATCCATTCACACGTAAAATATATGTTGCAAGTGTGCTTAAGTGAATACAAATGGATCTTTTACAAATGATTATAGCTATCTTACGTTATTCACACTGACTGATATAGCAATTTAGGATCATAAACCATATCAAACTCAAGATACCAAAAAATTTGAAAGTTTGTTAGTTGAACTTAAAACAATCAAGTTCATTCACATGAGAAGTAAGTAGTAGTTACCATAAAAAAAATGCAGAGGCACCCAAATACTAAGCACTCTTAGGCTAAGTCACCTGGTTCGAATTCGACAACCTTGAAGTTCGTCAAGAAATCGAGAATACAAATTTTGATGATAAAATTCGACATTAAATTCGAGAGGTTATAAAATTTGAAAATATATAAAATTTAAAAATAAAATAAAAAATAATGTCTTTTTTAATAAAGTTCATGTCCTAAAGTGTATTAACATTAATCTTTACACACATTAAACATATATTTAAAAAACATTTCAAATTAAAAAAGTTGAAAATAAAAAATATATGATTTTTTAAAAAACACAACATATAAGCATAAAACATATATTTAAAAAACATTAAACATTAAAACATATATTTAAAAAACATTAAACATTAAAATATATATTTAAAAAACATAAAACATTAAAACATATAGTTAAAAAACATAAAACATAAAACATTAAATATATATTTAAAAAAAAATTGACTGAAAGTTGCTGGACGACGAGAGCTTGCAGTTCACTAGGCGAGTAGTCGGCAAACGGCGAGAGCCTGCAGCTCGCAAACGGCGAGAGCATGCAGTTCACTAGGTGAGCAGGTTCGATGTAGAAGTGTGAAAAGTGCAGGCGGATTCAATCGACTGCTGCCTCCCCACTTCACAACGACCTCCAGGACGATGGCTTCAATCTCAGTCGATCTCCCCGACCTCTACAATGTACATGTACATCATTTTGGTAGGGTAAGCCCTTGGGCCGCCGAAACGGCATTAAAATCGCCGATTTCCAACGATCCAGATCGTCGACCACAGAAAAACAACAAATTTTGAATTTCTAGGCGAAAATTCGCCGATTGCGGTGACTTAGCTCTTAGGAGCAATAATATACATGGAGTTGGAACAAGAAATTAGAAAAATATTGAATCTTATGATTTATTAAGCTATTGGTGCTTCGTACACATATATATGCAACCTGCCTTTACAAACTCGTACAATGAGATTTATATAATGTGGACCTAGAGGAGTTAGCAAATTTAAAAAGAATGAATTTCATGACACTAATAGAGGATTAAGAGAATAAAATAGTTTAAGCTATGAAATTAATCAATTATGTTTTAAAAAAAAATAATATATATTATTGCCGCTCCCAACCCTACGTTTCCTACAAATTTGGGCGAAGCTTCTAGCCGTATCGGATACTCGTGTCTGCGTACCCAACGCACCCGCGTTCCAAAAACTTGTGCAACATAGATATTTATAGTATTTATATAATATAGGGTATTTAAATAGTATTTATATAAGATATGGTATTGTATGGTATAAGATATTGTAATTTCTTATCTTTTAAATGGTATCATAGAAGATTAGCACATATTAGCACATTCTATTGTTTATGCAAATAGAATTGAGTACCATTAAATCGAATAGCTGTAAACCGAATAGATGAAAACCTTAAAGTCCAATTTTAAAAATTAAACCTAGCTGACATATTTGTAGTTGGGCAAACGAAGGGAGCAACGAAATTGTTGAAAACCTTTCTGTGTGCTCTAACTTCTGCGGGGACGTGATTTTATGGACTGAAAACTAAAAACCTTACTGTCTGCTCTATTTTCCGTGGGGGCGCGATTTTACTTTCACGGGCGAGTCCGACTGAGTACTAGTGAGTTAGGGCTGAGTCTACACGAATTACGGTGAGTGGGCGAGTTGCTGCAAGTTGGACGAGTCCCCGACGAGTTGAGTGCGAGTACTCGGCGTGAAGGTCGACTCGTGCTTACTCGCGAGTATGCACAAGTACCCAGCGAGTCGTGCTTCACTGATATTTACAATGCTTAAAGAGACCCTCTTTCTCCTTATAAGATTGGAGGAAAGAGGTTACAATACTAGAAGAGGTAAAGGAAAGATGATGAGGCTTCAAGATAGTCTTGAATCGCTTGTATGTGCCAAAAAACATGCCCAAAAACCTCAAAACCTGCTATGAAAATATAAAAACCAGTAAACTATTTAGGGTCAAAAAGTGCCCAAAATCACTCTAAAAGTGACTTGGACAAACTACAAAAATTGCTAAATAAAAACTAAGTTAAGACTAGATTTAAGAAAGCAAGTAACTAAGAAGAGTGGGCTTGTGAGACCCACTTTTCCTAGGATCTTGGACAACCTTTAAAGGGCAGCCAATTCAAGCACTTTAGATTTGCGACATAACTTTTAAAATCAAATACTAGACTCTACTTCAAGCCTTAAGATTTTACTATGAAATGACTTGCATAAAAGAGAAACTAGCCATGTTAGATCTAGTATAAAATAAACTTTTTTAATCTCAAGATTTAAGCATTAAAGAAATCAGATTTAAATAATGAAACTTGCATAAACAAGATCTGAAACTTGTGAGAAACAATAACCAAGAAGATTAAATTTTTAAGAAGTGAAGGAAGGAGAGATGGAAAGAGTGCTGGAAGCCTGGGAATGCTGGACCGTGGAGTCTGCTTTGGTGGAACACCGAGGGACTATGCCCTCAATAAGATCTTGAAGATGAGGAGGATGCAAACTAGTTCAACCCTTTCTCCAAGTGAGATCACCTGCAACTTAGAAGTCCTTGCACAAACATATGGTTAAAACATAGGTGCTGCTGGAAAAAGAAACTTATAAAGCATGCAATTAAACTTAAAATACATGCAACTCTAAGAGATCTAAAACAAACAAACAGTAAGAGCATGAATCGAACTAGAATAATCTCTTACTCTACTGGGAGGGAGCTCCCCTTCAAGGCCCACAATTAATGAACAAAATGCAAAGATAAATAATATAGATTATACCTCATAAGCACTTGACAATCACCATCGACACATGAAAAGCATTACACCATAGATTTTGTCTCCAAAGCCTTCTTTATTCCAAATGGTAAACAATACAATACAAGCAAGAGCATACCCTTTGTCCTCTGACAATGAGAAACAATGAGCAAAGGCTTGCTTAAATAGGAAAACTGAGAGCAAACCCCAAGGGTGGCGGATTTTCCAAGTGTTGGAGCTTTTTGAGAAAATTGGGGGCGAACCGAGTGAACTAGAGGTGGTAGGAGACACCTCTCATAAGGTAGGTCACCCCTGCCTCTTTCTGTGACACATATACCACAAGAGGTGAGCTCCGTTATGGATAAATGTGCCCCTCTAAGGAGAAATTCGCCGCTTCATGGATTTGATTGGAATCGACTTGATTTGATCTCCAGTTAGCCCCAACATCATCCGTAATTGAACTAGAACATGTCTAGGACAAATTCCCACTGATTTAGGGATGTGTTTTTTTTCCATATTCTCCCTTTTTCTATTTTTTATTCACTTTTTTGTTGTTTTGGAGAATTTTCACTCAAGTGATAAAGTAATCACTTTAAACTTAGGAAAAGTGGGTTTTGGGGTATAGTGGTTGCTTTGAGTTTGAAAAGGAGCACCCCCATGGCAAATTTGGCCCCTTAGCCACACTTTTATGACACTTTGAATTTTCCCAATTAAACTATTAAAAAATAGCCTAAGTTTATGGAAAACATGATTTTTCTTGGAAATTAAAAAAAACCTATGGGAGACCTAGTGCAATGTTCATAACTTCATATGACTCAAAAAAAATGACTAGCATGGTAATATACATAAAGACCTAGACTTTAATAACCTCCTAAGGTCTAACCACCAAGGCGAATACTCTAACTTTGGAGGTTGAGTGAAAAACTCGAAAATTATAAGTCGTTTCTGCAACAAACGATAATTAACAAGGGAAAAAACACTCCAGAGTACCGCATTGATAGCTAAGTCTAAATCAGCCAAGCCTTTTACAAAATTTCATCATGATATGCCAAGTTATTACAATATCCCCGCAAGGTATGGACATGCAACATTTAAAAAGGGACCAAAATTGGCCCTGAAAAGTGTTATGAACTTCTGAGCACTGACAATGAAAAAAGGACTTGCTCATAACTTCGGCGGCTCACTAGAAATCCACCTAAGTGCAACTTAGTGGATAACACCCCCTATGTTCCTAGTGTCTCGAGGATGGCTAGAAGTCCCTCGACTTGCATAGTCAGAAGAAAAGTTTACTTTTCTCCCTTTTCTCTATGCATTTTTAACCTCCCACTTCCTTCCAAAGACTAAATTTTTTATTTGGCAACTTAAGATAAGAAAGGCTAATGACAAGAGAAGAGTTTGTGTCATAGTGACAAGATCATTCTTGATATTTTCTATCTCAAGAACCCTTCTTGGTGGGGTTCTGTCTTGTACCATATTGTCCTCTGCGTTTCGCCATGAAAATTGGGGCAATCTCTCTAGCCATTCCCAAAATTCGCCCCCCCATCCCTTTGTTTCCTAATTGTAGTGAATAAAAGGAAGAAAGAGAAAAATACTACAACCATTGAAAGTTTCAGATGTAAAATGTCTAGAAGCATAATAATCCCCATGTGTGATCGGAAAGACAATTTATCTATATGGCTTGTTTATATCTACAGATTTCTATTTCCATTTGTGCGATAACTGCAAGATAGATTAGCCCAAAAGTGCTAAATTTTATGTACCTAACAAATAAATGGAGAACAACATTGTTAGAAGGATGAAGTAAAAATGACCTTAGTAGATAGGCTTTCAACCAAGAACAAAATTAGGCCATTTGCCAATGGATAGAGATTAGATAAATAGCAAATGTCCAATAATTTATTCACAGGATAGGAAATTTAGTCACTAGAATGGCAAGCATTCATGGAGATTATGAAATAATCTGATGCAGAGATAGCTGTAACAAAACCAGAATCCAAAAAAGTGACTAGCCTTGCACATAAATGGAAGGATCCAAACATTCACATCTCAAGCATTTCACAGATCTCAAGACAATCAAGCAGTTAAACCCATCCTTCAAACCTCTTTAGAAAGAAATCACTTTTGAGAGAAATATTAACATGGCAAAGGCTTCACCTTAGACATGAATTTCTTATAAACTGAATCAGCAACGAAAGTTTTGAGACTGTTACCTGCTAGGATCTCACTTAATGTGAAAGTTCCAGCCATACACATGGGAGCCCAAGAGTGACTAAGATAAACTACCCAATGTCACCTCAGTATTCTTATCTCTCACTTTAGGCTAACTCTCCTATCTAGCTCAATTGGGTAATCCCTATGGCAAACTAGGTCCAAAGGTATATGCAAGGAGAGAGGAATAAATGGACTTCGTAAAATCTTTTTTTATGTCAAATTGTAGTAAGTAAATTCCAGATTTAAATAAGATTTTAATACAGCCTTGAAACAATGATTAAACAAAGATAATTTAAGGCTAAAACAAATCTGAAAGATGGATTTAAATGCTGGAAATTACAGATTTGTTATACAGCAAATTAGATCCATAAAATGATAAAAAATAAGGGTTCAGGAATCTAAAAAACAATCTGAAATCACTATTTTCGTTACTAGAAATTTACATATTGTTAGAGCAGAAAATAAAAGTCTTTTTGATTATTTTTATGGTTGGTGACATGGTGTCATAAAGGCCGTTAAGTTGGATTTTCAATGAAGTTTTCAGGATGTAAATAACAGCAATTAACATATCAATTTCACCCCAAAATGGCTGGACATATTCTTAAGTTTTTTCGAAAGGAAAGAGCTCCAAAGAGATCTACTTTCAAGCTATAAGATCTATTAAGGTTGTTTACATTAAGAAAATCACAAAGCAAGAAGACGATTTGCTCAACAAGCAATGTTTATTTTAATTTAAACAACAAAAGGGATAGGGAGATGGGAAATATCACTCCTAGATCACTTCAAATGGTGAAGCTTCACCTTCATTTAGATCCCAACTGTCATCTACAAGCAATATCATTAACTCCAACAATAAATCATCCACAAAATTGCCTCACATGCAAGAAAGAGCACCTTTGTTCATCACCATGCACTAGCAAAAGGGAAACAAGTATTCTCCGAAGTTTCTGAGCATTTTCAACGACCATCACAAGTGGAGGAGCTTCCAATATATAGGATTTCAGCTCAACAAACCTCCTCATTAAAATAACAATATCTCCTTCAATCTATCTTAGGGAGACATAAACTACTAATATTCTCTAACCTCCTAGAAAGCATGAGTCAGACAACTAATATAAAAGGTGGACTAATGTCACATGTACAATATCCACTTCATGGATCCTCAAGACAAGAGTGCGCCTTCCTAAAGATAGGATCTAGACCATGTCAAAGAAACTAAACAATGAATATAAAACTTTCAAGAAGGTGTTGAAAATTGTAGCTTAGACATGAACTTCCACACAGGTTTAGTGTCAAACATCTTAGAAGTTCTTTAAGTCAATGCTATTTTGTAATTCACTGTAGTAATTAAGTGAAAGTCTTATATTTAACTGTTGAATCTATTAAAGTGTATTTTTAACACATTAGTGATTTAGACTAATCTCAACCATACATCTCATCGAGAGATTAGGGCTTCATCTCAAGTATAAAGGAAAGTCAACATTACAATAGCCAAGAAAACTTGAGAGAGAAGAATAGAGAAGAGAGGGAGAAGAGAGAGTATTTTGGCAGCATAACCATGCACTAAAGAATGATCCTAAAATGAGAGGAGGGGCCTCTCTTTTATAGTTGAAAAGATCACAAACCCACTCCCAAATCAAGGCTCCAAAACATAGATCTAAACTCTTGCTCTCCTCCACCCTTAGATTTAGGTTTGTTGACTTTGGAAGCCATCCACCAATCATAACCAAGGGTGCCACTTCAAATCAATGGTCAAAAAGATAGATCCATGTTACAATGAAGCTTAACTCTTAGATCTAGGGTTTCCATGAGTCAAGTGGGGCCCCCTTTGACTCAAATTTTAATTTTTTATCTTTAATTTTTTAATCTTTAATTTTTTATATTTTATTTAATCTTTTATTTTCATTTTTTTATTTTATCTTTCATTTTTATCTTTTTATTATTTTATTTTTTTATTTGGGGCCTCCTTTGACTCAAATTTTGATTTTTTATTCTTATCTTTTATTTTAAATCTTTTATCATTTTAATCTTTTATTTTTTATTTGGGGCCTCCTTTGACTCAAATTTTGATTTTTTATTCTTATCTTTTATTTTTTATTTTTTATCTTTTTAATCTTTTATTTAAATATTTTATTTTTTATCTTTTATTAAGGCAAGAGGGGTGCCCCACTTAGGAAATCTTCAAAAATTTATTTAGACCATGGGGGGGTTTATTTAAATAAAAATTAATTATGCTTAGCCACCTCCCAAACTTAATTACCATGGCCTTATTTGATTTTTTCCTTCGAAATCAAATAATTTAATTTTTCACCCTTGGAAATTAAATTAATTTCCTAGGAAAAAATACCTTGTCTTAACCAAAATTGGTCTAACTTCCCAACCCTCTGCCAGAATGACATGGGACTTGAACCAATGGTTTAGGGGGTGTCATAGCATTTTCATTTGCATTCATAGCCTCTATTACAAAATGCCAAGGTTCAAGAGATTACATTATTATATCAAAACTTAATTAATTAACTACCAAATTGTAAAGTTAATTAATTAGGAAAAATAAAAAATAAAAATTAAAATCCTAACGAAATTCCGCAAAACTACAAGATAGGGCTATTATGGTCATGGACAACAACTTGAAACCTTAGCCACCTCATGGGCTTGATTATCAGAACGCCAATTCACCACTTTGGAGGATTTGTGAGTGAAAAACCCAACCAATTAAAATTGTTAATTAACAAAATTAAATGGAAGGGGAAAAAAACACTCGGTGAAGAAGATTTCCTTGATAATAAAGTCCATGGTGACATCCTTAGAGGAGCGGACATATAAAGTTACATTAATTGTCCCACGCAGGGGAGCGGACATTTTGTGTACAAAAAGGGCATAATTGCCCTACTGAGTGAAAAATCCCTAGAATTTTTCCATGGTACAAACTGCACAAAATGTACATCTTCAATGTACATGAGGTTGCCACCTAGTCGAAATAGGTGGGCAACAGGCACAAAATTTGAGGTGGTACAGTCCGTACAAATCCGTACGGTACAACAGGCGGGAACAGAAATCGAGGTCTGTATGGTACAGCAGTGGGCACAAAATTCGAGACTGTCAGTACAGTCATTTTGGCATGTTTTTCGAGGCAGCTGGTTGGCAGAAAATTTGACTGTGAAATTTCTAAATTTATTCAACTTGCTGAGCACTGTGGTGGAGATAAGTTCATCTCTGATTTTTGCTGTACTTTATTTTTAGTTTTTACTAAAGAAAATAAAATTCTCTCTCTCTCAAGCACAGGTTTTCCTCGGAGGTTGGGGTTTTGCCTGGGTCATTTGACCAAAAATTCCGTTTCTGATTTTTTAATTTGTGACTGTTTTTTATTTCCTGCTCATTAAAAGTTGTAAAAATTCCTCATTTGTTTCAGTCATATTTGTTTCTGAGAAATGACTTAATTTGCAGCTGAAGGATAAATTGGGTTGGGCATTAAACAATCATGAAAATGGTGATTTGAAACCGGGTTGGGGAATGAGATAAAAATTTACATCTATTTGTGACCAACTATATTCCAAATACATCTAATATAAAGTTTAAACAGATATGCCAAATGAATTGAGAACAGATTGTTGGTGAGGCCCAATTTAACTGTACTATCAACTTAAAAGTGAAACTCTCAAGCTAGTAATTATATCTTCAGCCTTAAATTTCTTTCAAGTGTAAATTTGGGTCGGATCCTGCACATCAAGAAAGCATCTATATGTTTTCACTTATTTGATTATTGCTTTGGACCAGTCTTTGGTACATTTTGTTTCCAGATATCTGTACACACTCCATGTTAGCATCTTTATCCCACTTTATGTCACATGGCCTGTGCTAATTCTCTCAAGATATTATGACTGGTCAACCAGCTGTATTGAGGATCTTCAAGAGCATTTATGGTGGATCCTGTCACTGCAGCCTGTGCTTATTTATTAAAAAATGAATAGCATGGATAACATCTCGAAAAGTAGGGTCAGAACCTAAAGTTAACTCCCTTGCCTGATCTTAGCTCACAAAAAAGTGCTTCTTGATGACAGACGAAAATGATCTTGGCTGAAAGAACCAATCTTATAGGTAAGAAAGGCAATTGATCTCTTATGGTAATGTGGCCAAAGACTGGTGAATAAAGTTTAAAACCCTATTTACAAATTAAACTTCGGGCAACAGAACAAGGATGGGCAAATATGGTTTATCAACAAGGGCATGGAAATAAAAGACTTAGTAACTTCAACCCCAATAATAAAGTGGATCTCTTGATTTGGATGAAGGGAATTAATATCGAGGATATGAAAGATAAGAGACAATTCTAGTTGAAAGTTCCACTAGATTGATTATTCGGAGAGAATCAACTCTGGGCATTAGTGAAAGGGTCTTTATAATTATAGAAGACTAAATATAAATAGAACTCATGAAAAGTTGACTTAGAAAAAATAAAAAGGATGGGTGCAATCAAAACTCCTGCAAAGGGAGAAGATGGTGCAATCAAAATTGATGATTAACACACGGTTTGAAGTTAGAAAGGAAAAGAAAAACCATCGTGTGTTGATTCTAATTCATTATCCTTGCTTATCAGGAGCATTCCCATTCCCATTTTGCCAGTCATAAACTGCCCATATCCTAAACACTGGAATTACTTTTTTTTTGAGTTTCTGTTCACTGTCCCCCTTCCTATTTTTTTTTAAAAGGCTGGTGTGAAGGATTTGAATAAGTTTGCCTTTAGTGACAAAAGATTAGCTTCCCTCTTCTAGTTGCTTTTTACAATTTGTTGTAAATTGTCTTATTGTATTAGCACCATTTTGTAATCAAATAAGGGGTTCCTTTTACGGTAATGGGAGAAAAAATGAAAATTGTATCTATTTTTCTTTCATAATATTCCAGACTTCTATGATACAAGACTTCTTATGGTACCGGGAAATTACTATATTCTGTTCTACTGCTCACATACGGTGTATGTATGAATGTAGCTTGTGCCAGGGAGATCATGGAATCTCAGCATAAAAGAGAATGTTGGTCAATATGTTGGATGAATAAAAATGATCTATTAAATATGGTTACATCATAACCTTTTTGCCAGACTTGAACAGAATGATCTGGAGTAGTGCTCTTTCATTCTGTATATTTCCTAATAATTTCTCAGTTTGTGGTAGATGGCATGTGAAAACTGGTTTAATGCTCTACCTGACCTTGTTGAAATTGTGCAAAAGTGAGCCAAATATTATTCTTGTTCAAAGATGCAAGATATATTGACATACCATGTATTAGAAATAAAGAAACGAAGTAGAAACTAGAAAAAGGAAACCTCCACTGGTATTGCTATGCATCATCAACTGATGAATGTGTTGATTGTAATGTTTATGAATCTTTTGATCTTCCTGGTGATGGTGTTAAAGTAATTGCTTGAACAGGTTAACTTGCATATACACTTCATGCAAGGTGGAGGAATTCCACGTTTCAGCCGAGGAGCTTGGCAAGGGCATTCAACAAGACCATCAAGTTATCTTGAGAAATGAGATGCTTGTTCTTCAGGCATGCAAGCTGTTATTTAGTGTTCATTATTGTGCTGGTAGGCTACGGTCTGTGTTTTAGTTTAGGACCTAGGTTGTTGTCCAAGTTCATGATTCTTCCATTTGTAACTCTATATCTCAATTTTTACAGAGTCTTGGATTTGATCTTATTGTCTATTCACCATATCGCTCCATTGATGGATTTGCAGATGATATCGAGGTAATTTTGTCCATCAAAGTTATCTTTTAGCAAGCTGTTGATTTAGGATTGCAATTTTCAACTCAAAGTTTTATTTTTATTTTTCTGAGATGCTCATTATATCTTTTGCATCTGAACATTTTTAAATGCTGCAACATGGGTTCTTTGTTACTATAGAACTGCCATCACTGATCACATTTGTAGATTAAAACATCCAATATCCTATTTAGGTTTTTGGCTGGTGCAGTTCCAAATATCCACCGGTGTACCCTGTACTCTGTATACCTGAAGTAGTTGCATCTGGATGCATCTTTTTACCTCATAGTCTACACAAGAGTCTTGCATCTGCTGACAGTCTCTGTCCACATAGCATGGTGCGAATGCGGAGGGAAGTGCATTATCTTCCATTTCTCATCACTGATCAGTCGGTGCCTGCACTGCTTTGTAGTTATCATGAACATTGTAATTGCATATACAATTGCTTCCATGCAGTGATGCATGCCTTGATGAGCAAAACCCATGTAAGAGATGTTGTCATCATCAAAACATATCCACAACTGGCTTGAACATGTTTAACGCCTCTTTTTCACTGTAGTGGAAGCGCTAAAATAAATAGAAATACTCTGCAAAAATATATTGAATGATAAATAATTGATTGAATGATGAAAGATGGATTACATTAGAAGAGTTACCTCATGTGTCTTTTTGCACTGAGAGGAGCGAGGTGCTCTGCAACCCAGTGTGGGGGAGATGTTGTCACGTAACGTAGTGTTATGTTACCAAAAATAAAAAGTAATTAAAAAAATTCATGTTGGCTCATAAAATAAAAAAATTAAAACCAAATGAAAAGTAAATAAAAAAGTTTCTGGATCTATCAAGGGGGATCAAATTTCTGGAAGTGTAATATTTTTGGATGTGTAAAAACTTTAAGTGACAAAAAAATACATCTCAAGAAATTGGATCCCTCTTGGTGCTTGATAGATCTGGGTTTAAGATGGATCTATGCTGGTGGTATTAACTTCCTCTCCTCTATTGGCTCCATTCTGCTCAGCGATTGCTGCAGAATGAACAACAACCTTAGTTTTGGACATATTTAGGTCCCGCCCTCTCTAGTGGTAAAGACCAAGATTACATAACTGTTTTCTAAATGCAGACTAAATGCAAAGGAGGTCTAGAGTCTAAACCATGCAATAGAAAAGGACGATTACTCATGCACAATGGTGACGGAAAAACATGCAACAACTCTCAGAGTCCAAGCTTGCCTATTTGATCCTAATGTTGGTTATGATGAGTTGTTTCATTTTATGATGTTTAACGAGAGATTGACAAATTTATTCCTTAGCTTTAATACTTGTAATATCAAAACATATATACTTATGATTTTCATGTATTATTTTATCTTGAGTGTTGGATTGTCTCTCTCTGTTTCTTATATCAATCCATATTTGCAGAACTTTCTTGAAGCAAAAGATGATTCGTTACAGAGGCTGAAGGTGAGGAACTGGCTCTTTTGTTTGGTGACTTTATTCTGAGGAACACTTTATGTTTATGTTTGTAATGTAGTCGTAGCTCATCCTGTTTACACTACTGTTGTACTGTATGTTAGTATTGTACTTTATGTTAGGTAAACATTTCTTGGTAGTACTTAGTGCTAAGTCAATTGTGTCACTGACCTATAGGTGTCATTTGAACCTTGCAAGGTGTCATTCTGGCAGGATATATTCTTTCTCTATAAAGGACACTAAATCTTTCTTGTACATACAACTTTGAATGTGAATACAAAGCTTAGTCCCTTTCCTGAGCAATTGCCTTTGGTGCTAGGTATTTGGCAACAATTGTTTGTTGCTGGCAACACTATTGTTTGAGACATTCTGTGGGTCTTGTATGAGTTGGTAATTGTGTATTATCCATTTGCTTTGCACTTTGGAAAAATTGAGTGATTGTTGATGTCTCAATAGTGTACCTAGTATTGCCTCTGCTATGAAACTACCATTATATATGTGACATTTACTAAGTGGACATCCTACAGAGAATGTTGCTTCCTTAGTTTTCTTTCTAGCTATATTCTTGTCGCTTCTTGTTATAAGTTTTCTTTTGATCTAGTTGAAAAGTGAAATGCTCATCTTTTTAACAGACAGCATATCTTTTCTTATTTTTTGAGGAACTGTATTCCTTTCAGGCTCTGCAAGAAGCTGCGAAATCAGAGATTGACAAAAACATGTTGACTGATGTACCACTTTTTTTCCCTCCAGGACAGGTAACCTCACTGTTTACATTTGTCTTCATTATGTTCCAATTTCCATATATGTGGTGTCTACATTGTTTGTACTGGACAAGGTCCTTTAAATGTTCATATAATTTTAACATTACAAGGGCATGTTTTTAAGATTCCACTTATTGTGAAGATGATTTTAAATTTTAATGATAACATTGTTCTCAATCAAGACATGCAGTAATACTTTTCTGTTAAGAGGTAGATGATGAGGAATTCTCCTATGTATACCCTTAACCTTGATTTTACTTCTCTGAAGTTTGGTGGAGTTTCTAAGGGTATTACAGGATCATTGCATACAGAAGAACTCTCAAGGATTCAAGTGGCATTATAAGATAAGATAATTTATTAATGTCCAACAAATGACCAACCTATCCAATGATTCAGGGTTTATGATGAATTTCAAATCTGATTGATCAGCCTTGTTTAAGGGATCAGGTTATGCATAATTATTGGCATTGGTGGGTTAGTAGCTTTGGGAGATTCAAAATTGGTGATTTCTGTGTTACATAAGGTTATTGAACCAAGTAGCTAAGGGATATGTATATTCTTAAGAAATTTGTTTGTGTGTAATTTTGAACAGGTTAAATATTATATGAAGTTATCTGGTTCAAGGATAAAGTTTAAACACATGTTGGCAAGGCAATAATGTAGACTCACGTTGACATAATTTATTAAATGAGAACAATAATTGTAAAATGCATTCATGTATTTTTTTTTATAGATGCTTCTCATATCCCAATGTGAGAATGTATTCACTGAAGCAAAGCTGGCATACAACATTGAACTACTCAAGCTCCTCTGGGTAAGAAGGTGACTGGGTACATCAATGTTGCCAAAATTGCCCGAGACATGCCTCTGGCCCCAACCACAATAAATCGCCCACTTGCATGGGCATGCTGGCCCACGATGGGTAAACATGTCACTGGGGGACTTAAACCTTGGTGGGGGGGATATCACTAACCCTGCTTTACCAAAAAACCAATGAACCAATCCCTCATTGACATTCTATATATTTTTTGAAATCCTTCTTATTTTACTTCATGGAACAAATAAGTACATCATAGGTTATAGAGCCACATCACAGGAATAACAACAATACTGAGAAAGTCCAGCTTGAAAAAGCAAAAAATGCGTGCATATGCTCCTGTGTGCCAAGAGAAAAGGACTCAACATCATGTTTAACTTTCATGAGCATAGCCAACTCCTATTTAAAACTCGTCAACTCCCCGAAGATAAAGGAGGAAGGATAATTTTGGAAGGTAATTTTACATTGATGTTTCCAAGGAAAGCCAACGGTAAGCAAATGTACTGAGTACCTCGAAGATTTGCAATTGCCCCTAATTATCCAACTTTATTCCAGAAAGGGACCCTTCCACCACAGCTGAGTAGTGAAGAAGGAATGATACTTAGCCTCAAACCATGACCAAAACATTTTTGGAGCTTGACATCTCAAACAAACATGTTCCACCATTTCATCCATGCCACACAGAATACATGCAACATCTGTCACACCAGCCTTATGTTGATTTTTGTACCTAGTCAGGTGATCCCTAAGTGGCTTTATTTTGCCTAAGTCACTTAAGAAGGGAAAATGTGACCCTCACATTAAAGTCACTTAAA